>CM062804.1:1289895449-1290486376 GCA_031772625.1 Pinus tabuliformis | reverse complement strand
AGATTATCAAAGTGCAACGTTTTCTCTTAATCAAGACAGGTCTTGGGTATACTGAAGAAGAAATCTCAAGCACAGAAGCCATCTACCTCCAAAAGTTATCTTGAAGTAGCAAGGAGAAGTGAACAGGTTGACAATCGACAGCAAAGGCACAATGCAGATCACCAGGTAAATCAGGGACAAATTTATTTCAAGAATGAACAAAGATCACCAAGTAAATCGAGAACAATCTACTTCATGGATGAATAGAAGCTACAACCAACCGCAGGTAAATCATTCTCAATTTACCTCAAGAACAAATGGCTATGGAAATTACAATCACCTGGACAGAAGGCTTGATAATCGCAGGAATTTCTTCAATGGCCAATGATTCTCTTGTCATAACTTTAGACACAAAGCAGCTCAATGTGTTTCCTACAAGACCATCATGACCAGAGAAGCACAAATCAAAGGAGTGTGACTGGAATCATGAAAAGAACCTACAATAACTTTTCTGCTCTTGAAAATGAAATAGAATGTTCTATTTGTAACAAATTCAGTCCTGAAGATTCTGAATGCAGGAGTAAGTTTCGGCAAACAACTTAGAAGGAGCAAGCTTCATTGAGTCACAAAACATGGAGGAAGAAAGAACCACAACCAGAAAGATGTGGTATAGCCTTATATGCAGAAGGGCAGGAAAATCAGTGGTACATCGACAGTGGATGCTCGAAACATATGACAGGTGATAAAGAAAAACTTCAATCATATAGTGCCTTAGAAAAAGAAAAGAAGGTCTCATTTGGAAATGACACCCTTGCATTCATAAAAGGTAAAGGTTCTGTTCTTTTGAAAGAAAAGGTCAAAGCTGGAAATGTTATGTATGTTGATGGCTTAAAGCATAATCTATTGAGTGTCAGTCAAATGTGTGATCAAGGAAATGAGGTAATATTTCAATCAAATGGATGTATTGTTCGTGAGCTTGATATAGGAGAAACAATGATCAAAGGCATAAGAACACCAAATAATCTATACATACTCAAGGGAGGACAACAACAATGCTATCTAAGCAAGAATGATGAACACTGGCTATGGCACAAAAGATTGGGGCATCTAAGCTTCTCTCAGATAAGGAAAGCATGCAAATATCAGGCGGTTCGTGATCTCCCTGACATCAGAATTCTAGACAATACAATATGCAAATCATGTCAGTTTTGGAAGCAAACCAGAACTAATTTCCCTGAGAAGGAAGGATCAGCTAGTAGGCCACTTGAACTTGTCCATACTGATGTATGTGGTCCAACTAGGAAGAGGTCACCTTGAGGAGAAGAATACTTCATATTGTTCATTGACGACTTTTCAAGGATGTGTTGGATAGGACTCCTGAAGCATAAAGACGAAGCTTTCGAAAAGTTCAGAGCATTCAAAGCCTTGGTTGAAAATGAATCAGATCGCAGAATCAAATGCCTCAGGTCTGATCAAGGAGGGGAATTTACCTCGGATGAATTTTTCGATTTTTGTGAAGAACATGGAATAAGAAGGGAATTCTCTACTGCAAGGACTCCTCAACGAAATGGAGTAGTGGAAAGGATGAACATAACGGTTCAACAAATGGCTCGTGTTATGCTTGATGAGTCTGGAACTCCCACAACCTTCTGGGGTGAAGCTGCATTTACTGCGGTTACTATTCTCAACAAGACAAACGTCTGGGTGAACAACACTCAAACTCATCATGAACTTTGGTATGGTAAGACTCCCATGGTTAAATACTTCAAGATTTTTGGAAGCAAATGTTACATAAAAAGGACTGATGAAAACCTCGGCAAGTTTGAACCTAGAGCAGATGAAGGCATTCTCCTTGGTTATTCTCCCCACAACAAAGGATACAAGTGTTACAATAAAAGACTTGGAAAAATTGTTGAAATTATTGATGTAGTGGTTGATGAAGAAGGAAACATTCCTAGGCAGGTAAAACCCAAAGATTTCAAAGATGATGAGGACTATCCTTCAACATCAAATCAAACTTATGATGAAGAAGATACCCATGAGGCACCAGAAGAACAGATAAGGATAGGAAGAAAAGACTCCATCCAGGTATGTTCAGAAAAATCATCCAGAAACTCAAATTTTGGGGCAGAAAGAGGCAGGTGTACAAACAAGAAGAACTATTTCAGAAGCTTCAAGCTATCTAGCATTGCTCTCCTCCACTGAACCACAAAATGTAAGAGAAGCATGCAAAGATGAATGCTGGGTCAAGGCCATGAATGAAGAACTTGAGCAGATTGAAAAGAATAACACTTGGGAGTTGGTTCCTAGACCAAACGATAAGAATGTCATAGGGACAAAATGGATATTCAAAAACAAGCTGAATGAAATGGAGATGTTATTAGAAACAAGGCCAGACTTGTTTGTTAAGGGTATGCTCAACAAGAAGGTATAGAATTTGAAGAAACTTTTGCACCGGTTGCTAGACTTGAAGCCATAAGAATGTTCCTTGCTCTTTCTAGCTTTCAAAAGTTCAAAGTTTTTCAAATGGATGTGAAATCTGCCTTTTTAAATGGAGACTTGGAAGAAGAAGTGTATATTGAGCAACCAGATGGATTCATCCTTGGAAATGATCCAAAACTTGTATGCAGACTTAAGAAGGCACTCTATGGTCTTAAAGAGACTCCAAGGGCTTGGTATTATCGTCTGGACAAATACCTCCATCAACAAGGTTTTTCAAAAGGATCAGCAGATAGCAATCTATATGTAAAAATTGATAATGATAAATTGCTAATACTTGTTGTGTATGTTGATGATATCATCTTTGGTAGCAATGAAGAAGCCATGAGTCAAAATTTTGCTTTGCTGATGCAGAAAGAGTTTGAAATGTCCTTGCTTGGTGAGCTGACATATTTTCTTGGTTTACAAGTCCAACAAAATAAAGACGGTATCTTTTTGTCACAAACCAAGTACCTCAAGGAGATCTTGAAGAAATATGGCATGGAAGATTCAAAACCAGTATGTACCCCTATGGTAATAGGATGCAGCCTTAGCGCCAATGATGATTCAGTAGCAGTACATCAACCAACCTATAGATCCATGATTGGTAGTTTGCTCTATCTGATAGGTACCCGACCAGACATCATGCGTGTAGTGGGAATAGTTGGAAGATTCCAGGCAAATCCGAAAGAAGCACACCTTCAGGCAGTTAAAAGAATTTTCAAATATCTTCAAGGGACACAAAACTATGGCTTATGGTATCCTAGAGATACAGATCTCACACTTCATGCATATACAGATGCAGATTGGGCAGGAAGCGTGGATGACAGAAAAAGCACTAGTGGTGGTGCATTCTTTATGGGTTCCAGATTAGTCTCTTGGTTCAGCAAGAAGCAAAGTTCAATTGCTTTATCTACAGCTGAAGTGGAATATGTGGCTACTGCATCTTGCTGCACACAAATCCTTTGGATGATGCAAATTCTGCAAGATTTTCAAATCACTTGTACTCCACCTATCTCTATTTTATGTGATAATACAAGTGCAATCAGCATTTCAAAAAATCCAGTCATGCATTCAAAGACCAAGCACATACCTATCAAATATCATTTTCTCCGAGAACAAGTGCTTGAACAAAAGGTCAAATTGGAGTATGTTCCCTCCAAGGAACAGGTTGCTAATATACTCACCAAACCACTGCCCAGGGAGACATTTGAATACCTCAGATAGAAGCTGGGAGTAGTTGATGCATCATCTTGCTGTTGAAACTTTTCTGTTTCAGAGAAAAGTGGTTGTACGCGAGTTTAATGAGGAGAATCCACGTACATACGCCGGTTTATGTGGATACAGTTGTGTATATGTTGGTTTGAAGACAAACAGTGGGCCAGGCTCAGGATGAAAGGAGTCTGATATGGGTCTGACAGAGACCATCTGGCACAGGTTCAGGGGGAGCATATATATTCTTCTAATAATGCATTGTTGGCATTATCCTAGAAGATCTTGGTTCAAGATCACAGTTTTTTGGTTTCAGGGGGAATAGGTGTTGAAGAAGAGCATGGTTGCTGGTCTGAATGATGATTGACAGATGCTGTTGATGATAGTTGTTGATAACTATCATAGTCTGGTTGTAGATATTTCGTCTCTATGTCATGTATTTCTTTTCTTATCAAGGTCATGTAACGCCTACTTTGGTTTCCCCACTATGCCTGGGATGGATAATGTAATGTTCTTGTTTTATCTTGTGTAAACTTTTGGTGTATCCCCACTTGGTTGGGTGAATGAGTCAATCCCCACTTGGTTGGGAGATGGATGTATGTATGAGTCTTTGGTGGTAGGAAGGTCATTTATGATGTATAAAGTTATGTATCTTCTTGTAGAACATCTTCTTGCAGACCTTGCCTACAGTCAGGGGGAGCATGGACAGCATAGCAGAGCAAAGATTTCAGCATGAACTCAAGGGGAGCATAACCCTTTGCCCTTGATGTCAAAGGGGGAGAATGACTTTGAGTGACTTGGGGTTGCCATCAAGTCCAAAGGGGGAGATTGTTGGCATTATGACACAGGTTTGGCACTATGACACAGGTGTTGTCCTTGATGGCAACTCACTCAGATGGCAGATCACTGTTCAAGCTCTCAGAATGAAAGAAAAAGAGATATACGCAGGTTTCCTTTGACGAAGTCGCGTATACACGCGTGATTGTCGATCAAAAGTCGCGTATGTGTATGCACGCACTTTCATGCACGAAAAAGCATGTATTTGTGGGAAAACTTATTCCATGGTATTTAGTCCTTGGTATTTGGACCTATGGTTTTGGACCATAGTATCTCGTCTGAAGTGTTGAACCCAGATATTTGGTCCAAGGTATTGATTCGTTATGGTTTTGGACCATGGTATTATGTAAGGCCTAAGACTATAAAAGGGGAAGGAGATCATTAGGCATGGACATTGACTTAAGTATTGAATATCTGATGAAGAGCGATATCTGAAATACTGGTCATTGGGTTATGGTGCATAGCTGGATCTAAATCAAGGAGGAACCTGAGCGCAAGAAGAAGGATAAGTACTATTGATGGATCAAGATCTTAAGGCTTGAATAGTAGTATCTTTGTGTGATTTTGATCTGTTATTTTTGGCGCATGACTTGATTTATAAATCTGATAATCTGGGTATAACTGATGTTTGAATAAGTAAAAAGGATGAATTATCTTTTATAGATCTGTATGCAGGTTCAACGAAGAAAAGGTGCGTATACACGTTGGTTCTGTAATTCAAAATAGCGTATACGCAGGTTGGCCTTAATTCAAAAGCATATGCATACAGGTTGTACACATTGAAGTAGCGTACGTCTCTTGATATATGTTTTAGCTACTTCTGTTTATTGTTGTAATGGTCTGGGTTCAGAATTGGTGTCTGGTTACCGTTACTATTTTTGGGTACAACATTCAGAGAAGTGACTATTTGATTCAGTTTTGTTTGGTGCAAAGGAGATTGGTTGATACAGATATACTTGATGTTTGATTGATGTTATTCATGGATCCAGTCTGAAAATTTATGAAACGTGGTCCCTGGAAGAAAAGAGAAGGTTGTAGCCTTCTGTAGGTCAACACCTACGTACTAGTACCTCAGCTAGTACAAGAGCTAAGGGGGTTGTAGCTCCCTTCCAGGAGAAGCTGGAGAACGAGAGAAGGTTGTAGCCTTCTGCAGGTAGCAGCCTGTGTACTGGTATAAGACTGCACCAGTACAAAAACATTGTAAAAAGAAGTTTCTAATTAAAAGAAGATAGAGACGAATTGCAGTAGGTGGTTTTCACCCACATTGGGTTTCCACCTTATATCTTTGTGTCCATGTGTGTGATGATCTATTCTGTTTTACTGCTCCTGTTTACTGTTCTTATGATTAATGAAGTCTTGATGCACTGATTAAAGATCAACAATTAATGAATCTTAAGTTTTCTGATATACACTGGTTTCTTTAGACACAGTAGCGTATATACACAGTTTCTTATAGCTGAAGTAGCGTATACAAATCTGATTGTGAAATGAAAAATAATTGATTTGATAATACTGATTCACCCCCCTCTCATTATTATTTCCAACAACTTTCAAACACAATTTGAAAGTACCCCACTTACGACAAAGAAATGTATTCCATTGTGCAAGCCTGCCATCAATGGAAGCATTACATTCTGGGGAAGGAAACGATCATCCACATAGACTACCGATCGCTATATAGTTCATACAGACACAAAGGAAGTTGTAGAACAATCGCCAACAGAAATGGTCCACCTATTTGCAACAATTCCATTTGAACATTAAGTATAAGAACGATAAAACCAATAATTTTGTTTATTGCCTCAGCCGATCATTGGTCATGACGTTGATCACTGTGTTCGACTCTTGTGGGCACGAGACATTAGGGTGGCCATATTTTTACAAGAGCAATAAAAAATTCGGCAGCATATACCAGACACTCCTAGAAGGGAAGCAAGTTCCAAATTTTCACCTTCAGGATGCACTATTATGCCACTTGGGACACATCTGTGTTCCTTTAAGTGAGCATTCCAATATTATTTGGGAGGTGCACCACAGTCGGGTCGCTAGACATTTCAGAGTAGAGAAAACAGTGGCGGTATTGCTGAAGTATTTTTATTGGACGAAACTTCGTCAGGATGTTGGGAAGTACATTAGATCATGCACCACTTGCGTCATTTCCAAACCAACCATTAAGAAGAAAGGCATGTATACTCCTCTACTTACTCCTAGCCAGCCTTGGGAATCTGTTTCCATGGATTACATGTTGGGACTTCCTTCTACTAAGTGCAACAATGATTGCATTTTCATGGTTGTGGAAAGATTCTCTAAGATGGCCATCATGGTTGCTAGTAAGAAGAGTATCACAACAGAGGTCACTGCTAATCTCTTCTTTTAGCGAGTATGGGTACACTTTGGGATCCCACAGTCCATTGTCTTAGATCGGGACAACATATTCCTGTGTTCATTTTGGTCAAGTCTCTAGTTGATGCTAGATACAAAACTTACTAATTCCATGGCTTTCCATCCCCAAAATGATAGCCAAATAGAGGTTGTCAACAGGATGATCGTACACATTCTGCGCATGTACAACTTGAAGCATCCATATATGTGATATGGAATTCTCCCGTATGTCCAACACACTAAAACAGAGCTCTCCATAGCTCAACATGCCTAGTGAGCACCAGTATTGCAGCAATAATGCTGCAACTCCCGGGGCTTCCTACTTTACTTTTATCAACCTAGTAGTTCGTAACAAACTTGGAAGCGACGGTGCTGTATGCACAAGTACTAGCTCTTACTGTAGGCTGTTACTTGGTCAGCTGGCGCAAGATCACTAGGAGCTCAAGCCGGCTTCTACGAATTTCTAGAAGAAGCTTTTAACCATGATGAAAGAAAGCTAACTCTACAGAGGCTATTCTATTTGCAGAAAGAGAAAGAAGACTGGAATGTAAGGCAAACCCTAGCAAACTCTACTTTATCCAACTAACCCTACTTTTGTAGAAAAAGAGATAGAAACTGATGCGATGAGTGCCATTAACTACTGAAAAAGGTAAATTGCATTTATTCAAGCTACTTCTGAAAAGAAATGAGAAGAAAACATCTTTTTGTGCTTTTGAGTGTTTTTATGTGAAATTATTATGCTTGTAATTTATCTGGTTGTGATTGTGCAGAGGTTTGGTGGAAAAGGAAGATGGACTTGGTTTTTGTAGAGGTGGAGGAAGGTGTGGAGAGGTCCTAAGAAGCCCCTAGTACCCTTCTGAAGACTTCCCTTGCAATTAGACTTCGAAAAATCACTCACAGAAAATTCTACAGGAGGCTGTAGGGGATCTACAGGAGGATCTACAAGAGGAGGCCGAGAGCTATTTTTGGAGGTTTTGAAGGTGGAAAAATGATGGGAAAGGGTAACTAAAGGCTAGATGAAGGTGTTGAGGTGTCTAGAGCTTGTCAAGGAAGATCAAGAGGGAACATGATGGTTGGATTTGTTCAAATGGCAAGAGGGAAGCTTATGGAGAAAAATGCAGAAATTAGGGCAGATTGGTGAAATGTTGCGAATGAATTGGGAAATCTGTGAGAAGTGAGCTGATGTTGGCTGCTTTATGGATGTATGGTGAGCTGAGGTGCCCTGTAAGAGATCTGCACATCTACTTATGAAAACTGATCAAAGAAAGGACTAACTATACCATGAAAGTAGAACTTCCTCTAGCTCGACCTAATTTCTGACCTACAAACAGAAAATGCTTAACAGTAACCTTTGAATAGAAAAGCATGCATAGAGATCTATTGTAAAAGAATAGGAAATGATCTAGGCAACTGAATCTGAAGCAATACATTAATCTTTCCAAATCAAGTCATCACATTAGAAATTGCATGGGAGAGCAAAACTGTGTTTTTGGTGGTAGCAGTAGTGCCTTGACCTCGAATCATAGTCCCAGAAAGGGAGAAAGGAGATCAAGGCCTGCTATTGGCCTTTTCGAATTTTAGCCTGTCACTACATTAGCCTACTTGAGCAACTGAAACAAAAACAGCTATGCAAACCATCGAAAGCAACCTATTCTAAACAAGGTAAAATGAATCTATGTAACAAAATTAACTCATGAACTGAAGCAAAAAAATGTATAAGTACAAGGCAAGAGGTGCTGGGCAGCTTGGGTTGGGCCCTAACCAAAGAGCTTTAGCCCTCTAAGAGAGATCAGTGCTGGCTCAAAAACTGTTTCATCTCCATTATCAAAATTAAAAGTCACATTACATAAACTGTTCTAAAAAAGGAAGCTCGAAAATGAGCTGAACAAGTGCTGCACAAAAGTGCGAAAATTCTACTAATGACTGGCTAACCTACTGAGGCTCTAAGCCCCCTTATTTATACAAATGGAGTCCCCCAACAGTCTTCCTAAAATCAAGGAGCTCGGATTCCCAGAACTGGAGATAAACAACAGTCCTTCTTTACTTGCTCGATTGCCCCTTGGATGCATCAATGTGGCTGCTTGTGCTCCGAGTTGTTGATGGAGGATTCAAGGAAAGGGGTCATAAATGAAGGATACACCCCCCTACAAATCCTCTTCCCTATTTTCCTTGAATATTTGCTGCCATTTGCTCATAAATCCTTTGACTTTGTCCAAAATTGACCAAAAAATCTGCATAAAGCACACATTAGACTACATGGCAAAATGACTAACCCAATTCACTCTATTAGCATAAATATAATAAAAAACATGCAATAAACTAATGAGAATGGTGGATTAAGTCAAATTAAGAGGCAAAATGAGCCCATATAATTACCCATTTCTGGGGCTCATCATCACCCCCCTACTGAATGGGTTTCTTCCTCTGAGCAACTAGTCTAACTCTTCATCCTTGATGGCTTTGATAGATTCCCTGACATCCCATGCTTCTGATGTGATATTTTCCTCTTTATCATGGAATCCTGCCTTTCTATCCACCTCTTCCCACTGTTTCTGTTCTTCCTCCTCTTTTACTCCTTCCAGCAGTCCTAGCAGCAGTGGAGGACTGAATTTGAGGCCAATCCAATTGGCCTTCAAGCTTTGCATAGAGTGCTTATACAGTGGCACTCTCCTCATGGCTTCCCTCATCCTGTTTGGGGAGTGATACTCCCTGATCTGTAGGCTATGTGGCAATGTGTTCCACCTTCTTATGCAAGCATCTCCAAACAATCTCTCCATGTCCTCGAAATGTGCAATAGCCTGGGCCTGCTTATCAACATATTTGGGGACACTTTGAGGATTAGCTGCAAGGTGTTGGTGGGCATAGATGAGAGCCATGGGGTCTGCTGGCTCTGCTCTAATCATCAGAGGTTCATTCAGCTCTTTTGCCATCATTTTCTGGATTTCTGCTACCCTTTTCTCTTCATGGCTCATCCAAGATGCCATGGCCATCAGCTGCAAGTCTCCTAACACAGCATTGGGATCCCATAGGTTCATATCAGTAAGGGCCATGTTGTGTAAGTAAAACTCTGCCAGCTTTGCTTTGTCCTCAGCTGAACTGTGATCACATAGATCCATGAATTGGCCATAATCCTGAAAAGGTATGGTGCCTCTCTGGGCTAGAGTCTTGATTTGAAATTGGAGCCACTGATCCTTGAGGTACACTGCATATGATTTAGCTGGTTGCCTACACTGTAGTGCCTCCATAGCCTAGCTGGCCATGCAGGCTAATTGGGCTTCCCTTTCCTGTAGCTGCCTTCTTAAGATTAATACCTTATTTTCTACCTGGGGTTCCCTTTCCTATTGTTGTTTTATTAATATCTCACCTTTTGCCTTGGGTTCCTTTTCCTGCTGATGTCTTTTTAAGATTAACAACTCATTTTCTGCCTGGGGTTCCCTTTCTTGCAACTGCTTTTTTAACATTTCATTTTCCGCCTCCAATTTAGCTCTTCTGATGCTTTCTATATGCCTACCCATGCTTAATTCTTTGCCCATTTTTCTCAATTTGTCTTCCATGTGCCCAATGCCTTCCACCCCTTTTGATTTTGCAATCTGCATCCATGTATGGGTCCTTACTCTTTCCTTTTCCAGCTCAAGGAAAAGAGGGACTGCAAACTTTTGTGGGATGATTTTCCCTCCTTGTAGAAGGTTGTAATAAGAGCCTAAATTAGGCTGAGGGCCAGGCTCTGGTATCTCTTTTGCCTTATCTTTCTCCTGGGTCTGTCCTTTTACCTTCTTTTCAAGATTCTCAGTCTCTTAAAGCTTTGTCAATGTCTCTTGTAGAGTGGTCTGTGCCTCTTGTAGGATTGTTTTAGAGTCCATAAGTTTGATCCTTTCTTTCCAAGTAGAAGCTCTAGGGCTGCCCCTTTCATAGGTAATGGGGGTTTTGGATGGAGATTCCTCCTCTTTTGCAGTAGGGACATCTTCAATGATGATGGGCTCCTTTGAAGGTGGCTGAGGCTTCCCCATCTTTATTCTGGTGCTCTTTCGAGCCTTGAAGTACATAGATGGTTGTCTCTTCCTTTTTCCTTTGGGCTTGGCTGGAGTACTAAGTGTAGCAAGAACAGCTGCTGCCTCTCTTGCTAGTGTCTCAGGAGACACTTCTTCCTGCTTTGCTTCTTCTTCTTCATCTACTATTTTTCCTGTTTCTGCTGGTTTTGCTTCTGTTGTTTCTGATTTTGTTTGCTCCTCTGCTTGCTTAGCTTCTACTTTTCCTATGGCAACCTTTTTCTGAACTATCTTAGGCTTCTTCCTTTCAGTTCTTGGCCTCTTATTTTTCTTTGCGGTGGTTTTACCCCTTTTTGCTTTTGATTCTTTCTTCTTTTCTGCTTTAGGCTCATCTTTGGTGGTGTCATGTTTTCCTTTTTCTATCTGGTTTCCTTCTTTTTTTGTGTGGGGTTCCTCTTCTTCCATTTGAGTGTTCTTTTCTTCTTCATGGATTCCCTTCTCAGCTTCTCCTTTTTGTTCTTCCTCTTCACTTTCAGACAGACTAAGGTCATAGGTGAGAGTTTTTATATCATCCTCTTTAGTCATGTTTTTGAAAATGTCCCAGGCTATGGGGATTGTGAAAGTGTGGAGGGCATCCTCCACCAGCAATTTAATTAGCCCATGGTGAGCCAATTGGTTTGGAACTCCTGCCTTCAATTTGGTGCTAGATTCTATTAAGGATTGGAGGAGAAAATATGGAATACTGAGTTTTTTGGATGCAGGAAGGTCTATGCCATATTTGAGTTCATGTAACAGTCTGAAATGGTACCCATAAAATATGTTGTATCTTCCTTCACAGGAGATGTATTTCATAATCTGATAACTGACCTCATCCCATGGGTAAGGTATACTTGTTCTCTTGGTGCCATTCTTGTCCTCCACAGGATGTTCATTAGGCTGGAAAAAGGTCTTCTTGGCAACTTGACCCAGTGGTTTTTCTTCCTTGCTCCAGGGTAGTCCAAGTGGGAGACTTGTAATCCTGCTGATGAACTCTGGGGTGATTTCTATAGTTAGACCCCTGAAACTGACAGTGGCATGGGTTTTTGAGTGAGGTTTTAAAGACAATATAAATTCCTCTGTGACTTCATCATCATACCCATGCAACTTTTCAAGGAAAGGCATCCAATTTGCTCTAGTGAAGAGGGCTACCACTTCTGGATGTTCATGCAACTTAGTTGAATTCAGAGGCTCCTTCCTCATAAAACCCCCTGTCATGATGTTTCAGATTCTACTAGAATATCTCAGTTGAAGAGGGAGGTAGCAAGTTTCAATCCTGAAAATAGAGGAACAGCTGAGGTTTTCTTTCAAGAAACACAGTTTTTGTGTTTTTTTTTTTTATTTAAACAAATTTCAACTTTCCTTCCTTCCAAAATCCATTCTCTAGACTCACATTACTTCTCTGTCTATTTGAGGGAAACAATATCTTAAAAAATAGAGAACATACAAAACTGTGTTTTTTCCTTTTTCAAAATAAGCAGATACCCAATGCAAGTTCACTCTTTACAGGCTTGATTTTCTAGAGTTGCATCATTTCTTTACATAGGAGAATACCACGGAGGAGAAGGAGATAGTCTTTTAGTGCAAAAAAGCGAATGGAGAGAAATAAATATATATATATATATATATATATTATTAAAAACAAAGGCAGACTATGTTCTCACTTTCCTTCCCTTTTCAACTCAATACCTCGCTTGGAATCACACCACCTTTTGTATATATATGGAAATGCAAAGTACTGAGCCTAACTTTTTCAACCCGAATTTGTCATGAAATGCTGAGTTTTCTTCTGCGGTGCTGCTCACTGGCCTTCCTGTGGAAAGGCTCCTGTAGGACTGTGTTTTCGCTCCTGTAGAGTCCGATAAGTGGAAGGGTTTCTGAAACTGACAGAGAGTGATTGTTTGAGGCTCTGGAGGTGGTAGGTAGGTTGCTACAGTCGAGAGCTCGTCGACACAAATGAGAACAAAGGTGGTGAAGGCGGTTGACTGCAGCGTACTTAAGCTTACAGGAGCATTCTGCGGTGACGAGGTGAGGTGGCAGGAAGGGTACGTTACCCTCATCCGGACCATTGGTCCCTACTTCAGTGTCATGATGAAACTTTTATGCCGCCTGCCGCAATTATTTCAATCATTCCCGTTAGATTCTGCCACTACCTGTTTTGAGATTTTTTCGAGTTGACTGAACACACGTGCTGATTGCACCCACTGAGCGCTGTTTGAACTAGACGAGGGTGGCCAGTTAGCTGGCCACTGATCTCGTTTAATCGCAACCATCTCACTTATTCATGCAGTTTTTAAATTATACCCATGCAACAGAGGAACGGGTTTAGTCACTTACCTGTTAGTCGAGAATTGTGTGCTACCGTGTTGTTGCATGCTCAAACTTTGGCGTTCTATCCATGGATTTCTGCTGCTAGTGCCCGTGGATTCTGAATTGGTGGCTCGACTACCTTGTACTGGTGATCTTCAATCAGGACCGGGCTCCTTGCGTGTTTTATACATCTGTGGCTGCACTGACCCTACCTCTGGAGCTCGATTTTTAAGGGGATCAGTTGCTACAAGAATCCTGCAGGATTTCCTGTAGCTGCTTCTCCCTCTAAAATTTTGGCTGAGGCTTGAGCAGGGACTGGAGAGGTAGCTGAGGAAGGTTTTTCAGTCAAGGAAAAGAAGCTGGTATGCACTAGGTAAGAGTTAAGTTAAGGATGCTTCTTGTTTATCCTTCATTTTTCAAAAAAACAAAAGAAACAAGATTTCTGTGTTTTCTGTGCAAGGAAGAAAGAAGCGAGTGGAAATGCAGTGGTGCAGGTATGGAATGGAGAGTTAGGAGGATGAATGGTGGTAGGGGGGTCCACAGGTCTTCTGGACAAGTTTCTAGCCCTTTGATCCTTTTCTTGACTTGATTTCGAGCTCTCTGTGATTTCTACAGGAGCCTCCTGTAGAATGCATAGAGCCTCCTGTAGGATGCATAGTTTTCCAGAACAAGTGAGACCAGGGACTAGGAAAAGACAATAGCGATGGAGAAATGGTCTATCAGAGGTGTATTCGGCTTGGCCATGTCCCTTTTTCTTCTGTGGCCCTCCTGCAATTTGCAATGCATTCAAAAGAAGTTAATTTTTCTGTTCCTGTTTTTTCTTTTTCTTTTTTTCTTTTTTTTTTTAAGAGACAGTTAGGGCGCCTCCAGGAGGTTTTCACCCTCACTGCCTACCCTGGGTGCCTCCAAGGGGAGTTTTTCACCCAGGGATATTTTATTCTCCTCATTTTGCTTTTCTGTTTTTTTTAAATGATGTGGGTGGAGTGGAGGCAGAAACTTGCTCCACTACCAACACTGTTTTACTTAGATTTTCAATGAATTCTTGCTTGGAGAGGGGCTTCCTGTAGATTTTCAACCTATGCCATTGACAAGCATGGGAATGGCTTCTTCATTGATGGTCTTGATCAGAACTGAACTATTGTCATTGCACCTTTCTACTGTGTACGGTCCCAGCCATCTTGTCCTCAGTTTGTTCTTGAAATACTTATACCTTGAATCATACAGCAACGCCCAATCTCCTTCCTGGAATTGTTTCTCTTTGAGGTGTCTATCATGCCATATTTTCCTTTGAAGCTGGACTACCTTTGAGTGGAGAAGGGCCTGCAATCTTTTTTCATCCAATACATTTAGCTGGAGTAACCTTTCCCTTTGTGCATGGCTGAGATCTAGGTCCAGCTGAGCTGCCATCTTTAGTGTGTTATATTCAAATTCTATTGACAACAAAGCCTTCTTCCCATATACCAGATCATAGGGTGTGAACCCTGTGGTGATCTTCCAGGTGGTGTTATAGGCCCAAGTGGCCTCAACCAATCGATTTTCCCAATCTTTTCTGCTGCTACTCATTACCTTGGTCAAAATCCCTTCCAAGGCTCTGTTAGTGACTTCCACCTATCCATTTGCTTGCGGATGGTAAGGGGTTGAAGTTCTGTGCTTAATTTTGTGATGTGTGAGAAGGTCTTCAATCAGATTGGAGGTAAACTGATTCCCTTGATCTGTGACTAATTCTCTTGGATATCCAAACTTTAAGAATATATTCTCTCTTAAAAACAGCTACTTTTTCTTCTTTTGCTGCCTTGATCACCTTTGTTTCTGCCCATTTTGTCAGATAATCAGTGCACATGATGATGTAATATTTCTGCTTTGAAGGAGGGTTGACAGTACCCACAAAGTCCATGCTCCACTTCTCAAATGGCTTTAAAGTCACTTGAGGTTGTAGGGGCATCTCATCCCTTGGAGTAGGTTTCCCCATCCTTTGACACTGGTCACATTGGCTGATATATCGCCTTACATCTTGATGAAGAGTGGGCCAATAGTAACCTGCTTGCAGAATTTTGAAGGCAATCCTCTTTGCTGCAAAATGGCCCTCACAGGGCCCATCATGATAGGTCAGGAGAATGTCAAAAACTTCCTCCTCCTTGACACATCTTCTCAAAACTTGATCTGGGCCAATTTTGAAGAGATTGCCCCCAATCCAAGTGAAAGGGGCACACTTCCTCACGATCTTGCTCTTCTCTTTTGAGGACAGGTGTGGCGGGAACTGTGGGGAAACCAAGTAATTCGCTATATCAGCAAACCATGGAGAGAGTATTGAGATAGAAAATAGGTGTTCATCTGGCATTTGATCATCCACCATTCCTTCTTCACCTGTAGACAAATCTATTCTAGACAAAAAATCAGCAACAACATCTTCCTTACCTGGCTTATCAACAATGGTTAAATCAAATTGCTACAAAAAAGCAACCATCTAATAATGCGAGCATTTACATCTGGTTTGTTCATTAAATACCTAATTGCAGCATGATCAGTGTGTATAAATGTTTGATAGCTGGTGATGTAGTGCCTGAATTTATTTAGGGAATGGACTACAACCAGGAGCTCCTTTTTGGTTACAGTGTAGTTTAATTCTGCCTTCGACAAGTTTTTGCTTACAAAATACATGGCATAAGGCAACTTCTCATCAACTTGCCCTAAGGCTTCTCCTATCGCTTTGTTCGAGGCATTTGCATGAATGTGGAAAGGTAGGGCCTAGTTTGGACCTCTCAAAATTGGGGCTGTCCCCAGTTTACTTTTCAAGGTATCCAAGCTTCTTAATAGTTGTCAGTCCATATGAACTCAGCATCTTTCCCCAAAAGACCAAACAATGGAGAGGCTAGCTTACTGAAATCCTTAATGAATCTTCTATAATACCCTGCTAAACCTAGGAAACTTCGAACATCTCTTACCTTTTGAGGAGGTGGGACCCTTTGGATGATGGAAATTTTGTTGGGGTCCACCTGTAATCCTTGTTGAGAGATTGCATGACCTAGCAAGGTCCCTTCAGTCATCAAGAATTCACATTTTTCAAGATTGAGGGACAGGTTCATTTCAATAAACTTGTCCAGAACTTTTCCCAGGTTAGACAAAGCTTCATGGAAGTTAGAACCATAAGGGGTAAAGTCATCCATATAGATTTCCACTAAATTGTTATCGGGAAAAATAGTGTCCATTCAGAGCTGCTAGTCCCACTAAGATGGGTAGCTATCTTAGAAACAAAAAAACTAAAGTCACTTGTGTTTTCCTATATGAGAGATAGATGAGAGAGAAGCAGAGAGTACCAACCTCAATATTTCGCTAGTCTCCTTGTTCGTTTCCTCTCTCGCTTGATAGAGCTTTCACCACTCCTTTCTCACTTGTCCCGCTTCAAAGAACACTTGTAGAGTCAAGGCAAAAAAATACCATCAAAGCATAGAGATGTATAACCATAAATAATGTAGGATCAGATGTACATTAACCATATAAATGCATATACAAATACAAGATTCAGAGATATACAAGCGTATGGAGGGAAACTCAAATAGCTTTATTGATAGAAGTAGTAGAAGAGAGGATTACAACCAGGCTATCTGATCCAGCATCATCCTCCCGGCATGAAAGCCCTCTTCACCTCATACAAAGCAAGATCACCCAACAATGTCTTCAAAGAGAAACCAACAACACTTCCTTGCAAATTACAAAATTCCAGCCTCTGGATCTCTAGGATGAGGGATCCATATATAGATGTTTACAGGAGAGTGAGTTAGCTTCTGGGATTCTGATTAGTGTCATTTCACTGAAAGTTCTTGGTTCCAATTGGATATTTCATGATCTCTTACTCATCCCTGGGCGAATTCAGAGAGGCAAGTGTCATATGAGCAGTTTCTAGAAGATTCTCTGGGTTTCCACCTAGAAAATTGCTTCTTCCATTTGTGTACTCTCGCTCGTCGCACCCTACAGAAGGGCTTTCCAGTATGCATCGCACCACCTGTGTGTAATAGGTGAGATGCATCACACCCTTAGCATGGAGCAGTCTATATGGTCCAGTTTTGACCAGTGCTGAGTAGTTTTTCAGGGAGAACTTTTGGGAAATGATGTAATCAGTTGACCTTGTTCCTTCAGGGTATGAAACAACACTTTTATGGGTTTAGAAGCCCTTGGTTTATGGACATATGTGATTGGGGTTGCAGTGCCCAAATATTTTTATAACAATTGCCCCCTAAAGCATGAGGTCGTAAATCTTCTGATGTCGGGTGAAATGATTTATAATGAGGATTCGAGGTTTTTGAACTGGAAGGTGACCTGTAATAAGATACAATACAATACATTATCTTCATAATATTTTCATGATCTAGCTGAGGTGGGCATTCCCATGCTCAACTTTATAAATTCATTTTCATGTACATAGGACAGACAATCGCCTGTGTGGTAGACTGATGATTTGGTAGAGCCATCATCTCTTAGCTTCGATGATTATCTATGTAGTAATGATGTACATTTGATGTCTTTATTTTCCTGAATATATAGCAGCCCGGATGGATGAAACTAGATCCGGGGTCTTCAAACTCATTCAATCTTCGCTCGAAGTACAAGTCGATTGATGTGAAAAGATGTTCTGATGTCGAACATCGAAAGACATCGCCTGATTACCAGCCAATGATGTAAGTTGTTAATAGGTGCGAGAGGAATCACCGATAATGATAATGACCCTCAAGGTACTGCAGTACAATTCACATGGTGTGAATACATAAGTTGATGTCGAACACCACGCAAAATCTTTCAGTTGAAGGCCATTGATGTAAACCTGTCGTCGGAAGTGAGAAACTTGCCATTGAGGCATGCAAGCTTCAAAGTACTGAAAGGGTTGTTCCTAAGTCAACTTCTTGGATAATGAACTAATGTTGAAAAGAAGTGACCTGTCATAGGAGGGCCTTAATGAATCCCACATCTACGACACGGAACAGAACAAATGATTTTGTGGAGGTGAAAATGATCTGATGATACAAGGTTAAGGGTGGCGGTCATGAAAAATGGAGAGTGAAGGAATTGCAGCAGATGAGGCGTTAGCTAGGTTGGTGAATTCTCTGAGTGACTTCTCTTGAACCTACCAGCAACACTGAAATGGATTGGTAGCATTAACCCCAAAATGGATGGTATGGTAGACCAATGGTGATATGACCGGTGAACAGAATAACCCAACCCGACTCAATCATGGTGACAGAGTGAAAGTGTCATGTTCAAGAGCGACTTGCTACCAATGAAGCTATTCAAGTTTTCTTCCCTTTTTCCCCAGTCATTGCTGACTAGTACCTCTTTATTTTTGTCAAGCTTGAGGAGGATAACATATGCTTGTTCTATAATTTTCCCTTTGGGCAAACCTGTCGCTATGTTTTAATGAGCTTAGCGACAGTGAAACTCGCTCTTGTCTGCATGGATAAGTTTGTCTCTATTGTTTTAACGAGTTTAACAATAAAGATAACTTGGTCCTTTTCAATTTTAGAGAGTCTAAAGAGAGATGTAAAGGAAACTCCAGTGGTCCTTTTTCATAATGTAATCCCTTAAGTCCGAAAAAGTGTAAAATAATACGAAAGGGATGACATTAACCATATAAATGCATATATAAATACAAGATTCAGAGATATACAAGCATATGGAGGAAAACTCAAATAAATTTATTGATAAAAGTAGTAGAAGAGAGGATTACAACCAGGCTGTCTAATCCAGCATCATCCACCCAGCATGAAAGCCCTCTTCACCTCATACAAAGCAAGATCCCAACAATGTCTTCAAAGAGAAACCAACAACACTTCCTTGCAAATTACAAAATTCCAGCCTTTGGATCTCTAGGATGAGGGATCCATATATAGATGTTTACAGGAGAGTGAGTCAGCTTCTGGGATTCTGATTAGTGTCATTTAACTGATAGTTCTTGGTTCCACTTGGATATTTCATGATCTCTTACTCATCCCTGGGCGAATTCAGAGAGGCAAGTGTCATATGAGCAGTTTCTAGAAGATTCTCTGGGTTTCCACCTAGCAAACTGCTTTTGCCATTTGTCTGCTCTCGGTCATCGCACCCTACAGAAGGGATTTCCAATATGCATCGCACCCCCCGTGTGTAACAGGTGAGATGCATTGCACCCTCAGCATGGAGTATTCTGTATGGTCCAGTTTTTACCAGTTCTGAGTAGTTTTTCAGGGAGAACTTCTGGGAAATGATGTAATCAGCTGACCTCGTTCCTTTAGGGTATGAACAACACTTTTAGGGGTTTAGAAGCCCTTGGCTTATGGACATATGTGATTGGGTTGCAGTGCCCAAATATGTCTATAACAGTTTCCCCCTAAAGCATGAGATCGTAAATCTTCTGATGTCGGGTGAAATGCTTTATTATGAGGATCCGAGGTTTTTCAAATTGGAAGGTGACCTGTAATAAGATACAATACAATAAATTATCTTCATAATATTTTCATGATCTAGCTGAGGTGGGCATTCCCATGCTCAACTTTATAAATTCATTTTCATGTACATAGGACAGACAATCGTATGTGTGGTAGACTGATGATTCTGGTAGAGCCATCATCCCTTAGCTTGGATGATTATCTGTGCAGCAATGATGTACATTTGATGTCTTTATTTTCATAAATATATCGCAACTTGGATGGATGAAACTAGATCTAGGGTCTTCAAACTTGTTCAATCTTCACCCTAAGTACAAGTCGATCCATGTGAAAAGATGTTCTGATGTCGAACATGGAAAGACATCGCTTGATTACCAGCCAATGATGTAAGCTGTTAACAGGCGCGAGAGGAATCACCGATAATGATAATGACCCTCAAGGTACTGCAGTACAATTCACATGGTGTGAATACATGAGTTGATGTTAAACACCATGCAAAATCTTTCTGTCGAAGGCCATTGATGTAAACCTGTCGCCGGAAGTGAGAAACTTGCCATTGAGGCATGCAAGCTTCAAAGTACTGAAAGGTTTGTTCCCAAGTCAACTTCTTGGATAATGAGTTGATGTCGACAAGAAGTGACCTGTCGTAAGAGGGCCTTAATGAATCCAACATCTACGACATGGAATGGAGCAAATGATTTTTTGGAGGTGAAAACAATCTGATGATACAAGGTTCAGGGTGGCGGTCATGAAAAATGGAGAGTGAAGGTATTGCATCGGATGAGGCGTTAGCTAGGTTGGTGAATTCTCTAAGCGACTTCTCTTGAACCTACCAGCAACACTAAAATGGATTGGTAGCGTTAACCCCAAAATGGATGGTATGGTAGACCAATGGTGATATGACCGGTGAACAGAATAACCCAACCTGACTCAATCATGGTGACGAAGTGAAAGTGTCATGTTCAAGAGCGACTTGCTACCAATGAAGCTATTCAAGTTTTCTTCCCTTTTTCCCCAGTCATTTCTGACCAGTACCTCTTTATTTTTGTCAAGCATGAGGAGGATAACATATGCTTGTTCTATAATTTGCCCTTCGGGCAAACCTGTCGCTATGTTTTAATGAACTTAGCGACTGTGAAACTCGCTCTTGTCTACATGGAAAAGTTTGTCGCTATTGTTTTAATGAGTTTAACGACAAAGATAACTCGGTCCTTTTCAATTTTAGAGAGTCTAAAAAGAGAAGTAAAGGCAACTCCAGTGGTCCTTTTTCATAATGTAATCCCTTAAGTCTGAAAAAGTGTAAAATAATACGAAAGGGATAACTTTTCGATAGTTTTAACAAGCCAAACAAGACAAGCGCTCGATATTTTTGTGTAATGATCCCTTAGGTCCAAAAAGATTAAAATCTAGAGGAGGGATGGCACTTCCGATTGCTTTAACGAGCTGGAGATGCCAATTGCTTGGAAATCTTTTCATATTTTACGAGTTAGATGAAAAGAGCTTAAAGGAGACTCATTTTTTGAGGAACGAGTGATGTTTTTGGATAGCAGTTGGTTCCAGGTAAGGTTTGGAACTTTTCAATTATGACAGTGTAAAGAAGGTGGCTAATAGAATCACTCGTCGCAACTATTCCTCAAAAGGGTAAACAATCAAATGGAGGCGTATGATCGACTAAAAAGAGTGGAGGTGATGGTAAGAACATGACCAAGGTTCAAAAGCTGATAATTATGCGATCGCAATGGTTATTTACCGAAGGTGGGTTCATTTTTTAATGAGCTTGAACTCTGGGGGAACATTTGCTCATTGCTAGGTTTATTTTTTAACAAGCTTGAACTTCGTGTAAAACTGCTCATGCTAGTCGTATAATAAGGATGTCCCATCAGTAGGTTCATTTTTTAGGGAGCTTGCCCCATGTGCAACTTTGCTCCTGAGCCTTTCATTATGCAAGCTAGAAATGACCAACCTACTAGTTTAAAGGGTTAAGAGCCTACAAACTAAGAAAATAAATGGTCACTTTTCACTTGCATGCAAAAAGGTTTGCATGCCCCCAGGTATAAAGTAGAGTTTCCAGGTCACCATATGGAAGTTCTTGCATTAGCAAGATTGTTCCATCCGCGTTGCAGACAAAACACTTCCTTGGCAATGTCCATTGAAATGGACAAAGGTGACTATTGTCAGTGCCAATCACATAACCTTTGACGAGGGAATATTTTTCCAGCCTGATCCATTTTCCTAAACGGACAGGATTGTCAAACTAGTCATATTCCTACGCGGAAACCTACCTTATATCCGGGGTTTTTCTGCCGAAGCAGACCAGGGCGCATGCCTCCTGGGTTTCAGTCACAATCACCGAATCACTTGCGATCATCAGGTGGATGGACTGGAGATTGATTAGACATTCCTTGTGCAAAAAGACCAGTTAGGGATGGCATTTGACTAATAGCTGTGTTTGAACCAGGGAATGAAAGCTGGTCAACTAGGTGGACCACTCTGCCTTCATGTGGAAAACACATCACTCGAAAGAGTGAGGAAACGATAGCTCCCATGCTATAAATGTAGTCACGCCCAAGGAGTAGATTGTAATCTAGAGGTCCTTGGACTACCATCACATTTAGATGAACGAATTTCCTTCTCAAAGTTATAGGAAAATTTGGAAAGATCCCCAACAGTCGACTGGTTCCTTTGTTGAAGCCTGTCAGATTTCAAATCTTAGGCAAAAGCGATGGCGAACCAAGCGCTTTCCAAGCAGTTGAGGAAAGGATACTCACAGAAGCCCCTTCATCTATGATAGTACCAACCATGATCATTCTGTAAGCTTGTACTATGATTCAGAATGGTCCATTAGATGGTAGGCGGAGTCTGTCTAGTAGATTCCAATCGAAGGAAATGACTAGATTGCTTGGAGGTGGGACCAAATAAATTGCGAGATAAATCTCTGATGAAATTCCTTCCTATGGTAAAGGAACGGGTAGATTTCCCCCATGTTCATCAGATTCTGTATTTACGAAAAGAATTTGAACGGTGTCATTCTCATTCTCTTTGGTGACAGTATCATCTGAAGGTGGACCTTTTGAAGACAAGATTGGGTCGACTGCCATCTCGACCTGTTGACTTTGGTCCGGTGTGGACTCAGAGGGTTTATCTTCAATGATAGGTGCTTCGACTGACAACAACAGTGTGTCAGTCAGATTTTCAACTAGCGATGGACTCGGCAAGAGTTTCTTATATCCAGGAGGAAGTCGCTGCGGTGACGCAGGATAGTTATCCAAGACTCTTTTAGCTTCGTCTAGGAAAGGACAATGGTGGAGGACATGATCACCTTCACACAGTCTACAAGGAAATTTAGATCTTCCTTTCTTTCTGTTGGCTTTGTTTTCACTAGTTGATGGTGTGCTCTCAACATGATCGTCAGAGGTTGAAGACACCGGATTGTGCAAGCGAGGAGACTAGTCCCTTAGGATCCGTGGGATGCAGGGACAATCTCGATGATAGTGGTCTCCCTTGAAAATAACACATGGAGATTTAAGTTTGGAAGGTGCAGTGTGTGGATTTTCACCAGATAACACATGGTTGCCCCCTTTTGCTGTTGGATTCTTCTTTTTCTTCTCCTTCTCTTTCTTCTTCTTCTTAGTTACTTGGTTTTTAGTGTTACTAGCTTCACCAAGTGAAGAGGAAGAAGGAGAAGGAGAAATGAACGAAGTAGAAGGTGGGGGAGCAACTTCATTTGGTTGCTGAGGAATTGTGGTGTTTTGAACGACAGAGGTCGAGAAAAGCCATACTGGCAGGCCAATTGTGAGTCTTGGAAGGGACAATGTAGCCATGTGTGGAGCACCAACATCCCCCCAAGAGGAGAAGGGACTAGGATTCCCCCCAAGGGGAAATCCTTGATTGGTAGACTCCATTTTCTCAACCTACGACCAACGAGGGAAGAGTGACATTATTCTGATTAAAATAAATTTTATGACACTTTGACACAACTTTCTTTTTAAATTTTTAAGAGTCGAGAAAAAGCTAAAGATGACTCTAGTCGCCTTCGATTTTTAATGAGCTTGAAGTGACAAGTGCTCAAATGTACCTTTTCTTTTAAGGAGTCCGAAAAGGAACGAAAGTGACTACTCTAGAAATCTAGACAGAGGGATTACCAAACCAATCACAAAACTGCAGAATACCTTTTACGGTACGGTAGTCAATCTTCCCGAATGCTGTGTTCAGTGCATTGTGATCGATAGGGCGGCAGACACGACTTCCTAAGGATAAAGGATGTAGCCTATTGTGGTCTCCCAATATATACTCGACGGTACGTGGGAGCACAAGTCCGTATTGGAACTTGTCATCTCAAAGAGTAGGAATCACCCAACCTATGATGAAAGCGATAGTTACCAGTCTTTACGATGCCAGAATACGTCTCTAACCTAGACTTCTAAATTTTGTGCGTTAGGTTCCAAAGCGTTTTTATGTTCAGTGAGGTTTATTTTACAGTTGATCTTTCTTTGGAAGTTTGACTTTAAGGTTTACCGCGTGATGTAGATATAAAATTCCTAAATATGCAATCTAAGATGATAAACAATAGTTTACTTTCTTTTTGCAATGAAAATCATAGCTACTAAGGAAAGAGAAATGAAATTCTTTCAATATAGAGCAGAGAGCACACATTAGATGCACTTTTCCTAAATCAATTTCAGCATACATTCTGAATGCAAATGCACATGCATATATTGTTTTTAGTTTTCCTTAATGTGAGAATGAAAAAAAGAAAACTAAGTATAGATCTGAACTATCTTCTTTCAAAGTGACAGTACTAACAATTTTCTTTTCAAAAAACGAAAGTAAGGCCAAGACGACACTTTGTGATTTCGAATTTAAAATTGCTTTCGACACTTGAAATACTATTAATTCAAATCAAATACGATGGAAAAAGTGTAATCGACTATCTAAAAGAGAAATGCTTTGTGACAATCTTTTTCTTGACTGAAAACGACACTTGCGACACTTTCAAATCAAAAGACGACAGTTCGATTAAGCTACTATTTGCAAAGGAGAACTGTAAATGATGAAAAATACATAAAAAACATTCACAATTCCTTTTGATGGAGGCTGAATAATGCAAAGGAAGATGGTTTCAACAGAGATATATTGATCATAGACAACAAAACTACTGAATAAAGCTGAAGACAATGAAGAAAAAACCAAAATCTGGAGGCAGAAACAGTCTCATTCAATCATCGCACCTGTAACACAGGGAAACAGGGATGCATCTCACCTGCAACACATGGGAGGTGCGATGCATCCAGATTGCCAAGAAGAGACAGTGTGATCATTCAGGGATGAGACTGAGCTTGGTTTTCACTCATAGTTTGTAGCTAAGTTCAGGGATTTAGGCTGAGCTAATGATTGTCAGTAAACACAAAGTATAGGGGCTGATCTAATGAGGTTATTTGAGCTACCACCAGGGCACTTAGGATGTTTGCAAGCTAGATGTTCAGTTCATAAGCCAACCCAGAGATTTACTGAAGCAACGTTGATCTATTTTGCAGTCGCATAAAAAAAGTAGTTCGAAGGCTAGCTGGATTGACTTAAGGCTTCGTCTGTGGTTTATAAAGAAAACAACAGTGACAAAACAAACAAACTATTCACTCCCCAGTGGAGTCACCATTTTGTTATCGGGAAAACTAGTGTCCATTCAGAGCTACTAGTCCCACTAAGATGGGTAGCTATCTTAGAAACAAACAAACTAAAGTCACTTGTGTTTTCCTTTATGAGAGATAAATGAGAGAGAAGCAGAGAGTACCAACCTCAGTCTTTCGCTAGTCTCCTTGCTCATTTCCTCTCTCCCTTGATAGAGCTTTCGCCACTCCTTTCTCACTTGTCCTGCTTCAAAGAACACCTGTAGAGTCAAGGGAGAAAAAAACCATCAAAGCATAGAGATCTATAACCATAAATAATGTAGGATCATATGTACATTAACCATATAAATGCATATACAAATACAATATTTAGACATATATAAGCATACGGAGGGAAACTCAAATAGCTTTATTGATAGAAGTAGTAGAAGAGAGGATTAAAACCAAGCTATCTAATCCAGCATCATCCTCCCAACATGAAAGCCCTCTTCACCTCATACAAAGCAATATTACCCAACAATGTCTACAAAGAGAAACCAACAACACTTCCTTGCAAATTACAAAATTCCAGCCTCTGGATCTCTAGGATGAGGGATCCATATATATGTGTTTACAGGAGAGTGAGTTAGCTTCTGGGATTCTGATTAGTGTCATTTCACTGATAGTTCTTTGTTCCACTTGGATATTTCATGATCTATTACTCATCCCTGGGAGAATTCAGAGAGGCAAGTTTCATATGAGCAATTTCTAGAAGATTCTCTGGGTTTCCACCTAGCAAACTGCTTCTGCCATTTGTCTGATCTCGCTCATCACACCCTACAGAAGGGATTTCCAGTATGCATCGTACCCCTAGTGTATAACAGGTGAGATGCATCACACCCTCAGCATGGAGCAGTCTGTATGGTCTAGTTTTGACCAGTTCTGAGTAGTTTTTCAGGGAGAAATTCTGGGAAATGATGTAATCAACTGACCTTGTTCCTTTAGGGTATGAAACAACACTTTTAGGGGTTTAGAAGCCCTTGGTTTATGGACATATTTGATTGGGGTTGCAGTGCCCAAATATGTCTATAACATGCATCATGAACTAGTTCAGCAAATTTGCTTAATACTGCTCTCTAGAAAGTGGCGGGAGCATTGCACAATCCAAAAGGAAGGACCCGATATGCAAAGGTACCCAAAGGACAAGTGAAAGTGGTATTATCTTGGTCTTCCAGGCTGATTTGGATCTGGTTGTACCCGGTAAACCCATCTAAGAAGGAGAAAAACTTCTTCCCTACCAGGCCATCTAACACTTGATCTATGAAAGGCAAAGGAAAATGGTCCTTCTTGGTGGCCTTGTTTAGTTCTTGATAATTGACACAGATTCTCCACTTCCCATTTTTCTTTGGCACTAGCACCAAAGGAGAGACCCATTCACTATCAGAGATGGGGTAGATGAATCCTGCATCCAGTAACTTTTGTAGTTATTCTTTGACAATGTCCTCAAGGGCTGGATTCATCCTCCTTTGAGGCTGCTAGACTGGTTTGCAATCTTCCTTAATGTAAATTTGATGAGTACAGACTAAAGGGTGCACTCCCTTCATCTCCTTATAGCTCCAAGCAAAAGCATCCAAGTGGTTTCTTAATAAGCTACACAGTTCTTTCTCCTGAGAGGTGGATAGGGATGAGTTGATTTTCAAGGTTCTTTCTGGGCCGAATTCCATATTCTTAACTCGGAGAGAGGTCGGGTTAGCCACACAGAGATCAACTAAAGGATTGGCTTGGGTTTCTTCCACTAGCTCTTCCAATGGCAACACACTAGGGGGTGGATTCTGAATCAAGTTTTCAATAAGATCATCCTTGTTTTGTGGTTCCCCCCCATGGTAGCTTCCACTACACACAGTGGTGCAGAATAGACTTCATCCTCCAACCAGAGAGGTAAATCATGTTCTAAAAAAGGTTGGGCAGGAGGATATAGGACTAGTTGCTTCGACATATGCCCATTCTTGATTGTCATGTTCCCCGCTCTACAACTGATGTAGGCATCTGCAGTAGCCAACCAGGGTATTACCAGGATGAGAAGATACCCAGTGAGATTTTCCTTTGGTTGGAGAACCAGGAAATTAGCAGGGTACTCCCAATAATCGATGGAGACCATTACATCTTCCACAATCCCTTTAGGGGTCACGGTGGAGCAATCTACGAACTGGAGTACTGTTGTGGTCTTCCTTAGGGAGCCCTGAAGGTTGAGATTGAGCATAGTGTCCTTGGTCATCACATTAATGGTAGCCCCTAGATCAATCAGGGTATGGGGGATTATGGTGCCATTGATGTGGACATTGACTACAAGGCTTCCAGGGTCTAGATATTTCGGACAGATTACCTGCCCCAACATTAGGTCGGACAATTGTCTTATGACATTGATAGTTGGGGCATCTCTCCTGCGCTTGCATAGATGCCTGAAGCACTTCTCATTTATCATCTTGTTGTATATAGGCAAATCCTTTGTGGCTTGGAGAAGTGGTATCTTTACACATAATTGTTTCAATTCTCCCAGAAGTTCAGTTTCTTCTGGGGTGGGTTGTTTTATTCTAGATAATCTCTAAGGAAAGGGTGGAATGGCTTTTAGTTCACTTTCCTCCTTTTCTTCCTCATCCTCCTTAGGGGGAGGCTGGTTATCTGGGGTAATATTCCCAGATTGTAGGTTAATCTCTTGAATCTCCACAGCATAGGTCGGGCATGATGGTTCCCCACTATATACCTGCTAGGCCTGTCTGTTATTTGGGTTCGGGTTCGGTTGAGCAGGTATTTGGGGTTGCCTTGGTGGAGCAGAAGGCAATGGTTGTGGTTGAGTAGATGGTGGAGGCAAAAGAGCGGGAGGAGACTTGTACTAGAGCCTCCACCCCTGATGAGGTGCATTCCACTGAGGCTGTGGCTGAGCATAAGAGTGAAATGAATAAGCAGCTGGTTGAGCATGGTATTGAGATGGATATGACTAAGAAGGGGGTGTGGAACAGGAAGGATGAGCAGGTGGAACCCAAGAAGGCATGGAAGTGGATTGATTGGGGTTGTAATATGTCTGGGATGTTCCTTGCATTCCCTGTTGGTAAGGTCTAGGTCCATGTGGCCTCCTTTGGTTCATGAAATAGAGTGGTTCTGTTAGGCCCCTATACTACTAGTGTAACCCCTTATTGTTATTAGTACATCCCCCTTATTATGTTTTTGTACCCATGTAGTCCCCATATTGTTACTATTGTGCCCCATAGAAGCCCCCTATTGTTGTTATTATGCCCTTACATTATTATTGTTATGTCGACTCTAATTATATTATGACTCCTTAGACTCCTATATATAGAAAGGAGGTCTTGTCATTTGTATCATCCAAGAATTTTTCATTTGTGTAATGTAAAGGAGGTCGCCCTATCGAAGAGGCTGAATTCTAAGGCGTTGATCTCTCTTTTCTATTTTTTTGTGAGCCGGTTTCATAACATTTGGTATCGAAGCTTTGGATTTTAGGGTTTCGTTGCTCCAAATAAGTCATCGTGGCACTTTCGCTATAACTTTTTTTTGCGACGTTTAAAAAGTGAAAAAAAAAACCCATTTGAGATGATATCTCACTGAACCTCGGGTCCAAATTGCAGAGCTTTTCATGCTACCTTTGCGGAGATATGATCTGAGGAAGTTGGTCTTTTTGCAGACTCCTGAATTACATTACAAACAGGTGACCTGGGGAAAATCATCATAACTTTCTCTCTGAGCATCAGATTGAAATTTTGTAAGAAGGTACAGAAAGAGGATGGAATTTAGTTTCTTGAATATATTTTTCAGAGCCAAAGGTCCAAAAATTGACACGTGGCATGTCGTACAAGTTCGCTCCACTGAACTAGTCTATAATCAAGTCATTATGGGAGATTTGGCATAACTCTTCCTTGGAGAATCCAATTTGGATCAGACTGGTGGAATTGGAAAGAGGATACAGAGGGCTACTGCAGGTCACAATTTTAGAACTTAAAGATATGAAAGTACAGAGTTACATTCGTTTCAAGATCGAGCTCCTAAAATCAAGAAAAAGCAAGATGAGGAAGTTTGATGGCAAGGATCTAGTAAATTGGATACTTCAGATGGAGCAATATTTTGATCTACATGGTGTATCACTATTAAAAAAGGCATGTATTGCATCTTCATATTTAGAACTGGATCAATTTTTATGGTATAAAGGGCTTTGTTCTCGTAAATAACTTGTTACGTGGTCAATTTTCACGGAGGAAATGATAGCACATTATGAGGATACAAAGAGCAACACCTTATTTAGAGCAACACCACAACAATTGGAAAGAGTAAAAAGGCTTTGTTACATAGTAGAAAGTAAAATTATGGCAACAAGGAATTCTACCCCTCACAACTATAAAGATGGAAGTGTTGTTTCTTCTAGCCTTCCACAACCTACAAGGGTTACACCACAACAATTGGAAAAAAAACCAGAAAAGGGGCTTTGTTACAATTGTGATAGCAAATGCACTAAAGGTCATAAGTGTGCTGAGAAGAAATTATTTTACATAGAGTATGAAGAGGAGGAAGAAAAGGATCAAGAAACATCAAAAGAAGAGGATATACGCCAGGACCCAACCCCAAAGAAAGAAGAAATGGATCAAACCATATCTTGTAAAGCATTGGCAAGAATTACCACTCCTCAAACTCTCAAAATAGAAGGAAATATCAAGAAGAAAAAGGTGCAAGAAGTGAAAGATCACATCGAGAAAGAAGAAATGAATCCAACCATATCTTCTAATTCATTGGTCGGAATTACCACTCCTCAAACTATCAAGATAGAAGGGAATATCAAGAAGAAAAATGTTCAAGAAGTGAAAGATCACGTCGAGCATCAAGAAATGAATCCAACCATATCTTGTAAAGGATTGGAAGAAATTACCACTCCTCAAACTCTAAAGATAGAAGGACATATCAAGAAGAAAAAAGTTCAAGTAGTGAAATATCACATCGAGCATCAACAACAAGTTCTCCAACGTTTAAAGGATAACGCCACTTTGGTGCAAAATCAAATGAAACAACAGGTAGATCAACATCATAGTGAAAAATGTTTTGATGTAGGTGATTGGGTGTTTTTACTGCTACATCTCAAGCAAGCTATTTATGAGAAGGAAATGTTGGCAATACTATATTCACTTAAGAAATGGCGACCTTACCGAATGGGAAGACAGTTCAAGTTAAAAATGGATCATGACAGTCTTAAATACTTTTTAGAACAACTATTATCTTTAGAAGAACAAAAAAAATGGGTCACAAATATGTTGGGTTATGACTTTGACATCATCTATAGAAAAGGGAAGAAAATTTTTGTTGCAGATGCACTCTCAAGAAAGGATGAGGATGTGGAAACATTGTTTTGTGTTATTTATATTATCCAACTAGATTGGATAAATGAAGCAAGGGATGAATGGAAGAAGGACGAAGAAGTGTGGCCACTCACTCAAAAGTTGCTGAAGATCCCAATTCAAAAAATATTGCCAGAACTTGAAGAGGAAGGAAAAATCATATTGGAACCTGGAGCAGTCACAGAAACAAAAATCCAATAGCTACGAAATCGATCAATTTCAGAGTATCTCATCAAGTGGAAGAACTTACCCGCTGAAGATTCCACATGGGAGGACAAGAATATTCTACAGAAGCATCAAGAACTACTCAAGAATTGAGGATACCAATTTTTAAAGGAGAGGGGCATGTTAGGTCCCTATACCACTAGTGTAACCCATTATTGTTATTAGTACAACCCCCTTATTATATTTTTGTACCCATGTAGTCCCCATATTGTTACTATTGTGCCCCATAGAAGCCCACTATTGTTATTATTGTGCCCATTACATTATTATTGTTATGTCAGCTCTGATTATATTATGACTCCTATATATAGAAAGGAGGTCTTGTCATTTGTATCATCCAAGAATTGTTCATTTGTGTAATGTAAAGGAGGTTTCCCCCTCGAAGAGGCTGAATTCTAAGGCGTTGATCTCTCTGTTCTATTTTTTTGTGAGCTGGTTTCATAACAGGTTCAGTGGCTCCTTCGGTCCCCTGGTATGTAGCTTTAAGTCCGGGCAAGGAAGGGCACTAATTCGTAGAATGTTCTTCTTCATAGACTGAACACACTTCTATAGAGTTCAATGGACATTCATTCCTAGGATGCCTTCTGGTGCACCTAGGACAAAAAATGTCCAAGGCCTTTTTTGCTTCTTCTGGTTTCCTTTTGATATGAAGGTATCCATTTGCATGGAAAGAGTTTGCATCATCTCGTTCTTGAAATCTTCCAGCAGATTTCCAAATTCACCTCTAAGGGATGAACTGGATGAGGATGTACTGGCTAGGGGTTGACTTCTCCTACCTCTCTTTCTGGCTGCCCTAGAATGGTTTCTAAACACAGTCTTTATGTCTTCATAAGGTAGTTGGTAGATGTCTTCTGGGACTCCTCTAATCAGGACCAAATTCAGAGATTCGGGGTCAAGTGTGCACCTGGCCCTTTTATAACTGAGCTGAAACCTTTCTTCATAATCTTCCAAGGATTCATCACTTCCCATAGTTATTCGAAAGATTTCTTCCTTGGTATCCTTTGACCTATAGTAGTCCCGATATTGGTTATTAAAGGCTTGCTACATCTGAGCCCAAGTTGCGATGTTGTTTCTAGGTAACCCCATGAACCAGGGAAATGTTGCATCGTTGAGGGTAGAAGGAAACAATTTCAACTTTTGCTCATCTTCTACATAGTCATAGGTTCGACGGATAACAAAAAATTCAAACAAAAAGGTATCAGGATCTTCGGTAGTCAACACATGGAAGTGAGGTAAGGCTGAAGGACTTATGTTCTTCATTTTAGTGTCCCCATTAGTCTCTCGGATGGGAAAGGTACCCTCTACTGTTTCCCCATTCCCCTTAACATTTCTGTTTTCAGCCATGGTCTTAGGAGGGATGGTTTCTTCCTCTTCTTCTGCTATAGGATCTTCGTATATATTTGGTTTTTCACCTATAGGTTCTTCTGGATCACTGCCACCGAAGAAGAGAGAAGGGTGACTTTGTGATGTGGTGGGGGTGTTCAGTAGGAATTTCCCTGAATTATCTCTGTTCCTACGAGGCATGAAAGGACATCTCTTTTTGGGTGATTTTTGTTTTTCTGCTTGTACCTGCAAAACTGAAATTGATTGAACAAACAAATTGCAACTTACTGAAATGAACTTGCTGAAATGAAATTGCAGAATTGAAATGAAAGCAAGGAAATGAATAATCTACTTTTGCTGGAATGGAAATTGCAGAATTGAAATGAAAGTAAGGAAATGACTAATCTAATTTTGCTGAAATGGAAATTGCAGAATTGAAATGAAAGCAAGGAAATGACTAATCTACTTTTCCTGAAATGGAAATTGCAGAATTGAAATGAAAGTAAGGAAGTGTAGAAATTGAAAGAAACAACTACTCTACTTTTACTGAAATAAACTACTTAGTAGAATGTTGCAGTAGAAAATAGAAGAAAGTAGTAATCACAAAATACTCTGATGCTTCCCCGACAACGACACCAAAAAGTGGTGAGCACCAGTATTGCAGCAATAATGCTACAACTCTTGGGGCTTCCTACTTTACTTTTATCAACCTGGTAGTTCGTAACAAACTTGGAAGCGACAGTGCTGTATGCATAATTACTAGCTCTTACTGCAGGCTGTCACTTGGTCAGCTGGCGCAAGATCACTAGGAGCTCAAGCCAGCTTCTATGAATTTCTAGAAGAAGCTTTTAACCATGATGAAAGAAAGCTAACTCTACAGAGGCTATTCTATTTGCAGAAAGAGAAGTAGATTGGAATGTAAGGCAAACCCTAGCAAACCCTAATTTATCCAACTAACCATACCTTTGCAGAAAAAGAGATAGAAACTGATGCGATGAGTGCCATTAACTACTGAAAAAGGTAAATTGCATTTATTCAAGCTACTTTTGAAAAGAAATGAGAAGAAAACATCTTTTTGTGCTTTTATGTGAAATTATTATGCTTGTAATTTATTTGGTTGTGATTGTGCAGAGGTTTGGTGGCGAAGGAGATCGATTTGGTTTTTGCAGAGGTGGAGGAAGGTGTGGAGAAGTTCTAAGAAGCCCCTAGTACCCTTCCGAAGACTTCCCTTGCAATCAGACTTCGAAAAATCACTCATAGGGAATTCTACAGGAGGTTGTAGGGGATCTACAGGAGGAGACCGAGAGCTATTTTTGGAGGTTTTGAAGGTGGTAAAATGATAGGAAAGGGTAACTAAAGGACAGATAAAGGTGTTGAGGTGTCTAGAGCTTGTCAATGAAGATCAAGAGGGAACATGATGGTTGGATTTGTTCAAATGGCAAGAGGGAAGCTTATGGAGAAAAATGCAGAAACTAGGGCAGATTGGTGAAATGTTGTGAATGACTTGGGAAATCTGTGAGAAGTGACCTGATGTTGGCTGCTTTATGGATGTATGGTGATCTAAGGTGCCCTGCAAGAGATCTGCACATCTACTTACGAAAACAAATCAAAGAAAGGACTAACTATACCATGAAAGCAGAACTTCCTCTAGCTTGACCCAATTTCTGACCTACAAACAGAAAATGCTGAACAGTAACCTTTGAACAGAAAAGCATGCAGAGAGATATATTGTAAAATAATAGGAAATGATCTAGGCAACTGAATCTGAAGCAATACATTAATCTTTCCAAATCAAGTCATCACACTAGAAATTGCATGGGAGAGCAAAACTGTGTTTTTGGTGGCAGCAGTAGTGCCTTGACCTTGAATCATAGTCCCAGAAAGGGAGAAAGGAGATCAGGGCTTGCTGTTGGCCTTTTTGAATCTTAGCCTGTCATTGCATTAACCTACTTGACCAGCTGAAACAAAAACAACTATGCAAACCATCGAAAGCAACCTATTCTAAACAAGGTAAAATGAATCTATGTAACAGAAATTAACTCATGAACTGAAGAAAAAAACATATAAGTACAAGGCAAGAGGTGCTGGGCAACTTGGGTTGGGCCCTAACCCAAGAGCTTCAGCCCTCTGAAAGAGATCAGTGCTAGCTCAAAAACTGTTTCATCTCCATTATCAAAATTAAAAGTCACATTACATAAACTGTTCTAAAAAAGGAAGCTCATAAATGAGTTGAACAAGTGCTGCAAAAAAGTGCGAAAATTCTACTAATGATTGGCTAACCTACTGAGGCTCTAAGCCCCTTATTTATACAAATGGAGTCCCCCAACAGCCTTCCTAAAATCAAGGAGCTCGGCTTCCCAGAACTGGAGATAAACAACAATCCTTCTTTACTTGCTCGGCTGCCCCTTGGATGTATCAATGTGGTTGCTTGTGCTCCGAGTTGCTAATGGAGGATTCAAGGAAAGGGGTCATAAATGAAGGAGAAACCCCCATACAAATCATCTTTGCTATTTTCCTTGGATATTTGCTGCCATTTGCTCATAAATCCTTTTACTTTGTCCAAAATTGACCAAAAAATCTGCATAAAGCACACATTAGACTACATGGCAAAATGACTAACCCAATTCACTCTATTAGCATAAATATAATAAAAAACATGCAATAAAGTAATGAGAATGGTGGATTAAGTCGAATTAAGAGGCAAAATGAACCCATATAATTGCCCATTTTTGGGGCTCATCAATGCCACAACCCATTTCAGGTAGGGCTTGGATTTCAGCCATTATGCCCCATTGGGGTGGTCATACCATTTGCAAACCCTTAGATAGATTCAGCTCACATTCAGCCTAAATCTGAAAGGGCTAACAACTCCATTGAGCGCATTCAACACATTCGCTAGTAGGTCCATGATATATTGGATAGAGCCAATGTTAAGTACAAGCAACACCATGATCAACATTGAGTGTCACACAAGTTCGAGGTGGGCGACAAAGTTTGGCTACATTTGCAGAAGGAGCACCTTGTTAGACCCCACTACAATTTTCGCCCTCTCCAATATGGTCTATACACCATCACCAAAGTCGTTGATGAAAATTCCTTTGAGCTCAGTGTCCAACTATTCCTTGGTATGTACCCAGTGTTCAATGTAGATTGCCTCCGGCCATAGTTTCCACCATTGTTGGACACATCTAACATTGCATAACAACTCACACCAACAGATCTTAACTCAGACTACATGGAACAAGCCAAAAATAATCATATTATAGACACACAAATCAAGAACACTCACCAACAAAGGATACATCTATATCGAGTTTTCAAATAATCCAACTCCTTCACCAGGGCAAGTGGTTCACTAGGGACTAGATTCAACATAAATTTCATCACCTCATGGAGACTTTGCATGCAATGGGGACCATTTCTTCCTAAACGGGAAGGAATGATCCAGGTGGATATTGGTGGCCACCTGCCTATTCCACCTAAACCCCCTAGTCAGTTTCATATGTTTCCTTATTCATTTCAGCGTTTACTATTTTTAGCATTTTTTTGGGTCTTAAACTTCGGGAGCAGTTTTGACCCCCTAAAAGGCGTTTTTCGGGGGTTTGTGGCAAACCTATAGTTTTGGGTAGGGGCTTGCAAAGAAACCTGTAGTACTCAAAGATACCTTTCCAAAAAGGTATAGTATGCGCCAAACGGAGATAATATGACCAAGTTACGACCCCGGGAAGTTGGTTGCCCAAATAAGCCCAACGGGGCCCACAAACTCTTCGTATTTCATTTCTTGGGGTTAGGGTTTTTGTTGTTTAGGGTTTTCTCATGTTTTCCAATAATAAATAGGCCCTTGAGCCTCATTGTAACATAATTCATAGGCATGTAGCCGCCACATCTCTTCTTAGAGAAAAGATACCATCGCCTAAGCTATCTTATTTCCATTATGTTTGTAAGCATAGTTCAATATTTTTCTATTAATGAAATGAAGCGTTTCTCTGTTGCGTCTCTTTGTTTATGATTATATTTGTAATTCGTTGCGTTCCTATTTAAGTTTGGATCAATCTGAAACTTTCTTAGGATGTGATTCTAAAATCAAGCATGAATTGGTTTAAGTTGTTAACACTTATGACAAAATGTTTCAGGAACCTAAAGGGTTACCTCCAAAAAGAAGAATCCAACATGAGATTCACTTGTAGTAGGATGCACCAATTCCAAATATTGGCATGTATAGAATGTCAATTTTGGAGATTGCAGAGATCAAAAAGCAAATTCAAGAGATGCTTGAAAAAGGGGTCATTGGGCCTAACACATCTCCATGTGGGTCTCTTGTTGTTTTGGTTCCAAAGAAAGATGGTACATGGTGCATGTGTGTGGATTTCCAAGATTTGAACAAGATCACGGTAAAGAATCATTATCCTATACCTCACATTATGATTTGCTAGATCAGTTAAAGGAAATTTCTATTTTACTAAGTTATATTTGAGAAGCGGTTATCATCAGATAAGGACTACTAAATATGATATTTGGAAAAAAAATTTCAAGACAAAACAAGGTTTGTTTGAATGGTTACCTATGTCGTTTGGGCTTTGTAGTGCACCTACCACATTCACGAGAGATAAATAATGTATTGTGACCATTCCTTGATTATTTTGTCATAGTCTACTTAGATGATATTCTAATTTTTAGTAAGACTCATGAAGAGCATGTCAATCATATGAAGCAAATTTTAGATGTATTGAAAAAGGAAAATTTGTATTTGAAAATGTTGGCTTGATGGGCCCTGACCTAGGTTCAACATTAATTTGCCAAGAAAATCCCTACACTACTGGCCCTTTCAGCATAAATCCATGGAACGCGGATTGAAGTCTCACCCGAAGCAGTATGGGGGGATGCAGGAACCAAGTTTCTACACCCTGGGATGGTAGTGATGTTGTTTTATACCCTAACCCTTCCTTCGTGTAGACTGATAAGCCCTCTGGGGTTTATCGATATACTTCTGGTATTCGGCTTAGAGACCTCCGCTAAGGTCTGCAATCATCCTTCGCGTACCCTAAATAGGAAATTCAGACACTTACGCACCTTGGGACTACTCTTACTGTTGTATTTACCTATATTAGCTTAAGTGGTGGATAATTTCAACATGCATTATGATTATCTTCTTGTAAACAAATATTCTTACTTGAATTCATATAACAAAGTAAAACACATAGATTCGCGCATCAATACAACATTAAATCATCAACCTAGTATTCAACATAACATAACAACATACATTCATAACAGAAGTAAATATTTCATACACAGGTATCTCTAGAATAATTCTCTTTATTGATATTCATATCTCCTTTATAGACTCTGACTACCTTGCGCACAAAGCTGCAGGGGTCCGCACACTCAACTGCAGACTTCTACCCTAGGCCTATATGCACTCAGCTGTAGAGCCTCCTTCCTACGCTAAGACCCTTCGCTCTTAGCTTTCACAGACCCATTACATCAATAAATTTCCACAAAATACTAAGAACTGCTTAGACTCTTCTAAGACTCTCCTTTTTATACATTCCCATGGTCTGTGGACCGAGGGTGGATCTCATAAAGCTGACAAAGTTACCTAAACTAAGGTCAGAAACCCTTGATGACTCTTTACATCTTCGCACCCAACGACCACAAAATTCGTAGAATTTACATTCTTTATACAAAACTTAAGCCTTTAGCCCTAAAATTGACCCTAGGGGACCCATTCCCAACGGGTCCCCAACACAAATTTGGTGACTCGCCCTCGAGTCACTCTACTGGTGCGAAGATCTTGTTGCGAAGACCTCCGAGCTCTACTTGCACTACTGCAACCTCGGCGGTACACTACGTCGCCACTTGCTTAGCCTACTCGACCAGCTGCTCTGTCGATGGTCCTGCGCTATCTTCCTGTATTTTCCACTGCGTTGCCTACAGACTAGCCAATTTTCCTTCAATGGAGACTGTGAGCACATAGGCTTCATCTAGCTAAGGCCCCAACCTAGCCATCAGTACTACCTCCTTGCGTTGGGCTGCATCCACCTGTTCCTTTAGTGCCTTCACTTCCTGCAGCTTCGCCAGCCTCTGCGTGATGGCGATGGTGTGTGTCGTCGCTTTGACCTTGTCATATTTCTGTTGTTGTTTCCTTGCTTCTGTTTCTAGCTGCTATACATTGGGATCTTCCTGCAGGCTGGTAACTATTTTGAGCGACTGCTTAAAAGCCGAAGTGCACTCCTTCACTGTGGCCTCTACTGCGGTAGCTGCATCCTTGACAACTAACTCGCCTTGTTCTCTAACTTCTGGTGGAGTCGAAGGTTGGGCCCTCAACTCGAGCTCTGTGATCTTAAGGTTGAGCTCAAACTAAACCTTAGCTAGCTCCGTCCTTGCGTTGCACACACCCGTAGCGAGCTTCTAAATTCTTGCATCAACTGGCGCATCCTATGGGATATTCAACTTTGGAATGGTTTTGCAGGCCTCAGCTACCACAATTGTGGTACACTCATTCTTCTCTGTGATATTCTTAAGGAGATCGAGTGCGGAAGTATTTTATATGAACATATGGGAATTGTTGACCTTCTTCTTGCTGATCACATTCACCATGCACTACTCTCTGGCCAGAAGTTCTGTGATCACATCGTCTCGTAGGGTGTAAAGGGTTTCACTTGGCAGTGCGGCCAAGTTCAACCCAAACTTCTTGAGGGTGCTGACAATCGTCTTGTCATCTTCCACTTCTGTAGTCAATGCTCCATCCGCCAGCACGATGACCCTGGGATACAAGGAGCGAACCAGCTTTGCTGCGTCTGAGGTCCTAGGCGCCAAGCTAGTTGATGCCACGCTACACTATCCCACACTGGTCTGCACTTGTGTGGCTTGGATCTGCAGCTTGCACAGACCCGTTGAAATGGTGACTAAGGCTTTGTTTTGCTACTGCTTGAACTGTTATAGTATTTCTTCAGTCACGTCCCTCACTGTGTCCCTGATACCATTCAGATCACTTTCAGTCAAAGTGATCGGGTCAAGTGATGATTTGTTGGCCTTGGACTTCTTCCGTGGCCCTACTTTTTCCTACTCCCTAGTCGCTTAACTTGGAATGGAGTAGCCTTTGGGTTTTTACCTCCCTTTCCTGACTGCTGCTCATCTTCGTACGTTTGTTGCGAAGGAGACTTATGACTTCTATGAGAGTCAGGGTCTTCCTCTTCTTCTTCCTCCTCTTTGGCTTGCTTCTTAGCAGCGCGCTCTGCCTTAGCTTTTTCTTTAGCTTCCTTTTTCCTTTTGTTGGCCAACGACTGCATCTTCAGCTGAGCCTCTTCCTTCTTCTGCTTTGCGGCAGACTTACTAGACCCATTTGACAAGTCTGAAAATGTGCACCACTCTGATGGCCAACTCTCCAGGACCGCTCTGATTGCATCGTCTGTTGCCAGGTATGGAAGATCATACCATTTTTTCTCAGGGTCCTTCTGCGCCCTGATGGAGACAGAGTGGAAGTTCACTTTGAACTCCACATATCCTGACAACTGCTCAAGGACAATTGGGGACAATCTCGGCTTGCGGTTGATTGCGGCGCAGATGCTTACCTCCATCAGCACCCAAAATATTTCCACATCCCTGACCCTCGCAGTGTCCTTGGTGGCCTAGAGCGAAGCGAACTTCACTGCTTCTGGTAGATCTGATGCAACTAGAGGAAATTGTCTTTCCTCTGGTAATTCCCATGTGATCAGCACAATCAAGAGTAAGATCCAGGCATAATCGAAGGTCTTACTCTCATCTTGTGCTTCTCTGCAGTTCGTGAGGAATTTCCCGTAGAGGTAGAGTGCCCAATTAAATTGTATGCCCTCCACGCACTAAGCCACTAATGACACAATAGGTGCCGACACTTCATCTACGTGACACTTCGTCATGATTTTCCTAGCCAAAATTTGGGTGGCGACCTTAACCTCGGGGTTGGTTATGCTGGAAATTGAGTACCCGCACGGTTTTTTGGCGAGCTTGAATTTGTCATTCATTATTACGACGAGGTCATGTTTTCTCGTCTTTCCACCAAATTCCATGGCCGGATTCAACCCTGAATGTGGTAACGATGTGACCATATGGATCAAGATATATGTGATGGGTATCGGTTCTCCTAACCATAGGCACCTATTGTGCATTAAGAATAGCAACTGCTTGATCACCATCATGGTTATGGGTGCGTAGTGGTAATGCGGCATCCCTAGCAGGTTTAACAGTCACGCCTTGTCCACCACCTTTATCCACTGCTGCGACTCAAGCGCAGTGACACCAGAATCCTTATAAAACACACGGGTCATAGAGGTTCCAATCACCATGTGGGGGAATCACTCTATGTTCGCCAAGTCCCAATCCTCCATCTTAAGGCCAGGAAATTGCGCCAAGCATGATCCTTCAAACGTGATCTAGTCAGGCAGCAACGGGGTATTTAGCAGAAATTTCCCCACATCTAGGTCCTTCAGGACCTTCACCTTACCCTGGAAGGGAGAGATATACTCGGGAAGCTTTGAGATAGGGTCTGCACCCTCTATGTCAATGCCTTCTACACCCATATCCAAATCTTCAGCACCCTCGTCATATTCTAAACCTACCACCTTTCCTTTCTCCTACGCAATGTGCTTTTCCATTTTCTAGTGTTTCCTTGAAAACTCATGCACCAACTATGTTGCTTTCTGCTTATCCTTCTTTTTCTTGGGACCCTCTTTGGGCGACGTAAGTCTCGACCTAGGTGACCTCTGCGATTTTGGCACTTCCATAGGAATTTCCACACTCATAACCTCCGGGACAGCGCCCTCAGATTCCATTGATCCTCCAACACTTGTGGTTTCCATGGGAGCTGACATGAATCCAGTAATAAGCTCTTGGGCTACTTTAGGCAACTTGTCAAATACTGAACTAGCCACCAAAGCCTCAAAATAGTCAAGGTTCATGCGCGCTTGATATCGCAACACCTCAATTCTTAGAATGCCAAGTGTTTTTCTTTGGGCCGCCATCTATAATTTTATAGGAAAATTCTAATTTGAATTCAACCCTTCCCCCCAAAATCTGCTTGTAAATGCAAGATTGGTTGTAGATTTTCATAGATCTCACTCTTAAATTCCAACTAAAATGTTTCCCCCCCACTCCATTTAGCCATTTTCCCACTTTCACTTCATGAACAGTGACCATAACAGTCACTTTTTGGCTGCCCTGCATAGTCTCTCTTCCTATATTGTAGCTCCCTTCGTGCTTCTACCGATACTGTGACATTCCTTCCTTCCGCGTAGTTCCCCAGTCGCGTAGCTCTACAACCCAGGCAGTGTAGTTTATAGTCCCATGCCTTCTTTCAGCTGCTTGGAGTGCTAAGACTGTGCTTCCGCCATATAGTCATCTGACTGAATCCCCAGTGTATGGATTCAATCGGTTGCTATTCGTCTTCCCTGGAAATGGCTCTCCATTCAACTTCACCAACTAAACTACTCCACCATCAGTAATCTCCTTGATGACATAGGGCTCCAGCCAATGCATCCAAAATTTTCTTGGAAATTTATCAAAATTGTTGTCATATAACAATGCTAAATCATTTACCTTGAAGGTGCACAGTTTGATGTGCCGATCGTGCCATGCCTTTTCGCGCTCATTTTGAACTTGTTGATGGAATCCAGCCAAAAACCTATCTTCTTCCAATTCTGTCAGTTGCGCGCGCTTTTCTTCCAGGGCTCTGCGATCTGCCATTCCTATGAATGCCTCTATGCGCACACTAGGTACAATGTACTCCATCGGCATCATAGCTTCTACGCCATAAACTAGTCTGAAAGGCGTTTTTCTAGTCAACTTTTTGCAAGTCATCCTGTAAGCCCATAGCACCCTGGGTACGCGCACATCCTAGTCATTTCTTTGTGCATTGTAGACCTTTTTCAGCCTGTTCTCTAATATCTTATTAAACAATTCCACCATCCCATTAACCTGCGGGTGATATGGCGTACTCTTCTAATGATAAAACTGGAACTCCTCCATCAGTGCGCTGATCGTCTCGTTAAGGAAATGTGTACCATGATCGCTCATCAAAATCTTCAGGCAACCAAATCTAGTCAGCACATACTCAAAGAGTAATTTTGCTGTTGTTGCCCCTGTACAGTCATTTACAGGCTGCGCCTCCACCCATTTGGTCAAATACTTAGTTGCGGTGATTATGTACCGCGCACCCATCTTTTTTCCTGGAGGTTGAATTGGTCCTACAAAGTCAATCGCCCACTTTTCGAATGAATGTAATGACATATGCAGATTCAAAGGAAGCTCATCCCTCTGTGATGGCCTACCCATCCTCTGACATGAAACATGCCTTACAATAAGCCTTTGAATCCTTATGAAGCATTGGCCACCATAGCCCAACGCGTAAAATCTTCTGCGTTCTAGCTTTTCCTGCATAATGTCCTCCCGTGGCTCCTCCATGAGCTTCAACAAGGATGCTGTTACATTCAAACTTAGGCCTTTAGCCCCAAAATTGACCCTAGGGGACCTGTTCCCAACAGAAGATGTCTAAATGTGAATTTGGGAAAACCTCTTTGGTTTATTTGGGTCATATTATAGAAGGGGTGAATTGAAGATTGATCCCTCAAAAGTTGATGTTATAGTTAATTGTCCTAAACCCAACAATGTAACAGAAGTTAGGATCTTTTTGGGAGAAACCCAATATTGGAGAAAATTTATTGCTAACTTCTCACTCATTGCAACACCATTACATGCTTTAACGAGCGTGAAATGGATATTTTAGTGGGGAGGATGTCAGACGGAAAGAGTCGATAGTGCGGACACAACCAACCTCCCTAGGAGCCTAAGACTCTCTAGTGACAAACAAGACAAACAAGAGCAATCCTTCTCTAAACATGCATTTACTATACGAGAAATCAAGTGTTTAGATCCTACCTGTAGTCCAACGCTGTTGTAGCAGTCCAGCCTCGCTGATCCGGATGAGCTCCTCCTTCACTTCGAAACCTGCATTCACTAACAATCAAACGATTAAATAGCACTTGATAATCTCATAAAATAAAACATATTTAACACATAGACCAAGGAGTACAAGAAACAACTCATAAATAACAAGTTATTGAGAAGAATGGACTCATTTGCATTAATAGGAAACAAAAGGAACAATTACAACCTAAGCCTTGGTGTTGTGCAAGTCCCTCCCAGGGTCCATCAAGAGTTCTCCTTTACTTTGACAAAGCTCACCCACTTCCAAATAGAACAAGCAAAGATGGTAATCTCTCCTCACAAGCTTCTAAATGGGAGTCCTAATTCTAGCAGCATCTACCCTTAGAAATGTTTAGCTTTCAACCTCCCCTCCTTCTGGCCCAATGCCTGTATTTATAGTGCTCAAGAGGAAGTTAATCAGGTCCACCATCAATGGGATAATCCCCTCTTTGGATGGGATAGCTCCCTTATTGATGGGATATGTTCCTCTTTGGTAGGGATACATGAACCATCTGGAGGCGCTTCATACACGTCAAACATGCTTCTAGAAGCCTCTAGAAATGACCACAAGTAACTTTTTTGGAGTGAAACTTGCGCCTTTTGACCTTTACAGGGGTACGCACATGCCCCTTTACATACAGAGCGTACAAGTACGCAGTTTTTGTGAACATCAGGTGCGTATACGTAGGTAAGGCCGAGAGAATCTGCGTACCCAGAGATAAACACATTTACAAAGACTTTCTCTCTTTTTGGAGTTTGACATGGAGAACAGAGGCATAAGACTTGCCCAGGAGGATACATGACCGTTGATAGAGCCATACTAACTGTAAATAGCCATGGTGACATTTTTTAGTGTAACAGATTGCCCCCTAAAGTGCGAAGCCTGTAGTAGATTAGGGTTTTGTATTTTCTAGGAAGGGTGAAGCGCTTTATCATTTCAAGGATTATCTCGTGGAGAGCCTGGTCAGAACCTGCAATTTTCAACACAAAATACATGTATAAGATTATATCATCGCTGAGGTAGGCATTCCCATACTCAGATCAAAACTTTAACTAACAGACTAACTACTCTGATACAGGAATGATCTTGCAGTACATCATAATCATAGACTTGCGTAGACACAGTATGGATGCAACCATCTGTTTATAATTGGTCTACTATATAATGAATACAAAACTCCTCGTAGCCTGGATGGTGGAAACTAGATCCAGGGTCTTCATCTCTACTCCCCGAATTGGTACGATTCTAGCAATGCGAATAAATGAGTTGATGTCGAACATGGTAGAAACCACTTGATTACCAGTCGATGATGTAAACCGTTAACAAGTGTGAGAGAGACCACCAGTAATGTCAATGGTTCTCAAAGTACCCAGTACAATCCATGAGATGTGAATAAATGAGTTGATGTCGAACATTTCACGGAATCCTTCGATCGAAAGTCAATGATGTAAACTGACGTCAAAGGCGAGAAACCTGCCATTGATGCATGCAGACTTCAAAGTACTGGCGATTTCTAAGTCATCTCTCTAGATAATGTGCTGATGTCGATAGAAAGCGACCTATTGCAGGCAAGCCCACAACACGAAATCATTGTTCAAGTTGAAGAAATGTTGCTGTAAGGACTGACTCAGGGATGGTCAAATGGATGACAAGTATTTTGCAGATGAAAGTTTATTTGCAGAGACCTCTTGAACACATAACGACACAACAGATGGTTTGGTTACGATTGACCCAAAGTTAATACCCGGAAACGGTTGAAGACTTTCAAAGTGGTTTGATCAACTTTTAAGGCAAAGGATTTCCCAACCCAGGTGAACGGAAAGTGTCGTGTTCAAGAGCGGTGATAAGGTTCTTCTGTAACAAAGGATAACAAATAGGTTCATTCTTCTCTCTTTTCCCCCACCATTTCTGGCAAGTACCTCTTTATTTTTAACAAGCTTGAGGAGGATAACATATGCTTGATTATAAGCTCATCCTTCGGATGAGTCCAACCTAGTTTTGATTCGAACTCTAGGAAGGAGTGGTTTGTTCCTATTTGTAATTGAACAGGTCCTTTACTGTGAAATTTTAACGAGCCCAGTATAGGAGAAACTCGGCGTTTTTCAATTTTAGAGAGTCTGAAAAACCTAAGAAGACTCCAGGTTGAACTTTTTCGTAAATTTGTGTCCCCCAAGCCCGAAAAAGTATAAAATAATACCTGGGAGAACCGCTTGATCTTGCGACCAAGGAGTACTTTCATGATTAGTGTCTCTGACCTGAAAAGTAAAAAGCGATCAAGGACACGTCGTTTTATTTCCATATCGAGTTTGGAACGAAAAAAACCCGGCAATCTTTTCCTGTTTTTACGGTCATAAAAGAGCTATAAGGGGGCCGTCTTTTAATTCTGTTTTAACGAATGTAAAAGAAGCGCTTGGCAATCTTTTCATGTTTTAGGAGTCAGAAAAGAGCTTAAAAGATGACTCTGATGTTTTGGTTCGTGAAAAATGATGATTTTACTCTAAAGTCCTTTTGTCCTGCACAAAAACGACACATTACTCATACCTGTTTAAGATGGGTAAAAATACATTGAAAAATGTCCTTTCATGGTGAAAAATAAACAAACTTAGCATTCATTCATCCAAAAAACCTATAAAAAGACTTTTTACCATGTCATTTTTACCATTTTACTGTTGAGGTTGAGAAAAGGGCTTTTGACAAGAAAACTTCCTGTGGTCATTGCGGAGAATCCGACCGTCAGAATCGAGCGCCGTCTCTTTCAGGTATTCCACAACATCCTCCTCTTCAATTTCATCCGTTTGAAATTCATTTTTAGGTTTTAGTTTGATTTTTTAGGGGGTTTAGGGTTTTAGGATATGTTTCTCGGGGTACGCAGGTGCCCCATGGGCGACCTGCGTACCCCGACCTTTTTTGTATATAGGAAAAAGGTCGGGGTACGCAGCCCGCCTTCAGACCAGCTGCATACCACCGCTCTGTGTTCTGAACGCGGGGTGCGTACCCCGTGAAACACGCATTTTGAAACCCCAAACTCCAAATTCAACCAACCAAATTTTTTCAAATGAATTCTAACTATTGTTTTTTGGTGTGTAGGGCATTCACCATGCTAGATTGGAGAGAAAGAGAACACGAGGACGTTGATTTGGCCGCAATTGGTCATCAACCTTCTATTGATGCGTTAAAAGCATGTGGTTTGTACAAATACTGGGCCATACCCGGCGACTCCGCTGGGGAATCCATTGATGTGAAAGTTTTTTCCTTTGTATGCAACTTTGGTCTGAGAAAAGTCATTTATTTTCTGGTTTTTGGCTCTGTGACTTTGTATTTGGGTGGGTTAGCTTAGTGTTAGATTGAATTTAGTTTTTCTTGGTTTTTTCAGTAGTACGCACCCTCTGAGTATTGCACAGTGCGTACCTGTACGCACTGTTGCTGTGTGCACAGAGCGGGCCCGCACCTGTCTTAACAGGTTGCCTGCGTACCCTGCTAAAAATTAAGAAATTTCCATTTTTTACATTTTTCCTCTTAGATTTTGCTTTTCCTTAGTTTTTACTACCCAGATCCATTAGTCTCTTGTCAAAGATCTTCACCTGAACTTGTTTCGATAGCATTGAGTGTTTTAGTGGATTTCATAGAAGTTTAAGCCATAGGGTTTGATTTTTGAGTAGGTCCTGTAGTGACTTTGGCGGTAGAAGTTGTCAAGCCTTAGATCTCTCCGGTTTTGTCAGCCTTCTTAGGAGTCGGACCTGTCATAAAGTCTACCTGTGAGAGCAACTTACCTTTGAGTTGTCTCTTTGGCGAATTTCAAAGTGCTTGTTGATTGAGTATTGAATTCCATTTTACAAAAAGAACAAAAAGATTTGAGTTTTGTTTTGACTGGTCTTTTGATTCTGCATTAGCTGGTCCTTGGCTTGATTGTGGTCAAGAAAAACAACCTAGAATAATCCTTGTAGGCTTTTGCCTCGTTAGGTTTGCTTTAGAGTAAATTTCTTTTTGATTTGCTTGTGCGTCAATTTTTCATAGCTTTTATAGATTTTGAGATTGATTTTCGTTAAAATAGATTTATATGCTTTATTAAATAAGAAAAATACAAAAACATCTCCTTTGAAAAGTTTTGTTTCAAGTAGCTTTGGGGTATTTTGAAAGAAAAAGAATTTTTCGTGCACGTAAGGAGTGGTCATGTTTGTATGCTTGTAAAGATAAAGAGAATTGTTTCTTTGATTGTCTTTACTAAGAAAGTTGTTTTCTATAAAATTTGCATTTTCCAACTCTCTTAGTTAGGAGTTTCATTGAAAGAGAAAAGTAGCGTAAATCATATTAGGTGCATCTTTGTAGTGGTTTGAGTTGAGTCTACACACCATTGGTTTCATTTCCGCTACCTTTTGTCTTTAATAAAAACCATAAAATTAACGCTTAAAGTAAAATCAACATAGTAACTTTTATTTACTAGGGCTCTGAAACACCAATTTAGATCAGGCTAGTGTCTTGGAGTAGGAGAGTAATTAACTCTCCAAGACAACAAAACCAAACAAGTAGCTTATCTTGTGATAGAATAAATCCAATTGTCTCATTTGTACTCTAGGAAAGCTCCTCTTAAAGGAGAAGCATGAGCTCGTGTCCGAACCAGTGAGGGAATCAATCCTCCCTCGTTGGGAACGACGCCAGACACACACGTATTACAAACGGTAAACCTCGGATTAACCATTGTCGAGGAGCCAGGGGTCACTTGTCGGTAAACCTTGGATTATTGTCAAGGAACCAGCAAGGGGATTGAACTTGATACTCTGCCCTTGCGTGGTGTCGGAGTGTAGACTGTTCCCCCAGGTGCATTTGTTGCGGTTGGTAACCTTAGTGACCAGTATCTTTAGGATTCTACCGAGGTGACGGTGGAGGGAAGATCCCACTGTACCTGGAGCAGACGTCGGCTATACTCACTTGGATTTTCCGGGGGGTTCACTTCACTCGAGACGGTTAAAGTGGAGGAACTTGTGCCGGTCTATTCATTAAGCAGGTTGCCGGGGTAACTGTTCCACCCGCCACTTCTGTACTGAATCCGACAATGTTGGGTTTCATCTCCAACTAGTGTTTTTGGTCTGGAAGGCTACTGTTTGTGCTTGGTTTGACACCCTAGATTCTTTAGGTGTGTGATTCAAATTTGTTTGGTTCTTTAGCGACTTTAGGTGGTTTGATTTGAGATTTTACTTTGTTTTCGTGTGTAGTAGTTAAAAGTTTTTAGCTGTGGCGGAATTACCGAGACAGTCCCGTAGACTTCGGGGCAAGTCACTTGAGATTGTTACCGGAACAGATTTGTTGAGGAAACTCCGTAGATCGCGGGGTGGATCTCCTGAAGACGTCTCTGGTCAGTACGAAGGATTGAAGGTCCTTGTAACTCCTCCTAGTGGCAGTAGAGTAGGTTCACCTGAAGAAGGAGAATCTTCCTTGGTAGTCCATCCAGATTACCAAAGTCTAGAGACAGGTTATAATCCTGAAGCTGTTACAGTTTCCGAGCTTGCTGGTAGTTTTTCATCTACTAGTGATATAGGCGAAGAACCTGAAATATCTGAACCTGTTACTCCAACTTCTAGTGTTCCAGATTCACCAAGAGTAGAACGAGTTATCACCGAAAATCTTCCTACTGGTTTGATTGCTATTGAAGAACTTGCTCCAGACGAAGAAATAGGCATCTCTAACCTTGAAGATCAACTTACTATTGAGCTCAGGGAGCGTGAATCTATCTTTTATAGTCCTCCTAGAAGTACTACTTGGTACCTTTCGTTAACCAATTATTTAGACAAATCAGGGATAGGTTTTTCTACACCTCGTACTCCTTTTCCACCTGGAGGTATTTATACCCCTGTAAATATGTCTGGTCAGTCGTCCGTGTTCACTCAATCTCCTGAATCTTTCTTACACGGCGGTCCTTCTGTTCCCACTGGGTATCAGTCACTTTCTGGTATCTTTGCGGGGGCATCTCCTCAACCCGTCGATCATGGGTTATTAGCTGGAAACAATGGTAATAAACCGTTGGGTGTAGGGGACATTTACATGATGTCAGGTTCAATTCCCGTTTCTCAACCTCAAGGTGGTCAATTACCGCCTTGGGGCAACCTCAGTTAACGCCTGGGGGGCAACCTCAAGGTATACAAATTGTGTCTGGGGGGCAGCCTCAAGGTCAGTATGTACCTATGGTGCAATACATGCCTCAAGGTCAACCCCAGCCTCAATATGTACCCAAGGGTCAACCTCAGTATCAATATTTACCTCAAGGGTATCAACCCCAAGGGTATCAACCTCAAGGGTATCAACCTCAAGGTCAAGGTCAACCCCAGTATCAGTATTTACCCCAAGGTTATCAATCTCAAGGTCAATACTCGAGTCAAGGTTATCAACCATCTCAAGGTCAGTCATATGTTCAAGGTATGGGAACTGTGCCTTTCAGTTATCAATCCTATCCTTAATCCGGTTATGGATCCCAGTATCCTCAACCTGTTACAGGTCAATACCCTGGAATGATAGTGTGGGATCCGTCACAGGGTCAACAGGTGTTGCAACTAAGTATACAGTTGGTACCTCAAACTGGACAACCCGTAGTTTCTGGTCCACCCCAGCAACCGCAACCTGTCCAGTCAAATGTTCAAACTTCTGTAACTTCGGTAGTTACTCAGCCGCCAATTACTCCTATTACTCCATCTCAAACGGCTGCTGCAACTACCGCAACATCTGCCGCACTTACTTCTGGAGTATCGACAGCTCCAGTTTCTACTGTCTCTGCAACCACTCCTCAGAAATCTTTACCGTTGTCTGGATCTACGATTCAAACCATGGTCCAGATGCCTATAGGTCAGCCTGGTATAAGTACGGTTGTCACTACTCAACCTAAATTTGTTCATCAACCGTACCAGGGACAGTACCAATATGGGCAAGTTGTCCAACAGCCGGTTTACCAGTATCAACTGTATCCTGGGTACACTTATCAACAACCTCAACAACCCCAGTACGGTCCGGTTAATCCTGGTTTTCCAGGAGGATATAATATCCCTAATGCGATTCCTGTTCCTAGTTATCCTGGATATCCTCCTCCCGGGACTGGTCTTGTGACCCAGAGTTTTAGAGATCCTAACCGGCAATTACCGTTTATCGCAACTTTGGATTTACCAGACTTGACGCGCCTAACGAACGATCCAATTCAGTATCTTCTGTTCTGGCCGCCAATGCCAAATAAGTTGCCCAGTGATATACCCAAGTTCGAAGGTAAGTCTGGAGAGGATCCGTCCAATCATGTGATGACTTACCACCTCTGGTGTGCTTCAAATTCTATCTCGGATGATTCGATCCGCCTACGTCTTTTCCAACGTACACTCATTGGTATCACGGCCAAGTGGTACATTGAGTTACCACGGGCCTCTTTTTACAATTTTAGCCAGTTAGCTACCTCGTTCTTAACTCACTTTCAGTTGCCGGTCAGATACGATAACGGCACGGAGTTATTAACTTCACTAAAACAATCGACGTCCACGTATATTTCTGATCACATTCATGAGTGGAGACGTCGAAGAAGGTAAGTGAAAGTTTTTATTCCAGACCAAATCTTAGCTGAATGGTTTGTTAAATCATTATTACCGAAGATTACTGAAGATGTAGCTAAGGCCGGAGTAGTTACTGAGGAGCAAGTCATTGCTCAGGCGCAGTACCTTGACTTAGTTTATACTCAGTCAGGTACGTTACACGAGAAGATCCCAGATCTTCCAAAATCGAATCAAATCGCTGCTGCTCCTTCGGGATCTCATGCCGCTGATGGTATGATTGGTACGGTGAACACAAAGAGCAAGAAGAAATCTTCCAAGAATTCTACTACTCCTATAATCACCTTGCCTGATTCCCCGATAGGAGAGTCTTCTCCTGAACTTTCCGCCGATATTCACGTTGTAGAGTCATCTACGGCCAAATCAAAAAACGGTGGAAAGAAGAAAGGAAAGAAGAAGGCTAAAGCAGACAAGGCTCCGAAGGAGAAAACAGAAAAGTCGGAAACCAATGACGAAAAGCGCAAACCTCGATATCCTTGTCTTATTTGTGAAGAGGATCATTTTACAAGAGATTGCCCTCATCGGGCCGAGGTTGTGAAAATAGTCAAAGGTTCTCCCACTCCTGCTGTGTTGAAAGGTCCATTTCCAAAGCAGGAGAGTAAGATTATAGGTTCTTCCTCGACTGCCAGTGAAGAACCCATTTTGATGATGTCTCATGTGAGGATTGCGACTCGGTCGCAAGATTATGGTAGTAAGAATCCTGTTGATGGTAAGGAAGCAGAATCTTCTCATTCTAATCCATCAACCTCAGCTCCTGGTTCCGATCCACTACAGATCGAAAAACCTAACCCGGACTTAGTAATCAAATCGCCCACTAAGGGTGTACTTCGAAGGTCTGCTTTTAATCCACATGCGAGAGCGGCCCAGAATTACAACATTGTTGAGGACTTAGCTGTTTCACCCTCATCAATGTCGGCTTTAGAAGTGCTGCAATCATGCCCAGCACAACGAAAATTACTTTTGTCGGATATCGGAGCTGTTGATGTTCAGGACCCGAATCTGATAATCTTCGATCTAGAAAATAGTACATCGCGCCTTCCCCATCAAATGGCTTTCCAGATTCCAGTGATAGTAAAAAACAGGCCTATTCATCGGACTGTAATTGATGAGGGAGCTTCCATGTGTATTATGTCGATTTAGTGTTGGAGATCGCTTGGTTCTCCTTCGCTGAACCAATCCCCGACCATCCTTAAGGCCTTTGATGGCCGTGGGTTCCGTCCGTTTGGTATTCTACAGGAATTGCCTATAGGAGTAGAAGGGAAAACCGTTAGTCTGGATGTGGAGGTGGTTGATGCCCCTCTAGACTACAACCTTCTTTTGGGTCGAAGTTGGTCATATGCTATGACAGCGGTCGTTTCGTCGGTATTCAGAGTAATAAATTTTCTACATAACGGCATGATCGTGACAATTGATCAGCTGACATACTTTTCATCCGACCCAGCCTCTTCAGAGAGTATCTAGCATGTCGGTAAGATGACAATCCCTTATAAGGATGTTGGCGTAGGTTTAGTTAAAGATTCCGGTTTACTGGGAACTTTTCCTTTCCCTCCAATCAACGCAGACCCTTCATTTGCGTCAATTCATATGATTACATCAGACACCATTATTTACGACGATCCTTGGATTGTCCCACCTGAATCTGAGATAGACTCATTCGGCGATGCTATGCCTTTGAGTCCATATGAAATTTCTTATGAAGCCGTCATGTCTTTTACCGACTCGCGTTCGACCCAAATCAACCAAATGAATGTGGTCAGTGAGGAATCACTTTTCACATCAACCTCAGAACGAATAGCGTTTCCCGAAGTCATGTCATCTGACGAGCAACTTCGCGAAATCCTAAGTGTAGACGATCTACCATGGGAAGATCTCCATCATAGATCTTCGTTTTTACCTGAGGATGATGCTTTTGAAAACGATTTTTCATCTATTTTTACCGCTGAATATGTCAAAGACGCTCAGAATCCAACGAAACATTCTGATTCAGAGTTGAATTTAGGGAATATTTCTCGCACTATTCCCATTGACATTTCAGTGAAGCCCGGAATTGAGGAAAACATTCATATAGGTGCCTCATGTACAGAAGATGAAATTCAAATTTACAAGGCCCTATTCCAAGAATTCCGCGATGTGTTTGCCTGGTCTTACGCGGAAATGCCAGGAATCGATCCTGCCATTGTTGTTCATGAAATAAAGACCTACCCGGACGCTAAACCCGTCCGGAAACGGTTGCGTCAGATTCACCCTAGAAAAGCGGCTGCGATTAAAGCAAAAGTCGAGAAGCTGTTGAAAGCAGGTTTCATTTATCCAATCCCGTTAACGGATTGGGTATTGAATATTGTTCCGGTTAACAAGAAACAAGGAACAATAAGAATCTGTATCGACTATAGGGATAAATCGAGCTTGTCCAAAAGACAACTATCCTATGCCTTATATCGATCAAATCATTGATGATTGTGCTGGAAGTGAAATGTTTTCCTTTATGGATGGTTTTTCGGGCTATAATCAAATCAATATTCTACCTGCCGATCAACCAAAAACGTCATTCATTTGTCCATGGGGGACATTTGCTTACTGCAAATTACCTTTTGGACTTAAGAATGCCGGAGCCACTTTTCAACGGGCGATGTCTTACGCATTTCATGACATCAAGCACATTGTGCAACCGTACCTCAATGATTTGCCTGCTCATTCTTTACATCGAGCTGATCACCTTGTCCACTTACGAGCAATCTTTATGAGGTGTAGGCATTATCGTATTCGGTTGAATCCCCACAAGTGTGTCTTCTGTATAGAAACGGGTCGATTACTGGGATTTGTTGTTTCAAAAGCCAGCATACGCGTCGATCCCTCGAAGGTCGAAGCTATCATCAAATTGCCTCCTCCTTCGAGTTTGCGCCAACTCCAAAGTTTGCAAGGGAAAGCAAACTTTTTACACCGATTCATTCCAAACTACGCCGAGGTCACTAAAGGTTTTACACGGTTGTTGAAACAGAACGCTCAATTCTTTTGGGACGAGATTGCCCAACAATCTTTTGATGCACTTAAGCACGCGTTGACCCATGCACCGTTGTTGCATCTTCCCAACTACAACCAGGACTACTTCTTATACCTCGCAGCTTCGCATTCCACTATTGGAATGGTGTTAGTCCAAGAAGATAAATTCGGAACGGAACATGTGATATATTATCTTAGTAGGACATTAAACCCCACTTAGCTAAAATATTCGCATGTGGAGAAATTGGCCCTGGCAGCCGTTCAAGCTGTCTAACGTTTTCGTCACTACATTCTTCTCCGTAAAACTACAGTTATTTCGGATTGCAACCCTATGATTTATATTTTGACTAAACAATTTCTAGGGGGCAAGTACTCTAAATGGATCGTTATCCTGCAAGAGTTTGACTTGGAGTTCGAGAAGTCCAAGTCTAAGAAATCCTTAGTTTTTGCGGAACTGATGTGTGATTTCCCGCATGCTGACACAGAAACTGTGGTAGAGGAGTCCATTGCAGACGAATCTTTGTTTCTTATCAGTACTTTAGATCCATGGTACGGGGATATAATCATCTATCTCCAAACCCAAACCTTTCGGCCTGAAGTTTCAAAGTCAGAACGTCGAAAAATTCGATTTCAATCCCAGCAATACAGAATTATTGGAGATACACTTTATCGCCGGGGGGCAGACTTAGTTTTTCGACGTTGTTTAACTCACGAAGAGGCTGAGAGGGTTGTGAATGATTGTCACTCTGGAGCATGTGGCGGTCATATGTCTGGGTATGCCACAGCTCAGAAGGTGTTGCGCGCTGGCTATTTCTGGCCGTCCATGTTTAAAGATTGTATCATTGCGGTCCGAAAGTGCCACAACTGTCAAGTGTTTGATCGCAAGATGCGCGCACCACCTGCTCCTCTCCATCCTATAATTGCCGTTGGTCCTTTCGCCAAATGGGGTATCGATTTTATTACTTGTAACCCTCACTCGGCCGGGGGGCATGCGTATATCACCCTCGCGGTTGATTATTTTACTAAATGGGCCGAGGCAATGCCTACATTCGACGCAAGCAGCAAAACAGCTGCAGTTTTCGTATTCAATCACATTATAACTAGGTTTGGTGTCCCGCAAGCAATCATCACTGACCATGGGAGCCATTTTCGAAACATCATGATGACTAAGCTTACAAGCCAGCTTGGTTTGCGCCACGATAGCTCTACTCCTTATTATCTGCAAGCCAACGGTTTGGTTGAGTCTATCAACAAAGTTCTGGTTATCATGATCCGACGAATCATTGGTATTCATCGGTCGAATTGGCACAACATGTTATTTTCAGCGCTATGGGCATACCGAACTTCAGTGAAAACTTCAACAGAGTTCACTCCTTTCCAGCTAGTTTATGGCTTGGAAGCTGTGTTACCCATTGAATGCGAAATCCCATCACTTCAAATGGCTGTCGAATTACTCCCAGCTACTTCCAAAGAGGAGAAACGTTTATTATACTTAGCTCAATTAGATGAGACTCGACGTGACGCTGCATTGGCAATCGAGACTCACGTGAAGCGAATGAAAGCTCAGTATGATAGAAATGTGACCCCTCGGAGTTTTTCGGAGGGAGACCTAGTGCTATTATATGATCAAGCTAACGATAAGCTAGGTGTTGGAAAATTCGTTCCTATGTGGCATGGACCCTACATTGTAAAGCGAAAGCTAGCAAAAGGGGCCTATGAGCTGGTATATTTTGATGGGGACTCTTTGGGTAAACCCAGAAATGGACTTTACCTAAAGAGGTATTATGCTTAAATGGTGGGTATGGAGAATTTTAGTTAGGTTAGGTTTTCTTTCTAGCTAGTATGTTTGTTAGTTTAGATAGTGTGCTTAGCTTAGAAAGTGTGTTTTTCGTCGTTATTCTGGCTTATCTTGGTTTTACTCTTGATATTGCAGATGTCGACGCCTCTCCAAACGTACATTGGATTTGCCGATGGTGCTTGTCGTAGTACACGGAATATCTCTTCCGCAGCTTGGGTTATCTATTCGCCCTCTGACGAGTTAGTTTCTATGCATGGGGTGAGCCTCGGTCAAACGACGAACAACATTCCAGAATACAGTGCAGTAGTTGAATTATTGTCTGAATCTATTTCATTTGGAATTCGACGTTTGATAGTGAGGTTAGATTCTGAACTCGTTGTATTACAGCTTAATAGAGTATATGCCATTAGAAATCCTGTGTTATTAAGGTTGTTTTTGAGAGTGCGCCTCTTGGAACGTGAATTTGATTACATTGAATATCAACATATTCCAAGGTCTTTAAATACATTAGCAGATGCAATTGCTTCTCGAATGTTGGACAGACATTTACGATAATCATGCAAGTAATTTTAAAAACATTTCATCACATATGTTAAACAAGATAAGCCAGTAATAATGATATATATATATATATATATATAGATATGAGTGTGTCAAAAATATACATCGTCTTCGATCATAGGTTGAAAAACACCTTATGATCGGCAAAAATGATAAGTACAAAAAACCAAAAATGTCATATGTGTCTACAAAAGTGACTAGCCAATCACTGGTGGTGCTCTCTATACGAGACCACTGCCCGCGCTACCCTACACAGGAACCTCCTAAAAGGTCCTGGGACTGCGACCACATAACGCTGAAGTCGAATAGGAATTTCATCTATGGTGGTCTCTGGTATACCCGTCGTCAGACGCTCTAGATCCTGTTCCAGCTCGGCTAAGGTCTCTGCGGCCGCATCCTGTGGGGCTGGTGCTGGTACAGCTGGTACTCTCCTCTCAAAAGCCCGGAGGTTGGCCGGACGCCGTGGACCTACATCTGCATTTTGAAAATTTGTGCTGTCAGTTTTGAGGCGATATATAAAAACAAAAAAATATACATAATTTAAAAACTTGTGAAAAATGAAATACCTCTGTCATCCCACTGTTCTCCCTGTGGAAGAACCATGTCCGGATCATTCCGAAAATCCATTCCAGCATAAGGAAAATCCTGAATAGCAAAGACCTGGCTCTCTAGCCAGCGAAAGTAACCATCAGGAAATCGAACAACTGTCACGCCCTCATCAGGATGTCGGGCCATTACCGCAACCCATCTCGTCAACTTAGGCTCCCGAGGAGCCCCAACTGGAATAGTAAGATGCTGGGGGATTAGCATTGGAACTCTCTCTAAGGCAAAGCTCACAACTAAAGGCCCATATCCAAAAGTCTTCAGTTGTCCGTTCTTTGCCCTGGTTAGTTGGCCCTTCATATTGGCCAACACAGCATCGCACTAGTTGAAAATGGTGCCTCGGTAGCAATCTATCGCCATCCGCATTTGGGACCCGGTGGTAATGTGTAAGGCGGCTGCGCCGCAGAGTCTGGTAACAGTAAAGGCTATCACCATAAGTTCGGGCAGGGATATGTACTTGATTTCTATCCCTTTCTCTTGGTTCTGATTGTTGCACCACTCTAGCCGGAGGCTAGCAAGGGATTGGCCACTCGGCCTAGTCCCGGACAGAGTCAGTTGCTCGCCCCTATTTGGCAAGCCAGAGAGAAAATATATATCGGAGGGCTCTATCTCGAGCTGGTTCTCTCCGATGTAGAAGCATTGATCCTGAATGTTCCACCTTTCAACCAGCCACTCAAGGAATGGCACCTGGCCCCTCATGCCGGGTATGGCCCAGTATTTGTACAAACCGCTTGCTTTTAACGCATCAATAGAAGGTTGATGACCAATTGCGGCCAAATCAACGTCCTCGTGTTCTCTTTCTCTCCAATCTAGCATGGTGAATGCCCTACACACCAAAAAACAATAGTTAGAATTCATTTGAAAAAATTTGGTTGGTTGAATTTGGAGTTTGGGGTTTCAAAATGCGTGTTTCATGGGGTACGCACCCCGCGTTCAGAACACAGAGCGACGGTACGCAGCTGGTTTGAAGGCGGGCTGCGTACCCCGACCTTTTTCCTATATACAAAAAAGGTCGGGGTACGCAGGTCGCCCATGGGGCACCTGCGTACCCCGAGAAACATATCCTAAAACCCTAAACCCCCTAAAAAATCAAACTAAAACCTAAAAATGAATTTCAAACGAATGAAATTGAAGAGGAGGATGTTGTGGAATACCTGAAAGAGACGGTGCTCGATTCTGACGGTCGAATTCTCTGCAATGACCACAGGAAGTTTTCTTGTCAAAAGCCCTTTTCTCAACCTCAACAGTAAAATGGTAAAAATGATAAGTAAAAAGTCTTTTTATAGGTTTTTTGGATGAATGAATGCTAAGTTTGTTTATTTTTCACCATGAAAGGACATTTTTCAATGTATTTTTACCCATTTTACTGTTGAGGTTGAGAAAAGGGCTTTTGACAAGAAAACTTCTTGTGGTCATTGCGGAGAATCCGACCGTCAGAATCGAGCGCCGTCTCTTTCAAGTATTCCACAACATCCTCCTCTTCAATTTCATCCATTTGAAATTCATTTTTAGGTTTTAGTTTGATTTTTTAGGGGGTTTAGGGTTTTAGGATATGTTTCTCGGGCTACGCAGGTGCCCCATGGGCGACCTGCGTACCCCGACCTTTTTTGTATATAGGAAAAAGGTCGGGGTACGCAGCCCGCCTTCAGACCAGCTGCGTACCTCCGCTCTGTGTTCTGAACGCGGGGTGCGTACCCCGTGAAACACGCATTTTGAAACCCCAAACTCCAAATTCAACCAACCAAATTTTTTCAAATGAATTCTAACTATTGTTTTTTGGTGTGTAGGGCATTCACCATGCTAGATTGGAGAGAAAGAGAACACGAGGACGTTGATTTGGCCGCAATTGGTCATCAACCTTCTATTGATGCGTTAAAAGCATGTGGTTTGTACAAATACTGGGCCATACTTGGCATGAGGGGCCAGGTGCCATTCCTTGAGTGGCTGGTTGAAAGGTGGAACATTCAGGATCAATGCTTCTTCTACATCGGAGAGAACCAGCTCGAGATAGAGCCCTCCGATATATATTTTCTCTCTGGTTTGCCAAATAGGGGCGAGCAACTGACTCTGTCCGGGACTAGGCCGGGTGGCCAATCCCTTGCTAGCCTCCGGCTAGAGTGGTGCAACAATCAGAACCAGGAGAAAGGGATAGAAATCAAGTACATATCCCTGCCCGAACTTATGGTGATAGCCTTTACTGTTACCAGACTCTGCGGCACAGCCGCCTTACACATTGCCACCGGGTCCCAAATGCGGATGGCGATAGATTGCTACCGAGGCACCATTTTCAACTGGTGCGATGCTGTGTTGGCCAATATGAAGGGCCAACTAACCAGGGAAAAGAATGGACAACTGAAGACTTTTGGATATGGGCCTTTAGTTGTGAGCTTTGCCTTAGAGAGAGTTCCAATGCTGATCCCCCAGCATCTTACTGTTCCAGTTGGGGCTCCTCGGGAGCCTAAGTTGACGAGATGGGTTGCGGTAATGGCTCGGCATCCTGATGAGGGCGCGACAGTTGTTCGATTTCCTGATGGTTACTTTCGCTGGCTAGAGAGCCAGGTCTTTGCTATTCAGGATTTTCCTTATGCCGGAATGGATTTTCGGAATGATCCGGACATGGTTCTTCCACAGGGAGAACTGTGGGACGATAGAGGTATTTCATTTTTCACAAGTTTTTAAATTATGTATATTTTTTTGTTTTTATATATCGCCTCAAAACTGACAACACAAATTTTCAAAATGCAGATGTAGGTCCATGGTGTCCGGCCAACCTCCGGGCTTTTGAGAGGAGAGTACCAGCTGTACCAGCACCAGCCCCATAGGATGCGGCCACAGAGACCTTAGCTGAGCTGGAACAGGATCTAGAGCGTCTGACGATGGGTATAACAGAGACCACCATAGATGACATTCCTATTCGACTTCAGCGTTATGTGGTCGTAGTCCCAGGACCTTTTAGGAGGTTCCTGTGTAGGGTAGCGCGGGCAGTGGTCTCGTATAGAGAGCACCACCAGTGATTGGCTAGTCACTTTTGTAGACACATATGACATTTTTGGTTTTTTGTACTTATCATTTTTGCCGATCATAAGGTGTTTTTCAACCTATGATCGAAGACGATGTATATTTTTGACACACTCCTATCTATATATATATATATCATTATTACCGGCTTATCTTGTTTAACATATGTGATGAAATGTTTTTAAAATTACTTGCATGATTATCGTAAATGTCTGTCCAACATTCGAGAAGAAATTGCATCTGCTAATGTATTTAAAGACCTTGGAATATGCTGATATTCAATGTAATCAAATTCACGTTCCAAGAGGCGCACTCTAAAAAACAACCTTAATAACAGAGGATTTCTAATGGCATATACTCTATTAAGCTGTAATACAACGAGTTCAGAATCTAACCTCACTATCAAACGTCGAATTCCAAATGAAATAGATTCAGACAATAATTCAACCACTGCACTGTATTCTGCAATGTTGTTCGTCGTTTGACCGAGGCTCACCCCATGCATAGAAACTAACTCGTCAGAGGGCGAATAGATAACCCAAGCTGCGAAAGAGATATTCCGTGTACTACGACAAGCACCATCGGCAAATCCAATGTACGTTTGGAGAGGCGTCGACATTTGCAATATCAAGAGTAAAACCAAGATAAGCCAGAATAACGACGAAAAACACACTTTCTAAGCTAAGCACACTATCTAAACTAACAAACATACTAGCTAGAAAGAAAACCTAACCTAACTAAAATTCTCCATACCCACCATTTAAGCATAATACCTCTTTAGGTAAAGTCCATTTCTGGGTTTACCCAAAGAGTCCCCATCAAAATCTACCAGCTCATAGGCCCCTTTTTCTAGCTTTCGCTTTACAATGTAGGGTCCATGCCACATAGGAACGAATTTTCCAGCACCTAGCTTATCGTTAGCTTGATCATATAATAGCACTAGGTCTCCCTCCGAAAAACTCCGAGGGGTCACATTTCTATCATACTGAGCTTTCATTCGGACACAACCAACCTCCCTAGGAGCCTAAGACTCTCCAGTGACAAACAAGACAAACAAGAGCAATCCTTCTCTAAACATGCATTTACTATACGAGAAATCAAGTGTTTAGATCCTACCTGTAGTCCAACGCTGTTGTAGCAGTCCAGCCTCGCTGATCCGGATGAGCTCCTCCTTCACTTCGAAACCTGCATTCACTAACAATCAAACGATTAAATAGCACTTGATAATCTCATAAAATAAAACATATTTAACACATAGACCAAGGAGTACATGAAACAACTCATAAATAACAATTTATTGAGAAGAATGGACTCATTTGCATTAATAGGAAACAAAAGGAACAATTACAACCTGAGCCTTGGTGTTGTGCAAGTCCCTCCCAGGGTCCATCAAGAGTTCTCCTTTACTTTGACAAAGCTCACCCACTTCCAAATAGAACAAGCAAAGATGGTAATCTCTCCTCACAAGCTTCTAAATGGGAGTCCTAATTCCAGAAGCATCTACCCTTAGAAATGTTTAGCTTTCAACCTCCCCTCCTTCTGGCCCAATGCCTGTATTTATAGTGCTCAAGAGGAAGTTAATCAGGTCCACCATCAATGGGATAATCCCCTCTTTGGATGGGATAGCTCCCTTATTGATGGGATAAGTTCCTCTTTGGTAGGGATACATGAACCATCTGGAGGCGCTTCATACACGTCAAACATACTTCTAGAAGCCTCTAGAAATGACCACAAGTAACTTTTTTGGAGTGAAACTTGCGCCTTTTGACCTTTACAGGGGTACGCACCTGCCCCTTTACATACAAAGCGTACAAGTACGCAGTTTTTGTGAACATCAGGTGCGTATACGCATGTAAGGCCAAGAGAATATGCGTACCCAGAGATAAACACATTTACAAAGACTTTCTCTCTTTTTGGAGTTTGACATGGAGAACAGAGGCATAAGACTTGCCCAGGAGGATAGCATGACCGTTGATAGAGCCATACTAACTGTAAATAGCCATGGTGACATTTTTTAGTGTAACAGAGGCAAGCAAAATAAATAATTTGACACTTTGAAAGAGAAAATCAATTCAACACCAGTTCTAGGACTTCCAAACCTTAAGCATCCATTTGAAATTCAAACCGATGCAAGCGACTATGCTATGGGCGCAGTTTCGATGCAACATGGTAAGGCGATATATTATCATTCTGAAACCTTTGCTAATGTAGTAATTAACTATCCAACTTATGTTAAAGAGTTGTATTCTTTAGTACAAAGCGTGAAGAAATGAAAGCATTATTTGATGGGAAAATAAATGATTATTCATACTAACCATTAACCTTTGCAATATTTACAATCACAAACTAAGCTAAAAACAAACTAGACATTTCAGATGAATGGGATTCCTACAAAAGTTTCGTTTGGTAATCAGGTATAAGAAAGGTATATACAACAATGTTGTACATATTTTGTCAAGGTATATTGTTAATGGATCTGTTTTTCTTAAGAATAACTCAATCTTGCATGAAATTTATATTGAAAATTATTCTCAAGATGGATATTTTAAAGATGTTTATGCAACTTTGAGTCAAGGCAATCATGTTGAAGAGTTGGATTATCATGTTCATAACAAATTGTTGTATCATCTTGGCAATTTATGTGTTCCACTAGGTGAAAGACTCAATGTCATAAGAGAAGCCCACACTTCTCTTCTTGTTGGCCACTTTGGTGTAGGCAAAACAACTACTCAAATTCAGAGGTATTTTTCTTGGCCTTGCATGAATGAAATTGTTCCAAGATATGTGAAAGGATGTTCTATGTGTGCTACTAGAAAGCCAAGAAATAGGAAATTGGGTTTGTACACTCCACTTCCTATCCCTTCTTGTCCTTGGGAAAGTATTTCTATGGATTTTGTTGGGGGACTACCAATGTATAGGAAAGGTCATGATTATCTATATGTTGTAGTGGATCGTTTAAGCAAAATGTGTGTGTTGATGCCATGTCAGAAACATGTTACATCTAAAAAGACCACAAATATGTTCTTCCAAAATTTATGGGTTCATTTTGGGTTACCTACTTCGATTATTTCTGATCAAGATTCTTGATTTATCGGGAAGTTTTGGTCAATTTTATGGGAAATCATGGACACAAAGTTGAAGAAGAGCACAACATTTCATCCACAAATCAATGACTAGATAAAAGTAGTGAATAGAACAATATTGCATCTCCTTCAAGGATATTGTGGTAAACATCCTAAGCTTTGGGATGAGCATTTGCATTACATCTAACATGCCTACAATCATGTCAAACCTTCATCTACACAAGTATCTCCATTTGAATCGTGTTTGGGTTATTGGCCAAAGTCTCCCTTGGATTTCATCTTTGATAAAGATATTGTAGTAGATGGAGATAGTGATGTAGACAAAGCCAAGCATTTCATTGAACAAATTTAGCTAGTGCATAAAAGGATACAAGAAAAATTGGAGAAAAGAAAAACCATGTACAAAGCAGGACATGCCAAGCATCAGGTTGATCATGATTTCCAAGTGGGAGATCAAGTTTGTTTGTACATCAGTAAGGAAATAATACATGGTGAAGGTAAAAATATCAAGCCAATCAGCTATGGTCCTTTCAAAGTCTTATAGAATATTGGTAACAATTCTTTCCAATTAGATTTTCCATCGCACATGAAAATTTATTCTGTTGTGAATGTGGAAAAACTGAGATTGTATTAGCCTCCTATGATTGATGATCAAGAAGAGAATGTTCAGATCCCATCTATAAAATATTTTTCTCTTGAATATTTAAAAGAGTTGCAGGAAGACTCAATTCTTGTCAGGAAGATAAGGACTTCATGTAGAGGCAATGTGGAGTATCTTTGAGTGGGGCTCAAAGGTACGAATCCAAGAAAATCAAGGTGGATAAAGATCGAGAAAGTGAGGGAGATGTACCCTCACTTACTTGCTAAGTAAAAACAGACTTTTGGAGCTCCAAAAGCTTCCAATGGGGAGGAATGATCTAGGGGATAAAAAATATGCTAAAAAATGAAATTTCTCAAAATCTCATGATATTGGTGTCAAATCATAGATATCGTCGTTTTGATGCCAACGTCACTTGAATCACCTCAATCCAAAATCATATGAGGAAATTATTGCGTTTTGAAGTTTTTGGTAAACAATGAAAAACAAACTTGCAGGGTTGACTAGGAAGTGTATGGATGATATGCGGTAGTCCATACATTGACGTGTTGTTGACATTAGTAGTATGACTGAGCAGTATAGATCCAATCAGAACATGACATGTGGCGAGTCGTACAGGGGAAAAATGGCACCCTCTTATTGGTTGAAGGTGATTTGGTAAGGGCCAATCACAGAGTGACATGTGGCATAATCCAAGGGAAACATGTGGAACTATTGATGAGGCCTGTTACCCACCATTTTGTGTGTGATATCCATAGGATAATTTTTTTTTCTAAGATGGTCCTCAGTCGGCAACCAACATCCCCTTGCAGCCACCAACTAGCTCGTTGTGTTGCTTCTCTGCCACTTGAGCCAGCCATGTGGTCCCTCACCCATCTATCATGATTATATGTTTGAAGTTGGGCCTCCCAAACATAATGTATGCCTTTTCATTTGGTAAATGGCGTATTGAAGTTTTCTTATCATGGACACTTCTAGGTCTGCTCCCTTTTCCCCTAGACCCCTTTTCGATATTAACCTCAGATTCTAATCCTGTGGGATCTCTTTTACTGACCATTTGGCTTTAGGGACGGTATGTCACGGTAAACCCTGGTTTTGGTTTCATGGTCCCACTCCCTCATATGAATATATTACCCCATTTCCACTCATTATTACCCCATTCATCATTTCTCCCACATGGGTCCACATTCCTCCATTGGGTCCACACAGGGCTAGTTCTCCCCTTCCCTTTTCCCACAACTTAGGTCAGGCCTGGAATGATGCCCCGAAGGTTGATGCAACTAAAAAGAAAAGAAAAATAAAAATTGGACACATTCAACAAGAAAATGTACCACAAAATGAAAAATATGGTCGGGATAAACACATTTAGCACTTCGGAAAAGTAAAATACATGATCTCTACCCCATCATCATGGCCATCACCCTGGTTCCTCCATTTTATATGAGCCTCCTTCATCATATAGGAACCCATGATTTTCCAAAACCCTGGCGGGAAATGAACCTACTTGCCTTAAAATAGGGTATCTACTTCTATATCTCACACATCATGTTCTTACTGCTTGAGCCCCGAGTAGTTAATCAAAGAAAAATCATAAAAAAGACATATAAATAAGGGTGGAAAAAGCAAGGATGAGGCACCTCATGTACCACAATTTCTCCCTCCTATACATTATATACCCAAGTGTGGGCTTTGCTTTTATTAGCTACCCTTGTACCCCATCATGTTGCCTAGGGCTGCCCCTTCTCATCCCCTACTTCATTCACCTCTCTATCACATACCACCACCAATTAAAGGATGTACCTTGAACATATTATCCCATTTAGAAGTAGAAATCACCTAATAGGATACTTGGTTGACCCCATTTGGATTTTGGAGACATTGACACATCCCGAAGCCCATTATGGAAGGGCGGGACATTATGAAATCCCCACCCATGGTCCATGGTTGGTAAGCTCTTTTATTCAATTTCTCTAATGACTTGTTGTACTAAAATGCTACAGATGCATTAGATATTATGTAAGAATGGAGATGGTCTCCATCTTGGGTTTGGTCTCCTTATACGGGTCCTAACCCTCAATAGGACTATATTGGCACATGTAGGGTATGTGTTGAGACCCTTGGGCCTCCATATAAGTAGACAACACTACATGGATCCTCAAGGATGTTCAAATACTTCTCGAGATTCACCTATAGGATGAGGAAGATGCACCTAGCTCACCTTTACCCAGCCAGCCCCACGGATGGACCATGCAATTGGAAGGTTACCCTGGATTTGTAGAATGATGTGGCATCACCTACACCATCATCAAAGCCCTTACGGATGATCTATAGGCATCTTCGACTCATTTGGAAACCCATGAGTTTATTATTGTTCTCCCACACCCACTGGGAGAAACATATGTTTATTTTTTGGGGAACAAGAGGAAAACCTCTTGTCCATCACTTTTGAGTGTCCTATTTTTCGTTATGGCACATATGGACCTCATGAGGCCTCTTAGAGGGCCCTATGAAATTTATTATTTATCATTTGACCTCTTAAGAGGCTAACTATTTCATTTGTGAGCTAGCTTGGTGGGTTTGTCACCAAAAGCTAGGTTATTAACACATTATTTTATTTTTGGGGCTTATGTAGGCTAAGATACTAATTCGAACTCCTCATTAGTGTATAAATACAAGTGAGATGAGTTCATTTTCCCATCATAACTTTGTATTGGATCTCTCTTCTCTTTAGAGAATTTCACACTTTTTATGGGATGAAGAATTGGAGCATGGATGAATTTTGATGTTTGGATTGGAGTATTTTTATCTTGGAGTTTCTTTATTGTCAAATTTTTATGGTTTGATATGTTTTGTTACATGTAAGTACACACTTTTAATGTTATTCTTGTTTTACTTTTGTCGTATGCATTGAATGGGATTTTCGCTATAATAGGGCTAACTACTAGATTGCATAATTACTAATTTGTGGAATTATTATTTCTATATAACATCTCCCAATGTTTGATACATGTATGTGAATGAAATCTCCTACAGATAATTCCATTGGGGAATTGATCTTGATAAGCCATCTCCTTTACCAAGTGAAGTAAAAAAGTTTTGAGGTCTCTTCGTCTTGCCCTAAAGTTTGAGTGAAGAAGTCCTTGAGATCTCCTTGACCAAAATACAACATCCTTTCTCATCATTATCCTAGACTCCATTCTCCCCAATGATTAAGGAAATGATCCTCCAATAGGTGGTCACTTAATGAATAATTTTCTTCACCTTTCCCTCTCTCTTCTAGGTCTATCCAAGTTGGGTCACCTAAGGCGTCGTTTTCTCGTTAAAATATCCCAAGAAAAAGTTTGACTCCCTAGCCTCTCTTGTGTTGGTGTGTCCTCAAGGCCTCCTCCAATTTTGAAGCAATTCCATCAGTGGAATTGTGAGATAACCAAAGCCCTATCTCCAAGATCAAACATTGCCCTTGTGTTCCCAAGGCTAGTGCCTCATAGAATCAATTTGACATCTTTGAGTGAAAAATATTACTTTGATCCTTTCCCCCTCTTTGTCTAGGTTAATAATATAATTGGTTGTTAGAATCTTCCACTTAAACCTAGGCTGGGTCCACTTGGTCCTATGTGGTCCTATACTTTTGAAAATTCAAATGTTCAAGCACCATTCAGGAAGTCAAGTCCAATAAGGATTTTATGATTGGTAACACCCTTTCACAGGGCACATTCCTTTAACATAATCCTCAAGTCCTCACATCCTTATCATAGATATCTTTGTACCTTGCTCAACAAAGAAGAAATCTCTATTCTTAAACCCCTTCTAGGAGAAGGATTATAAAGGTCACTCCACATCCTTTGGTTGATTCATCCTTCACATGTGACTTTCTATATACTAGGTCTCCTCCCATTGGTGAAATTATGTAAAGAGCAGGGAGTCTTAGCTGAGATGACAGTGGCCTAAGCCTCCATCGTTTCCCTTTGACCTGGCAGTTTCCCTTTAGGAGTGCCTTTTATGCCCCCTTCTAGTTTGAGCAGTAACATCTTGGCACCGTTATTGGGGACAAAAAAAACATGTGTTTTGTTCCCTATACGACATATTGAAATATCATTATTGGCCATTCCATTGGAAGAACAAAGCCCTAGTTCTTCATTGAGCTTCAAAGTTAACTATTGTAGGATGAAGCAGGCATTTATCAAGGCACTTTAATTCACCCTGGCGACTCCATTATAATCCTGATATGCAAAATCATAGAAAATGGATATTTCTCTTGGTGCTATATTTACAAAACTCAATAACCAAGAGATTTAGGAACTACAAAAGAAAGAAGTGGAATATGTAAAATATTATCAAAATATATTAGAAGGTATGGATATGGAATTCATGCTCAAGTTTTATAGGTTGCAAGAAGCACAAATCGACATAGTACTCCTCTAAGGATGACGAAGAGTTGGATCATGTGATCCTCCAAATCACGTAAGAAATAATGGATGAATATAGTAGGACGTGAAGGGGGTTAGTAAGAGAATGTAAATCTAATGAAGTATTCTCCCATTTATATGATGAATAGGTGAAGCTTCATAAGATGAAATGTGAATATAAATAGAACCCTACTAGTGCTCTCCTCCTAGAAGCATATGACGAAAATCATGTAACAAATACCTTAGCCTTTTTTCTTCAAGAGAAGAAAGAAGAAGAGAGGTCCCACTTGTTAACCAGCCAAAATGAAGATGACCTTGAGGATATCAGTGATGAGCAGGAAGATGAGTCCTCATTGGGACCACAAGATGGAAAGGATGATTTTGAGAGCACATGTTTTGAGGAGAATGAGGCTATGGAAAGTAAGGCTAAGACTGACCTTACCTCTCTCAAGGATATCTCTGCCGACGACTCTCGTTTTGAGAACCTTGAGGAAGGTGATCCCATGAGCTCCTTGGAAGATGACATTGGAGATTATTCCTACATTGAGAAGGAGGAATGGGAGATTGTTGGGCCTCAATTTGATTATGCTCCCATTTATGATATTGACAAAAAAAATGAGGTTGAGATTGGTTTCCCTTTATCCCGGGCATTACTTGCGATGACATATCCACAGATACCTTTGGGAAGGAGAATTATTATTTTCCCTTACATGAAGAAGGACAATTGGAAGTCATTGATTCTCCTTTTGATGGAAACCCAATTTTTGATGCTTATAATGAGGAAAGCAATGAGGCTCCCGCCCACCCACCTTATGATTATATATTTAAATCACTTGAGCCTTTCGATTATGGGGAAGGAAAACATGTTGAATATGATACTTCACCTTCCCCTTTGCCTTTCCCTCTTGTTTATCATCTTGAGTCTTCCTCAAGTGAGTCCCCCATCCCTTTTTGTATGACCTTGAGTGATCATGCCCCTTTTCCTCTTTCTAAATATGATGTCAAGGAAGAACCCTTCATTGAATATACATTATCCCATTTGAATCATCCTCAAGATTATGATCACTTTATGACCTTCCCTCCCTAATGTGACCATCATCATGGGATACCTATTTGTTGCACTACTCATGTCCCTCACCCTTTGTTCCCTTATCATCACAACCTTGTGGCATATACAAAGCATAATATTATAAACAATGATGGTGATAACGAGTCCTTAAAAATGAGAATTCATTCCACCATTTTTTTCTTAGAAGGAAAGCCCAAGAGTTCTAGATTGACCTATTTTCTTTATCCTAGGACTCCCCTTTACCTCAAGTGGAAATCATGTTTTCCCACCTCCCACCCGCTTCATCCACCATGTGACTATGGCCACATTCGATATGGGAGTTGCTACATGGGTAATCATACTGGCAAAGCATATGTACATTAATGTGACGATATGTTGGTTGTAATGGATTTATGATTACACTTAGTATTAGTCTTACTTTACGTATGTTAGGATATGGTGCATTGCATGGTCATTTTTGCATTAGAATTAATAGCATATGATATTTCTCATAGCAAAGTATATGCATCTAAATTAATTTTTTCATATTTCATTTTTCAGTTGGTTTTATGGCCTAACATTAAGCATGTGTGATCATGAGACGTTGTGAAAGCATGCTGCCCCATGTTCTTCATTTATTATATGTTCAGGTAACAGATCTACGGTAACCAAGTGATTGTTGGAGTCCTTATGACCTCCCGTTCGAGTATCTTCATCCACTTCTTCAAGAGATCACGTCCTAGTTGGAGCTAGATGTTACCCACCATTTTTTTGGTGATATCCCTAGGAGAATTTCTCCAAGATTGTCCTCACCTGACATACAACAGTCCCTTGCAGCCACAAACTAGTTCTTTTTTTTGCTTATCTACCACTTGAGCCTGCCATGTGGTCCTTCACCCATTTATCATGATCGTATATTTGAAGGTGGGCATCCCAAACCTAAAGTTATGCCTTTTCACTTGGTAAGTTAAGTATTGTAGTTTGCTTATAATGAACACTTATAGGCATGTGTTGGCTTGAGGGGGCTTGGACCCAGGTTCGGAGTTAGCTGCGCTAACCAACAAAACCCTACACTACTGACCCTTTCAGCAACAACCCGCGTAATGCAGGCTGCAGTCTCACCCAAGGCAGTATTGGGGGATGCTAGAACCAGGTTTCTACATCTACAGGGTTATGTGATGTGTTTTCTACAGATCTAGGGCTTTATCTTGACCTTCGCAAACCCTAACCCTTGAAACCCAGAATTTACAGTAAATAATAGTTAGTAGATTTATGTCCTTCGCTGATTGTGCAAAACATGCATAACATCATATAAATAAGAAAATCTATGTCTTCGTGACTTTATTAAGTATTTTTCCCAATTGAATGCATTCAATAGTTCATAAATACAACAATTTCAGAGATAAATAGTAATACACATATACACATATATTTCTTCAAAATATGTCTTTATTATACTTCAGATTCTTGGTTACAACCCTTTCCAACCCTGCACACACATCTGCAGGGGCCCATGCAATCAACTACAGACTTACCTAGGTCTCTACACACACAGCTTTAGGAGCCTTCCCCTTCGCCCAAGTACATAATAGATAAAATCAGACTCAACTCATGTACTTCTCTACTTTTCTATGACTCTTCTATGAATTCCTTTTATAATCTTCATTCATTACAATACCATGGTCCACGAACCATGGGAAGGTCTAAAAACAACTTGACTTTAACAAACTAATGGGATTTGACCTTCCTAAAGCCACTTTGACTCCTAGTGACCTACACTACTCACGCTCTGCTCCTCAAAATGCAGAGATTTTACAATATCTTAACAAAATATGACCCAGGGGACCCCATCCCAATAGGCCCCCAACACAAAGTTGTGACTCATCCCGAGTCACTCTGTTGGTGTTGCCTCAACCTTTGATTGTAGGCCACTGAATTTAATCTTCAACGCTTGAAGATCTGTTGTTCCCTGCGCAACGGCCTAGCAAACTTCTTCCACCAATTTCTTTGTTGTTAGACCTTTGACTGCAAGGCCGATGATCCTCTTTGTCTATTGAATGGATTTTAACTTGCTTTGGATGTTCTACGATAGTTGTCTTGCTTCATCGGCCTAGTGCTATGTCCTTGCAGAAATGATAATGGCCTTCTGACGCAGCTCATCAATCTGAGTCTATATGAATTTCCCTTCTTGGAGTCTGGTGAACCTTTGCATAGGTGCTAAGGTCCGCACTGTTTCCCTAATATCACCAAACTGCAGTTTCTTTTTGTGGGTGTCAACTTCAATCATCTACAAGTGTGGATCCTCCTACAACAAGGCCTACATTTCCATTTTCTGCTCAAATAATTGGTTGTAGTCCTTGACTGTAGTGGCCAGAGTTTTCATATCTACTTTAATGGTAGCTTCACACTACTCTTTGACCTCCGGAAGTGTGGTTGTCAGCAGCTTCAGTTGAAGCTTTGGGATCCTCCTGCAGCAAAGCCTACATTTCCATTTTCTGCTCAAATAATTGGTTGTAGTCCTTGACTGTAGTGGCTAGAGTTTTCATATCTACTTTAATGGTAGCTTCACACTACTCTTTGACCTCCGGAAGTGTGGTTGTTTGTAGCTTCAGTTGAAGCTTTGAAATCTTCAGTTATAGCTCAAATCGCACCTTTCTGATTTCCTTCTTGGATTCCTTCACTACAACTGGTAACTTGTGAATTTTCTCTACTCAGGCTACCTCTGTTGGAAGTTGGAGCTCTACTTAATTTTGTTTTTGCAGGTAATGAAGTCTACTCATTCACAGATGGGTTCTCTAGCTATCAAAAAATTTTCATTGTAGAAGAAGATAAGAATAAAACCACCTTCATGACTAAATGGGGCTCTCATGCCTACCATGTCATGCCGTCTGGGTTGAATAATGTGTTGACAGTGTTTTTAAGGATCGTAATTCCTACCTTTTGCGATTATATTCACAGATTCCTGGAGGTGTATATGGATGATTGGACAATGTATAGCTTATCAAAAAGACACTCCAACTTTCTCAGAGTGATGTTTGATCATTGCAGGCAACTGTAGATTTATTTGAACTTGAAGTATGCATTTCATTTGTTCCTTTCAGAATGATGTTGGGGCATATCGTTTTCAAAAAAAGAGTGTGTGTTGACCCTACAAAAGTTGCGATAATTCTAAATATGCATCCACCAACCAATGTCAAGTAGCTAAGATCGACTCTTGTCCACATAGGACACTATTGCAGGTTCATTTGTAATTATGCCCTGATTACTGCACCATTGGAGAAGCTATTGAAGAAATCTGAGCAGTTTGCTTGGACCAATGAATGTGACACTGCCTTCAATAGGCTAAAAGAGAAGATGGCAAGAGCACCAATCCTTTTTTACCTAGATTGGAATAAAGAATTTCATGTCCATATTAATGCATCAAGGATCTCTCTGTAAGATATTTTGGCCTAGCCTAGAGATGATAACCTAGATCATTCGACTTATTTCACTAGAATAAAACTTTCCACTGTAGAAAGGAACTACACCACTACTAAACATGAAGCTCTTGTGATGGTGTACTTGGTGCAGAAATTCAGGCACTATCTTATGGGTGGACAATTCAAGTTCTTTATTGACCACTCTACACTGAAGTACCTGGTAAATAACCCTGTGATCGAAGGGAGGATTTGTAGATGGTGTTATGCTCCTATACCAATAGGTGTCATATTTCATGATTGACTTGATGAGCTATGAATATGTTCATACCTTTCCTTGTTGCAAAGGTTTTCCATATTGTCAAAAAATAAAAAAAAAATAAAAAAATGTAAAGAGGGTATACCCTAAAAGAAAAATCAAAGGGTGAAAAGAAATAAAATGGTCAAAAAAGTGAATAAAAATGAACCCCGCCAAAAGAAAGACCAAGAAAAGTGTGCAAGTCTAAATGCCACTACTTTTTACTCTTATGTAATAAACAATTGTGTGCAGCTTGTTAAATTATGCCACAATTGATGAATAGTCAAACAGCTTAAGCTTGGCTAGTTCATATTTGAATTTCATGTTTTAGAAGTAGAGAATAAAATCTGACCAAACTGTTTAATCTTAGCAGATAAGTAGATAGGTAGAGTGAATAAAAGGAGCTCAACAATTTAATTTGAGCCCTTGGATGTAATAAGGTTAGATTTAGATAGACTTCTATATGTAAAAGAAAAAGTGTGATAAGGGCTTGCCAGTTCAAGTGCACCTTAATAAAGAAGAAAAAATGTTAGGCTAAAGTAGGTAGGGTAGAGAGATGGTGTTGCAGAATCACTTGTGATGGATAATATCTCTAAATGTGTTAATGTTTACTTTTATCACAAGTGCAAGGTAGACATTACACTTGATGTAGTTCAAGCAGGACAAGGTCAACTAACTAACTTCCATTCACATTTTTCCCTAAAGATTTCACTAATTCCCCTAAAATATTAAGGTCTTTAATAATTAAAGGGGCTCAAAGCATTTCTCTGAATTTTGGAGGGACCAGACCCTTAGCCCAATGATTTAAAAGCCTGAGTACTCAAAATCATCTATAAATCATTTATTTCATTTCATAAAGTTTTTAATATCACCTAAAAAACCCCTTTTTCCACTTTAGCCTAAGTTTAAATGTAAATCTCTAACATTTACTTAGCGCTAATTCTCATTTTAGGTCATGTTAACTTTTAACACATTTTATAAATCTTGCCTTATTTTACCCTTTCCCGTAATATGTAAATATACATAAAAGACCCCGAAATCTTATATAATCCCGCTCCGGTTAAATATAACCATAAATACACATCAAAAGGATTAATTGGAATTAATTAACCCTTAAGGTTAATTAAGAACCACCCCCAACCAATCACATTGACCCCGATATGATTAAAATATTGTTAAATATATTGGGCCCGCCACAGGTAAAATCCCGCTGTACCTCACTTCCTGTCCACCGCACGATCGCTCCCCCATCATCCGACGGTCGTCGCTGGTATCGCTTCCCCCTGGTGACTGCGCTTTAACGCGTGATCACTAGGTGGTTTTCTGCCCGTACCTTCGCCACATGTCGTGCATTTAATGTGCTCGCTCGCCCTCTGCCCAAAATCGCTTAACTCCAAAAGTGGTGTGATCCCGTACCGCTTACCGCTCTCCATAAAGCGACAAAACATCATTTCTCTGCCTACGTCAGTCGCCCAATAATCCAAAAAAACCTCGCCAACCTTGATTTTGTTAAATAAACAAACAAAATGTCATTTTCACTGTTATACGCTACGACCCGTGCTCCCATGCAAAACAACGTCCAAGTCAACTGTTCGAGCTTTCAGACCACCACCTGGTTAAGAAACTTGCTGCGACGTAGCCCAGAACCTGTTATCCTTCTGTCGTGGCACTGTTCACTTCCTTAATACATGTATTTATCCAATTTACACTCTAACCTTGTAATTTTGGTTTTCTACTGACAATTATACAAGAAAGAGCCAAATTCAGTTCTAATCCAAGTCTGTGTTCGCCATATAAAGTCCTCAACTTGTTGTCTTGCCTATTTTCACAAAATTCCCCCAATTCAATTTTTGAATCCAGAAGAACCAAAGATGGAAACCCCTATAGCGATGAATGTAGCTCCCATGAACGCTCCCCACAAATACTTAGATTATCTACCTCTGGCCGATAAGGATTTTCAGATATAAGACCTATCTGGTAATAAAAACCATCTCCAGGCCTTCTGCCAAGCCAGAGATAGTTATCTGAATAAGTCTGACATTTTTGGACTGTGGGAATCTAACCTTCCCATGTATTTCCTCCCATCAGTCCATGTTTTCCCAGACATAATTCATCAATGCTATGCTAATTATGATCCTAACCATAGAGCTATTATGTCCCCAAGCCAGACAGTCCTTTTTCCCATAACTGCTCAATCCATCAATGAAATGTTGCAGTTCCACTCCAGTCAGCCCCTCACTTCTATTTCCATGGCATATTTACTTGAAAAAGCATCTCAGCTATCCAAATCATAAGTGACTCGTATTGCTCAAACCTTCATGTTACCAAAGCACCAGCCCAAAGGTCCACCTCCTTATCTGTAGGCTTTCTTCACTGAAACTGGAAGACTCATTTTTGATATGATATCCCTGATTATGGGATTTAACTCTAGTGAATATGTTGATGATATCACCCTAGTGTTACTATCAATCTTTACTCCAGGACAACCCCCTGCTGTTAGATATGACTATGTCTTCTATATTGCCAACAGAATCCATGACCAATTTGGAAAGGGAAGGAGTTTTCAAATACACCTCTTTCGTATACCATCTTATGTTATATTATCAATCAGATAACTTTCCTTTCCCTATCAAGAAACTTGACACCAAAGGAAATCCAAGGTTTGTTATCTTTTGGAGTCCAATCTTTCATAATACCAATGAGTCCCTTTACACTTATAGTGAGTTCATTGACCTATTTGTACATCCAGCAACCACTCTGTTGACAGGAGTTTCCCCTCCTAGAATCAATGGTGACATGAAGAAAATTCTCTAGCTCTCTAAGCAGTACAAGATAGGTGACTGGTACCTATATAAAATTCACACAGAAATCAAGATGTATGGGTATGAACTTTGCCCTTTTAAGCTACCCAAGTATGTTCCTATGATATTCTTTGCATTGGAATATTTCAGGCAGACCATAAATGCAGATTTAGTCCATTTTTGTGGTGCCAAGAAGAAAGCTCAACTAAGAATTAAGAACCAACTAGGCCCTTTTGTCATCAACACTAGGGATGCATGGAAAGAAGCTGAAAAAATGTTAGAAGATCACCTTAGATTGCGAAAGAGTTTTAGGTGGGTTCCATATGACCCCAATAGTTTTATATGTGACAAAATGATGAAGAACAGGTTATCCCCATATATTCACCATAGGATCCCAGAAATTGAGCAGTTTACAAACTTGGATGAATGGATAGAGAGGACCCTAGTAGAAGATGTTAGTGAGCAGGTCAATATAGAAAATGCTATGAGAGATCTTGAGAAAACCCTTGACCTGGATTCTTTTGGGCAGGTACCGTTCAAGCTACCTAAAAAATCAGCGATTAGTGCATCCACTGCTGGAACCTCTCAACAGCCTCCACAGGAAGTCAACATACCAGCCACAGGAACATCCAAAGGTAAAGTAGTAGAGACCACAGAACAACTTACAATGTCAGATTAGCCTAGAATTTCCAAAGAACAGGGTCAAGTGCCAACTCCTCTGGCTCAAACCAATGTAGCAGAAAGTCCAGTTTTGCAAACTCCTCTAAATGAGGAAAGAAATAAAAAGAGGGACAGGAAACTGCTACCCCTACCAGTGGACCTACAGGACAGCCTGGGACAAAAAGGCAAAGGCTGAACCCTCTTTCAGAAGAGAAAATAGGTGAAGAGACTTTAGACAGTCAAAGAGAAGAAAGAACAATTAGCCAGAAAACTTTCCCATTGGGAAGAACATCCACTAGCTCACAGAGGCAGGAGCTAGAAAAACAACATAGTGCAGAAGTATCATCCCTCAGGCCACAAAGTAAAGAGGCCTTAGATATTAAGAGGACATTCACAGAAATAAAGGCCAGGAATGACCCATTGAGGCTACAAATTTACAATCAATATTTAAAAATGGCACCCACAAATCAGCAAGGTCAATGTCAGCCTATGACATTAAAGAGGGCAAGATGATAATGAGTTACTTCAAGACAAAAGTGCAACAACCTCAGTCAGCAGCAGATTACATCAGAACAAACTTGGAGGTCTTGGTAAAGGATATTCATCCTAGGGATCAGATTAAACTTCACAATAAAACTAGAGAAATGGTCTATTCAACATTGGCTGGTAAAGCAATAATGGCCCACAAGCTACAAAATTCCTTGGATAATACAACTGCCCCGCTACACTTGGAGAAATCCTCCTCCTTGGCCAAGGATAACAGAATAAAATCATTAGAAGAAATCATCGTTGGATTGGGACATGATCCCAAAGATGTGAAAGGTGTAGAAGCACTAATCAAGAAAAAAGAAGAAGACGTTGTTGCCCTAAGGAAACAACTAAAGCTACCTCCTTCAAGGCATCCATAATTTGCTGAGGTTATAAAACAAAAATATGAAGAAGAGATGATGGACCTACTCTTGAAACTCAATGAGAGATTAAATGACACAGAGTAGGCATTAGAGAAAGCACTAAAGGACAAGTAGGGAGAGTCGACCTCTCAGCCTCCTGATGTAATTCCCATAGTCTCAACAACAGTCCCTTCTACACTTGGAACAACACTAGCTCCAAACATCCCAACAGCCACAGCAGAGGTGATCACAGGTACAACAATAGTAGGAACAACGCAGGGCAGCAGTTCTAATTTGAACACAGAAGAGCTGATAAAGGCAATGGAAGATATGAGATTACAAGTTTCATAATTAAAACAGGTAAAAGAAAAATTGGCTAAAATGGAAAGAGATTATGATCTCTCAAAGATAAACGTTGTAGAAAAAACAAGGGAAATTAAAGCATTAGAAAATAAAGTGAAAACATTAGAAAAAGATCTCACTTTTGACAAGCCTCTTGCAAAGATCAAGAAAATTCTTTGGGCCAACATCACCCAATCCATAAATGATGTTTGGCCATCCATCCAAGTGATCTATGAATAGATTGATCTAGTGAAAGCAGCATAGGGAGAAATTCAAAAGACAAAAGCTCTGTTAGGACAAATGCCTGATCAAGCCAACCGGCTCATACATTTTTTGAATAACAGAAATAAGGAACAACTGGAAGAACTTGGCATCTCAGATAGGACAGACACTATTTTGGAAATCAAAAGGGTGCTAACCAAGAAAACTTTGATGCAGAATTTAGAGAGAAGATGTCAAGATATGCAGGTGGAAATTAATTCTTTTATGGAGAAGTTCACTATTTTGCAGAATAAAGGGCTACCAAGTCCTTTGGTGATTAATGACAGATTAATGAAGCATATAGATTATGTAGACAAATTGAATAAGTATGTTGGCAATCAAGCTAGTTCATCAACAAGTGCATCAGGAATAAAAGCACTCCCCACAGGCCGAGTTCTCTATGACAGCTTAGAGAACTTATTCTATTTTGAGCATGAGATAAAGCACCTGTTCCCAATCTAGCCTACCTTTTTCAGATATATAGAAACTGATGAGACCCTGAGGAAACTTCAGAAACACAGATTGCCAGAACAAAAATGGTGGGAAGACATGTTGGAAATTTTGTAAATTTATCCTTAGTAAAATGTAAATTTTGGGCTCTTTACTGTAGTAAGATAAACAAAGATGAACAGGGATCAAACAGGTCGAAGTGTATCAGAATAGGTAAAGAGTATCAGTCAAAACAGGGCAGCCATCACAAAGTTACTAAAGAAGATGGTAGCAAGCCAAATCATAGGACCTGCCTCCAGTACACTCAACAAGAAAAGGAACAGCACAACATTAGTTTACCTTTCTCCTATCTTCGAGACTAGTTGTCTCTACTTTTTTGTAACCTACTCTTAGTCACCCTAGAATATATCTCACTCTGTTATGAGATATTTTTTGTAATTTTTTTTGTATAAATACCCCCTCAATTGGAGTATTGAGTGTGGATTCTTAAACATTGCTGTAATATTGATTATTCTGGAATAAAGTGTTGATTGGATCAACTTTGTATGGCTTGCTGGATAAAGGATTGAAGCAAAGGACTTTTCACAGATTTCTTGAATCAAACATTGGATCAATAAGTCCTCTATACCTTATATTTTAAAGTTTTCCCTGTTTAATATATCATCTATGTTTCATGTCTGAATGATAAACGAAAAAGAATAATTCAGAATTTGCTTGATTGCACTCTGTTTTTAGTCATTATTATTCTCCGTGTTTTCTTCTGAATTAGTATAAACAGTGAAATATTAATTGCTCATGTTTTCTAGTTCTTTCATTTTGGTTATTTATTAAAGAATACTTAACTGCTCTTTAGTAGTAATCATTCAAGTTCCCTATTTAAATATGTTGAAGGATTCTTAACTGCCCTTCATCCATTTTAAGCCCATTCCATCTATTCCAAGTTGCTATTTGTTCCCTATTTAACCATCTTGCCCTGTGAAACCATCTTTTGCTAAGAAACCGAGTCCAGTTAAGCCATCTTCTTTGACTCCATTACCCCAATGGACTAAGCTACTCAGTTTTACCCATTTTCTATTGAATCCCACCACCCAAACTCAAAAAAACTCCTAAGCTTCATAGCTAGCCTAATATCTTTTAAAACAAAGCTAAATCATAAAGAGAGAGCCCTCTCTGGGTACAGATTGGCTAGATTCTATACCTAAAAGTTGGTTTGTGGTTACCTCAGACCCCTTCCCTCTTCCAACAACTTCAAGGAAAATCTGAGTGATAACAGATGGATCTTACTATTTCAAGAGTTCACATTCAAAGTCATTGTGAAGCTAGGAAAGATGAATGTAAGGCCTGATCATCTCTCTCGATTGGAGTTGGGCGAATCTGGGGGGTTAATAGATGACCAATTGTCAGACGTTGATTTGTTTCGAGTTGAGGCCATCCCCAATTATTTCTAAGACATCACACTATTTCTAACCACTGGAAATTGTCCATAAGAGTACACAACACCCAAAGAAGGCATATGGTGGTTCGAGCTACAAACTAGCAGCTGATTGCAGGTTAATTGTGCAAGATGGGTCTCGACCAGATATTGCAATGATGTGTCCTCAACCATGAAAATAAAGATGTACTATGGGAATTCCATTCAGGAGTTCTATGAGGACACCTAAAGGCAAAGCCACCACAAGAAAAGTACTACAAGCTGGACTTGGTGGCCCATGCTTTTTTGGGATGCGAAGGAGTACGTCAAGAAATGTGATTTTTCCAATGGGTGGGATGGAAATCACACTGGTATGGACTTCCTCTATAGCTTATATGTGCACTCCATGCATTCGAAAAGTGGTTTGTGGAATTTGTGGGGCCAATTAATCCATTATCGCGTCACTCACATTCCAAGTACATTATTACTTCTACATATTATCACATCGGATGGGCCGAAGTCACATCAGTTAAAGGTTGCATTTCTGACACCATTTCCCAATTCATCTTTGACAATATCATCACTCACTTTTTGTGCCCCTAGAGCCTCACCAGTGATCAGGGGGCCCAATTCATTAATGATATAGTCACCACGTTGCTGCGGAACTTCATGATCCAGCACCATAAAAGTAGCCCCTACCACCCTCATGAAAATTATATTGTCGAAGCTTTCAATAAAATCTTAGAGAAGGGCCTCACCAAGATTCTTTCTGCCAACCAAGATGACTGGGACGGGTGGATATCAACTACCTTGTGGGCCTACCATACAACTATCAAGAAATTACATAAATATATGTCATTCCATCTTGCTTATGGTCAATAAGTTGTAGTACCTACCGAGTTCATCATTCCCAACCTCTTTATTGCATAGGAATCTCAGATGTCAAAGGACGAGTCAATTGCAGAAAGGTTGGACGAACTATGGGAGTTGGATGAGACCAGGTTTCTGGCTGATTTCCACCAAATTATTGAGAAGGAGAGACATAAAGCATGGAACTACCGACACATCAAAAGGAAGTCTTTCATAATTGTGGAAAAGGTTCTCTTATATGGAATTTAGTTTCTGAAACATCCTGGGAAGCAGCAAATGCACTAGCTGGGACCATTCATTATTGTGGAAGTGCGAAAGTTTGGGGATGTTAAACTTGTGCAACTACACGAAATACTATTTCCCTACTAGGTGAATGACACATGCTTGAAACCCTTCCATGTCCCAACCAATTCTTAAGAAATTAATTTGATCTTTGAAAGGGGATTGTAGTTAGGTTTAAGATCAATTTAGTTAGTTAAATTTGAAGTGAGTCAGTTATGTCAGTTGTGAACAAAGTTACTTTCATAAATTTTGTTAATTAGTTGAGTGCATCCCTCTACAACTGATTGTGGATGGGGAAATGCACATGGTATTTGTCTTATCCATCATAATCAGTAATAATTCCTTGCATATTTTTGAATTTGGTTAAAATATCTCCCGTAATATCCATGACATGTTTTGGTTATCATCTTTTTGGTTTTGCCATCATCTCCTAATAACTAGCCATCATGATCATCCACATTTTGAGTTTTTGCATCATCCAAATTAGGTTCAGGTCACAGTCTCCATTAATGCCATGATTTAATCAAGTATAGCAAGTTTTCATATTTATTAGTTAAATGGTCTAATAAAAAATGTTGTGTCAAGGCTTTCCATATAGTTTGCATGGAAACATTAAGCTCTCCATTGAAAAATATTAGGCGGTCGAATTGTTCACTCTGGCTTTAGCGTTGAATTCTCCTAGTTCTCCATCCAAATTCAAGTCCCCTATGTTTATTGTGTACAGTCAACGAGTTATAGTCATGACTAAATTATCCAAAACTGCTATTTCCACCCATTTGTTTGATCCCAAAGTGACAAAACATGAGTCTTTATGGTAAATATGAGAAGGTTACCCTCGTCGACAACAATTTATCAAAATCTTTCCATTTCCCCTGTGCTCAAGTGTGAAGTATTCACAAATACTTCCACCAGAAAATATGGTAGCCACTCTTCCATGATAGAATATGATTTTTGAGGATTACAACCCTCCACACTAATGAATTTGAGGAATTTACCAGTCTTTGGCACTTCAGGCACGACCATGCAATGCACCAAGTTCCTTATCAACCAACTGCATGGAGGTTCACTATGGATCGACAGGGGATGCCTAATACACGCAAGTGACATCCAAAAATTTATGGGGCTATCAACTACAAGAGCCACAATGTCCTCTACGTTCCAGACCACCTCTAAGAGAGGGAAGAAAACAAGTGACAAAAACTACTATACTAAGTATGCTACTCAGGGCAGTGATAAAGGAGCCACAATTGATATGATTAACGTTCCCTCAATCAAGTTCGCCTATCGCATAGTTTATGGGAAAATAATGCACCATTACACAAGGGTAAAATGCACTATGTATACCATCTTGATGGCAGAAGCCTATGAAAAGGGGGAAAAACTGAACTAGTGCATCTATTTGTTGATGAACTATTTGAAGCCTACAAGGATGTGTGCAAGTGAGTGACACAATTCATCTATAGATATTTAGTTGTCTCTCTGGAAATGATGAAGTGGTGGCATCCTAAAGGTAGAGAGCTAGCCCTAGTCACTGAAGATTAGCCACTAGCACTCAGGTACTCCCCATGATGGACATCAGGGGACCCAAACAACAAAGAAATTAATGAGGCCTCCTTCACTAGTTGGTGCTTGTTGTCACAAAGTCCATTCCAAGAATCCCAAAATTTATTTTAGATGACTATTCACATTCCATATGGTTTGTTTTCACCACGGTACCACCTGGATTCACCCCAAGGTTGTCAACCAGGACAGATTCCATATGTGGGCTTTGCCTTTCATTCTCTCGGAAGAGGTGTTCCACATTGAAGTCCTATCTTGGTCAAGCATCATTGGGGAAGTCTAGGACAACAAGAAGACATGCTATTTTGAAGGGATTTTTCCATGACCACTACCTATAAAGGGCCCCTTCGCCTCCCAGAAGCGAGTATCAGAAGAACCGCTCAATCTTTCCTTGAAGATATTCGAGACAACTGTGATATTAGCCTATAACACTTTGGAATCTCTTAGGTTATCAGTAAGTTGCCCACCCATGTTTTTTTAATTTATTAATGTTAGTCTAATCAATACTTTGTTAATCAGCCCAGTGGTTGCCTCCCTTCCTCCAGTGGGCCCTCATTTTGTTACTGAACCCACAGTTTAGGACACCCATCTGGTTTCTACTTAAAATTCCTCAAATTCCTAAAAATGTGTTCCAATTACCTCTACCCACGTCGTCGATATCACCAATGAAGAACCACACTCTCTCGCCAGCACCCAAATCATTGAATAAGTCCCACAATCCACCTCCACTGCATCCCCAACGCCTCACAACCCATCAACCTGCACGACCTCCCCCTTCGCAACCATTTCAAATCTTCCTTTAACTGGCAACCTCCTCAATGTCAAGATCGAGATGGAGTTTGATTCTATAATTCAATCCATCACTGACATTGACCAAGATGACCTTGCTTCTCACCCTATAATCATGGATTTTTTACCATACCTCTATTATCATTGTTACTAGAATCAAGCCCTCATCTGTCAAATGGCTAGCATATCCACTCAAGTCTACAAGGCCAAGAAGTTATAAACATCCTACCTCAGACCTCCAGCTCCATTCCCATTTTTGCCACCACATTTGTTTCTATACCATACTAAGACCCACACTGTAGAGACCCTCCAACGAGAATCTTCACCACAAGGAAAATCCAAGAAATCAGTTTCTAATGGAAAACTGCTGCAAGCCTGATACCTTCCACCTGCTACTATGATAGTCGATGACCTTCAAAACTGATAATCCTCTTAGTTATTTAGTTTAATTCAATTGGTTTCTTACCAATAAGAGGCACTGCACAATACCTCGATAATTGAACTTGAGCAGCAACAACAACAATTTCTCTACATTATGGCCGAGCAATATCAACTTCTCTAAGAAAAGAAAGTGTTACAAAAACAAGTTGATGATATCAACGCCAAATTCCAGGATCTTTGGCCTACCATTGCTGAGGTAGTACCAAATGCACCAAAGGATTTCTCAGACTTCACCCTCTCATATTTTTGTGATCACATTAGAACTCAATGCGCTAACCTTGTTTAAGTAAACATGGAGCTCCACAAGACTATTGCAGTTGGCCAAAGAGCACTCCCTAATCCAACCACCCATTGTGCCGATTACATTGATCAGAAGATCAACGATGCAGCTTCTCTGAAGGAAACTCTTTACTCAAGTTCATGAATGGTTGGGGTTCATTTCTAAGAAAAATCAATTGGTCTATGCTTTGCGACCACATGCTCACCAACAGTTCGACCAAGGCTTGACCATGCCTAACCTTGACTAGCAAAAGGATCTTTTTGCAGATACTGATATGCTTGAAAAGTATATCCAACATATTGAGGATGACTCGCGCGCCACCAAGGCTCTACTCCGCGACCTCAAACCACCAACATAGGTCCATTTCCAGAAGCTACAATGGCTCAACGCAGAAGTAGAGAATCAGTGGAATTCACTCCTGAATGCAAGAACCAACCAATCAAAAGCTAAACTTATGATGCAATTTATTGAACAAGTTGTCACTCTGACGAAGCCCTAGCAGTCGACCCTTATTGAATATACCCACTTTAAGACCACAATCATCCAATCTATCCTAGATTTGAGTCCTTCATTTGAAGGAGAACCTACATCACACGAAGGAAATAATTCAAGAAGAAGAAGCATAAGTAGGAGCCTCGCAGCAATAAGAAGAAACAACAACATCAATAAAGGATTGAATCGGGGACAAGTCACTTGATTGTGGTCGCGGTCCGTTGGGTCCTTTGTTTTAGGGGACCAAATTTTTGACACATTTTGACTAAGTATGACCAAAGGGCAGTTGCGGAGTAAACAACTGAGGGAAAGAGAGAAAATCCACCAAGATATGTTAGACACTAATGTTGGAAAGTAAAAAATATGGGTACATGCAAGCACAACAAAACCGAAAAGGCCATCAACGAGAGATTGAGTAGCCATAGCCGAGAAATAAAAGAATCCAAGGAGGAAAGTGTGTGGCATCTTAGAAAGAGACTGGTAGTTCAGGTGAGTAGAGTTTATAAAAGCTAAAGGAAAAGACAACAAACATGGGGGGAGTTCATATGTCAAGATGCTGTTGTTGAGCCTATATGACTTGGCCTTGTTCTATGTTTATCTAGTTCTGAGCTACTTTTTATGCTTGTTATTTTGTTCCTATCTGAAGAGCCATAGCATCAGGATGTAATGATGTTTTAAGTTTAACGGGAAGAGCTACATGATTTCTCTATGGTTCTGAATGTGTTACTTTGCATGGGCCTCTTTAAAAAAAAATCTTATAAATGAATGTGGATGTATTTTGTCTCTTTGGATGCTTTGCAAGTTACTCTTTGTGATGGTTATATGGAAGATGCTATGATTTCAAGAGTAGACGTGAATGATAATCTTTGCGCAAATCTCCTTGATGTCTGATCCTAATCCCTATCCCTGTAAGATCGTGGCACGACTCGGGTGAGATGCCTTACTTCTCTTGAATAAGGTGAACATGTCGACGTTATTCTAGACTACAACAAACCTTTGTTGGCCCAAATGTCTGAACCCAGAGTCTCTATCTTTTATAATTTTTCTGACAAGGGTATATATTTTGAAGAAAAAATGACATAATATATTGAGCATATAATAGAGGGTAAAGGGTTTTTATATGTTGTGTAAAGAAAATGGAGCTCAAAGTTAGTGGAAAAAGTATAAAGGGGTATAAAAAATGTTAATGGATACCTACAATATCTAGTGAAAGTAGGGGTTTTTTAAATTGGAAAGGTGTATTGGGTTCATATTGCTAGGGGGGATTAAATAAAGTGATTTTTAGAGGTATTTTCCAATATGTAATAAAATTAAGGGTATTGTTTAGTATGCCACGAATGCAAGTTCATTGAATGAAGCCCTAGTGCTTTGGATAAGGTTAAGAGTGTTAACATGAAATCACCTTGCCATAATGAATGCTCAATCATTTAAAAACAAAAAATTAATTATTTAATATTATATATATAGTTTTTACTATATTCTTTAATTAAAAAAAATAAAAACAACTTGTAAATAAAAATATCCTTCTTATTTGAAAAAATATACACCATTTGTAAATGAAAAATATATTTTTTATTTGAAAATAAGTAAACAAATAAACACAATTTGTAAATGGAAAATATACTTTTAATTTGAAAATGAGTAAACATGTTTAATATGATTATGAAAAATGGAATTTTAACTTAGATAATCTCTTACTATAAATTATAAATTTAATAAGAAAAATAAAATAAATGTTTCTCTTTATTAATTATAAAAAATAGCATTTTAAAAACAACAAAAAAATAATGTTGTAATATAAATTATAAAAAATAAATGAAAATTGTATTATTGGAAAGTATGAAGAATAGAATTTAGGCAAAAATAGTTCCATAATATAATATACAAAGTATAAATTATATATATATATATATATATATATATATATATATATATATATATATATTATTTAACAAAAAGAAAAAGAATTAGTTGTAATTTTTATTAATTATGGAAAAAGGTACAAAATTTAACGAATAAAATCTCTTTATATGATGATGATGATGATGATGGTTAACGTCCACTGAGACTAAAATTTGGTCTATCGGACCTAAAGAAACAAATTATTTAGTTTGATTTAAGATTCTATTTCTATGCTCAAAAAGCTTGGAGAGAAGCCTCCCAAGCTCACTATAATTTTGACATCGTAAAAGGCTAGGAATGTTAGTATTGCGACAAAGATTATGAAACTGAGATCTAATGTGGTTGTACGCAGGGCACTCTAAGAGGAAGTGGTTTTCATCCTCAATGTTCCTATTCTCACAGAGATGGAAGATCCTTTCCATCCATGGTGTTTTAGGAATTGCCCAACGACCTGTTTCACTATGGAGCTCATGAGAGTTCGTTCTAATCTTTGATATATTAATTTTCTTCTTTGAGCTAGCTAAAACAGAGAGATACTTTTGATCTTCTAGGGTGGGATTGATGACCTTCTTATAATAACTTAATTTTCTTTTAGCTGCTAAATCTTTCTCACACCACATTTTTTCTACATTATTTTTAATGTTATTAATGGTTTGCAATGCATCATTCTCGTTGATCTCCCAATGGTTTAACCAGGCCCTCGTGTCTTTATACCACCCCCATTTGAGCCTTAGTTGGTTTTGGCTGGAATTTAAAGCTAGCTTGGGAAGTCTATGATCTCCTATGTTATTGAGCTTGTGCTTGTACAATAGAAGCCTAGTCATAGCTAGGCTTTCGATAGGGGAAAGACCTACTTCTATAAGGAGAATAGGGTAGGGTGTATTGCTTTTAATTTTCAGGTTATACGTTATAAAGCGCTTCTGGATTTTCTCAATCTTTTTCCAGGATTCTCTAGAGATGCTGGAACCCCAAACCTCACATCCATATAAGATAACAGGAGTGACTAAATTTTCAAAGAGGAACTTCTTTTTATCTCACATTAAGAGGTTTTCCATTTTACAATTATTTTCAAGACCAAAGTAAGCTTTGCACCCCCCATTAATCCTTTTCTCAATGCTATAGTTCCAGTTGAGCTTGTGATGAATATCAATTCCTAGGTACTTGTAAGAATACACTTCCTCCAAGTTATTATTGTCATACATAAAATTAGCGTAGGTGTCCTTCTAGGATTTGATAATCATAACTTTTGTTTTGTCAGTGTTAACAATCATACCCATGGTAGAGCAAAAATCCTTAAGAAGCCTAAGTTGCTTATCAAGATCAGATGGACACCTTGCGAGGAGAAAAATATCATCAGCATAGAGAAGAAGGATGACGACTATCCTAGCTAAGATCATGCCAGCACATCCTGCTTCCTCTAAATAACCTTCAAGCTTGTCAATGTAAATGCCAAATAGGGTAGGGGAGAGGGGGAAACCTTGTTTAACTCCGATATTACACTTAATATCTTTCGACCACCCCTCATTGCTCTTTAGCTTGGCAATTACATTCTCATATAATCTAATAGCAGCAACTCTCAACTCGAAAGGAACCTTTAGCTCTTCTAATCTATTCCAAAGGTTGTTTCTAGGAACCATATTGAAAGCCTTTCTAAAGTCCACAAAGCAACAAAAGAGATTGGATTTATCATTATGACATTCCTCCACAATGATCCTAAGCGTAACGAGGTGGTCTGTTGTTGAGTGATGCCTTCTAAAATATGCTTGCCCTTTAGCCCGCTTACCTTCACTTTCAAGCCATATGCTCAACTTCTTTTCCAAAATACTACCATATAACTTAGCTAAGAGAGGGCTACTCATAATTGTCCCATAATTAGAGGGGCTGGATTTAAGACATCTATGGTATATATCTTTAGACATAGTTACTAGAGAATCCACAGTAAAACTTATTTTCCGTCAACGTTTCAAATCCCAACTGGGATCCATCATCAAGACTACTTGAATAGAATAAGATCTAAATTGAGGGCAGCTATTCTTGCTATATTCACTCTGAATTTTTCGAGTAAAATGATTTCACTCCATGTATCCCCTCTGTATAGGGAAACAATTCTACATTTAAGTCATTTGTGGTATATATCTTTAGACATAGTTACCGGAGAATCCACAGTAAAACTTATTTTCCGTCAATGTTTCAAATCCCAACTGGGATCCATCATCATTATGGCTTGAATAGAAGAAGAGCTAAATTGAGAGCAGCTCTTCTTGCTATCTTCACTGTGAATTTTTTGAGTAAAATGATTTCACTCCATGTATCCCCTCCGTATAGGGAAACGATTCTGGATTTAAGACATCTGTGGTATATATCTTTAGACATAGTTACTAGAGAATCCACAGTAAAACTTATTTTCTGTCAACGTTTCAAATCCCAATTGGGATCCATCACCAAGATTGCTTGAATAGAAGAAGAGCCAAATTGAGGGCAACTCTTCTTGCTATCTTCACTCTGAATTTTTCGAGTGAAATGATTTCACTCCATGTATCCCCTCCGTATAGGGAAATGATTCTGGATTTAAGACATTTGTGGTATATATCTTTAGACATAGTTACCAGAGAATCCACAGTAAAACTTATTTTCCGTCAACGTTTCAAATCCCAACTGGGATCCATCATCAGGACTGCTTGAATAGAAGAAAAGCTAAATCAAGGGCAGCTCTTCTTGCTATCTTCACTCTAAATTTTTTGAGTAAAATGATTTCACTCCATGTATCCCCTCCGTATAGGGAAACGATTCTGGATTTAAGACATCTGTGGTATATATATTTAGACATAGTTACCGGAGAATCCATAGTAAAACTTATTTTCTGTCAACGTTTCAAATCCCAAATAGGATCCATCATCAGGACTGCTTGAATAGAAGAAGAGCTAAATTGAGGGAAACTCTTCTTGCTATCTTTAATCTGAATTTTTCAAGTAAAATGATTTCACTCCATGTATCCCCTCCGTATAGGGAAACGATTCTGGATTTAAGACATCTGTGGTATATATCTTTAGACATAGTTACCAGAGAATCCACAGTAAAACTTATTTTCCGTCAACGTTTCAAATCCCAACTGGGATCGATTATCAGGACTGCTTGAATAGAAGAAGAGCTAAATTGAGGGAAGCTCTTCTTCCTATCTTCACTCTGAATTTTTCGAGTAAAATGATTTCATTCCATGTATCCCCTCCGTATAGGGAAACGATTCTGGATAAAAGATGTCTGTGGTATATATCTTCAGACATAATTACTAGAGAATCCACAACAAAACTTATTTTCCATCAACGTTTCAAATCCCAATTGGGATCCATCATCAGGACTACTTGAATAGAAGAAGAGCTAAATTGAGGGCAGCTCTTCTTGCTATCTTCACTCTGAATTTTTCGAGTAAAGTTATTTCACTGCATGTATCCCCTCTGTATAGGGAAACGATTATGGATTTAAGACATCTGTGGTATATATCTTTAGACATAGTTACCGGAGAATCCACAGTAAAACTTATTTTCCATCAACGTTTCAAATCCCAACTGGGATCTATCATCAGGACTGCTTGAATAGAAGAAGAGCTAAGTTGAGGGCAGCTCTTCTTGCTATCTTCACTCTGAATTTTTCGAGTAAAATGATTTCACCCCATGTATCCCCTCCGTATAGGGAAAAGATTCAGGATTTAAGACATCTGTGGTGTATATCTTTAGACATAGTTACTAGAGAATCCACAGTAAAACTTATTTTCTGTCAACGTTTCAAATCCCAACTGGGATCCATCTCTCTTCTCTTTCTTAGTAGGAATAGAAAGAGTCCCTGTTTTATCGGATGGTTCCGAATTGATCAGATCTGATATGAATCCCGTTCTCGGAAAAATATGGGACATAAGTCATAGATTCCTTTGCTTTTTCATATACCATTTCAAGTGCTATATCTAACATGTGCTAGATATAGATGTTAGTACCGAAAAAAAGATGTTCAACTTTGATCCTAAAGAATCTGCAAGTACGTTCAGAATTAAGTCTGTCTGCATTGGATCTATTTTTCCAGGAGCAGGAACAAGGTGATGTGATCAGCTCCGCTATTTTATGGTACAAGGTCCTTCATCCTACATTTACCATATATGGATAAGTACCATTAAGATATATTTATCCATATATGGGTGTAAAAGAATCATGGGCGATAATTATTGTTTTTCCTTATTAGATTTTAGTTTTCAACTAACACAGTTTTCCAGATTGGTTCGGTAGATCCCACGTTATTCGAGTTGTAACGAACGAGCCATAACCATTAAAATGGTTCGGTGTAAATGGAATAGATCGATATATATCTCAATATTTATTGTACGTTTTATCTTAATACTAAGATCTTGTCCATCTGAACAACTCTGGGCAGGGTATTTGATTGGAGAGTCGTTGTTTAAAATGATCAAGGTTGTGGCTGTGTCGACAAGTTCGACCCTATTCGCTTATCATATATTCAGATTCGATGAATCTAGACCATTTGAACTTGTATCCTTCCTTCTCGTATTAGAAGGTATAGGGTTTTCCAATTTGGAAAATTTTGTTATCTTACATGCACGGTTAGGATACAATCAAGTTCTTTGTTATATTATTATGCAGGTTATGGGAAAAAGATACAAATTTAAAGTCTCATTTACCGACGGAGATAGTGAACATTTGATGAATCAAATATAAATTTGATTGTTGTCTTTCAGTTAATTCGTTTGAAAGTTTAGGTCAAGCGAACAGAATTGGTAGGCATCAATCGATCCGTGGAACGTATCAAATCTTTCACATATAAGTTCGTTATGAGATGAGCCCACTCATCTCACATTGATATAAAATAATTCGGATAGATCTATTGCCGAGTAGAGATCTATTTGTAATGGGGCAAAAAGCAGCTTCTTTTGTGTCGTTGTCCACATAATTTCTGGACAAGGGTAATAGTTTATTTCTTTCGTCCCAACCCGACAGACTTCTTTATTCTATTGTTTGTTCCAGAATGCATTCCATGAAATATGTGTATTTTATAAAATAGTGGGGTAGATTAAAGCAAACGTTGGTCCAGATGTAGATCTAATATGCATAGCCGGTAGATTGCATTTTTGTGATATGTTACCAGAATGGAACTAGAAGCAAGGAAGAGTGTTTGTACCAATATGAAAATCTTGGGTCTCAAAAACCATGTGATGATCTTAGGTGAAGAAAGAGAACGAACCAAAGGTTCGCCTTTAGCTAGGATGGATCAACTCCAAAGAATTTCTCTGCCCAGGTATTCGGAATATCCGTCGTACTTGCCACTTCTATGGTTCAAAAATAGGCTCGATTTACCGCACATAACTTATTGTAGAGAATCCTAGTTGATCAAGATCTTCGCCACGATATTTAGCAAAGGGATAGATACATCCGAGATTTTGATTGAACGGAAATTTTGTTGAACCCTAACGGAATGCGTTGCATTTGGATGGAGCTAAAAGTCACATGTCCGATCGATACTTTGACTGCTCTATGGATTGCTTGGAACATATGATATTCGAGAGAACTCTCGAATTTTTCGAAGAAATAGAGATAAAAAAAATAAAAATAGTTTATAGGTTTGATCATCTGGTATCGGATCAATCTCGATCGATCCAAAATACTAATATGCCTGCTCTGGTCCAATGTTCCCATCCTTTGTCCATATTTCCAGGAAAAGGACTTCTCGTATTTCATTTCCGCTCCCATAGGAATGAATACTATAATTCGCATCGCGAACAGGCATAAAAACATCATCTATAGGAAAAATTCCTTCCTGATAACTATTTGGACTATGTATAATATATCCGCGATTTTTTTCAATTTGTAATCTGATATCAGAAGTAATTGAGTTAGTAAGTCTAGCTATATGTTGTGTAGTATCAATTATTTTCATAGAAGGTGGTAATATGATATCTTGGGTAGTTAAATTTATGGGTCCAACAATATAAATAGAAGCTTCTCGGATTCCGTACGAGTCACTTCTAAATACAATTTCTTTTAGATTCATCAAAATGTCATGTACTGATTCTTCAATACCTATTATCGCGCAATATTCATGTTTTATGTTCTCTAATTTTACACGTGTGATACATGTTCCTTCTACTTCTCCAAGTAAAGATCTTTGCATTGCAATGCCTATTATATCAGCCCGACCTTCGCGGAGAGGGGATAGAGCAAAATGGCCATAATGAAGATGCTTACTATATGCTCTGGATTTGATGCATTTCCATCGTAGTGTCTGAATAGAGACTGAGATTTCATCTCGAATCATACCAAGAATATTTGATCAGATCATTAAATCATTTCTTTCTCTTGAAATTCATTCAATTATTACACATGTCTCTTTTTGGGAGGTCTACATCCATTATGTGGCATAGGGGTTACGTCACGTACAAAACTTAATAGTATGCCACTTCTATGAATGGTTCGTAATGCTGTATCTCTCCCTCGACCAGGGCCACTTATCATAACTTCTACTCGTTCCATACCCCGATCCATTAATGCACGAATAAAATTTTCTGTTGCAGTCTGGGCAGCAAATGGTGTACCTCTCCTTGTACCTTTGAATCCACAGGCACCATCAGAAGACCAAGAAAGAACTTGTCCTTGTACATCTGTAGCAGTCACTATGGTATTGTTAAAACTTTCTTGAACGTAAATAACTCCTTTGAGTACTCGATGTTCATTCCTACGTGAACCAATTCTTTTTATAGTTTTTGACATATTAATCATTATGAGTTCAGTTTGAAAAATGCATATCGAAATCTATTTTACCACTAGATCCGTTAATTGATATAGAAGAGGATTACCCCTATTTTGGCTTATGTCTAGGATTAGAACAAATTATGATAACTCGTTTCCGTCTACAAATTGGTCAACATTTTTGACAAATTCTATGAATAGAAGCACGAATTTTCATATTTGTGACCCTCCAATTTGCTTATATTACATTTTGTTTCCTGAGACAGAGAGTCTGTTTCATTTGTGATTCTCGATCCCTATCAGATGTTCAAAAGGTGATTCAGTCGTTTGAAGATTTGTTGCTAAGTCTATATATTATACGTCCTTTGGTTAAATCATAAGCACTTAATTCGACCTTGACCCTATCTCCTGGTAGTATTCGTACGGAATTACGTCGAATCCAACCCAAAATATGAGTCAGAATCTGACATCCATTATCTGTTAGAACTTGAAACATACCGTTGGGGAGTGATTCAGTAACCAAACCTTCCGCATGGATCAAATTCTGTTTCTTCATCGAATCTCCTCCTCTTTTGATTCAAAAACTTGACTAACGTGCTTGGATGAAGATGAATGATGTCTCGACTTGCTCCGAATTTTCATACTATGGGGATATCTTACAGAATCAATATTTTTGGACAACATTTGGATTAATTACCATACATAACATAAAATTTCTCCTCCAATTTTTTTTCTGTCGAGCTTCTCGATCCGTCAAAATTCCTTAGGAAGTAGAAAGAATTACGATCCCCATTCCACCTATAACTTTTGGAATTTCTCGATATTTAGAATAAATTCTCAAACTAGGTTTGCTGGTACGCTTTGACGTGGTCATATATGTCCTTTTCTTCCTTCTCCGATATTTTGAAGTCGATATCAAAAAATATTTTTGGCCTTCCTGATGTTCCCTAACATCTTCTATAAAACCTTCTCGTAAAATGATCCTTCTAATGTTCTTGGTAATATTAGTAGCTGTTACTCGAACCGTTCCTTTTTCTACCATGTTAGCGTTTCTTATAGAAGTAATTAGATTGGTAATAGTATCGTTACCCATGGCGAATGAATTCTTAGGAATTTCTAGTCTCGATATAAAAGGCATGTTTGATCTTCTTTGAGGAATATGCCTAAGGTGCAATGAATTTAATTGATCCATGTACCATTTGATGAACCTTAAGTCAAAGATTCTTACAAGATCTATTAGTACTTATAATACTTCGGGAGCCAATGAAACTACTTTCATGAAATTCAATTGTCTCAATTCCTGAGCAACCAGACCAAAAACTCGAGTTCCTTTTGCAGGTCAGCTCGACTTCTTCTCTCTGTTCTCTGCTCTTAGCTTTCTTAACTCGCTTACTGCTTTACTGCTTACTTTAACTTTCTTACTTCTCTCTCTGTTAGTTCGTGGCTTTAAAGCCAGTCTGCTTTCTAACTGTTCATTTCCGCTTCTCGACTTTCTGGTTCCCCTACCTCTATCTGTTTGAATCCCTTTGTTCTGCGTAATCATCACTGTATAACGCCTCACATGGAGGTGGCCACCTGTTTCATAATGAACTGAGTGTTAGTTCTCTTGGACGTTTTCAAAACGACCGTTTATTCCGCTAACTCCAAGAATGCTTGCGAACACAATCTTCTGCCAACACATCATCCACGTCGGAATTCAAATCCTATACAACTCTGTTTGTTTACCTCATCAGGTCTGGTCACCCATTGGAGCACATCTCCACCGTTGATCTGGGGGCCCCAGATCCTACGGTCATCGTTCATATCGGGCGGGTAAGTAAAATGATGTTTACCCGTCTGATGTGAATGATTTTCTCTCTCTTCTGCCGAAAGTGTGGCACCCATTGTGTGGCATCGGGCGGGACTCGGTTGAAACCGCTTACTACTCAAAGCCCTTTTGATATTCTGCTAGTTTTTATGGGACCCCGCTTTTGACAGATTCGGAACAATACTTTTCCGCAATTTACAATTATTTCGAGTCTGGGCACTCAGGGCTCTTCCTTCTTTAAGGGGTTTGCCCTGCGATATGTGATTAGCGACAACTAATCACATATCAAAAAATGCCCCCGTTTCGCAAACTAGCCTCTGGTTTTGCTAATTTGCGCATTACCATGGGATGACGATCTGCGCGCTTGACCGAGGGTCCTCGTTGCTCCACACTAATCACAAATTTCAACCATTACGAGGTTATCCCTGATAAGATTGATCTTTATTAGACTTTGAAACTTTGGAATGAATTTTACAGAGTTCATGAAAACTTAGAGAGTGTTTTAGGATCCAATTCGGATCATGGCCTTCCCACTGAAAAAGATTTTTGGACCACCAAAAGTTGGTTTTTAAGCATCAATCAAGTGAGGGTACAGATTCCTCACTTTCCCAATTTCTATCCATTTTGAACTGCTTGGTTTTGAACCTTTGAGTCCAATCCTGAGGTACTCAACATCACCTCTGTGCGTAGTTCTCACCTTCCTGTCCAGAACTGTATCTCCCTACAATTCATTGAGATATTTAGGTAACAGATCATCAATAGAAGGCAATTGACTCTGCTCTTCGAGATCTTCAATTAATGAAGGTTCAAATAGTCTCAAGCTTTTTGCATTCACTACCAAATAGATATGCATGTAAGCTGGCAAATCAAGGCGAAAAGCATTCTCACCAATTTTCTCAAGTATCTTGAAAGGTCCATACCTTATTGGCTTTAGCTTCTTACCTTCACCTTGCATTCTGTCTTTGTTGATATACAACCAGACTTGATCACCAACTTGGAAACTATGCTCAATCCAATGCTTATCATGCCTTGCCTTGTACTTGGCTTGGCTCTTTTCCAGCTGTTCCTGTACTGCCTGGTGAATCTCTTGGATTTGTTCAATGAACTTGGTTGCCTTGTCCACATCACTGTGTCCATCAACCGCTATGTCTTTACCAAAGACAAAATCCAAGGGAGACCTTGGTGTGAAACCAAAACAGGTCTCGAAAGGAGATCTTTGCGCAGAAGAATGTTTAGCACGGTTGTAAGCATGCTGTACATAACATAAATGTTCATCCCAAAGCTTGGGATTCTCGTTGCAATAGCCTCTGAGCAACTGGATCACTGTCCTGTTGACCACTTTTGTTTGGCCATCTGTTTGTGGATGAAAATTTGTGCTCTTCTTCAGTCTGGTGTCCATCAATTCCCACAGACTTGACCAAAACTTCCCAACAAATCGGGAATCTCAATTAGATACAATGGAAGTGGGTAATCCAAAATGAACTCATACATGTTGAAAGAACAACTTTGCTATTTGTTCAGCTATAATTTTTTTGTTACAAGGTATTAAAATACAAATTTTGTTGAACCTATCCACAATAACATATAAATAGTCATGACCTTTTCTAGATTTAGGCAGTCCCCCAACAAAGTCCATGGAAACACTTTCCCAAGGATGAGAAGGAACTGGTAGTGGAGTGTACAAGCCTAGTTTTCTATTGCTGGGCTTGCTTTTAGCACACATAGTACACCCTCTTACATATCTAGAAACTGTCTCATTCATTTTTGGCCAATAACAAAATCTTTGCAACTATGCAACTGTTTTACTTACACCAAAGTGACCTGATATTAGAGAAGTGTGTGCTTCTCGAATTATCTTTACTCTTTCAGTTTGTGGAATGCATAACTTTCCAAAATGATACAAGAGTTGGTCCTTAACATGATAATCCAATTCTTCTACTTGTTTGCCACGACTTAAAGTTGCATATACATCTTTAAAATCTATATCTTGAGCATACTGTTCAATGTAGCTTTCATGCAATACTGAATTATGCTTAAGTATAGTAGATGCATTTATGATTGGTCTGGACAACATATCTGCAACTTTATTGTGTATGCCCTTTTTATATTTGATGACAAGATGAAACTATTGTAGAAAACCCATCCACTTATAGTGTCTTGATTGTTGAAACTTAGTTTGTGAGTGTAAATATTGAAGTGGTTGATGATTAGTATAACTATCTCTTTGCCCATTAGATAATGTTTCCACTTTTTCACACTCTGTACTAATGCATACAATTCCTTATCATATGTGGGATAATTAACTACTGCAGAATTAAATGTCTCAGAATGATAACATATGGGTTTACCGTGCTGCATCAACGCTGCTCCCATGGCATAGTCACTGACATCTGTTTCAATTTCAAATGGTCTTTGAATATCGGGCAGTGCTAGTATTGGTGATGTACTAATCTTTTCTTTTAAGGTGTCGAAGGCTTTCTGCTGTTTGCCTCCCCACTGAAACACATTGTTCAATCCTGTTAAAGCATGTAAGGGAGCTGTAATCAAGGAAAAGTTAGCAATAAAATTTCTCCAATACTATGCTGCTCCTAGGAAGCTTCTAACTTCCGTAGCAGATTTGGGTTTAGGCCAGTTTACAATGACTGAAACCTTAGAGGGATCCATCTTCAATTCACCACCCCCTACAATATGACCCAAATAATTCAAAGATGTTTTGCCAAATTCACATTTTGATAGCTTAACATAGAGAATTTCTCTTTTCAAAACATCTAGTGTCTGCTTGACATGCTTCAAATGTTCTTCCCATGTTTTACTAGATATAAAAATGTCATCTAAATATACAATGACAAAATCATAAATAAAAGGCTTGAGTACATCATTCATTACTCTCATGAAAGTAGCAGGAGAATTAGTTAAGCCAAAAGGCATAAATAACCACTCATACAATCCATGTTTTGTTTTGAAAGCAGTCTTCCATGCATCTTGCTCTGCAACTCTGACCTGATGGTAGCCACTATGCAAGTCGAACTTGGAAAATTAAACAACTTCTTTCAACTGATCTAATAGATCATCTATGCGAGGAAGGGGATAACGATTTTTGATCGCCATCTTATTCAGTGCTCGATAATCAATGCACATTCTCCATGAACCATCTTTCTTTCTCACCAAGACAATTGGAGACCCACATGGTGATGTGCTAGGTCTTATGAACCCTTTCTCGAGTAGCTCCTGTACTTGCTTCTTGATTTAGGCATTCTCTAAAGCGAACAACCTTTTATACCTATGGCTGTGATTGTTGTTTCATCTCCTGAGTCTGGCCCCAAATCTTTTTGAATAGATGCAACAGTCTTCTTCTTTTTGCCATCGAACTTCTTGCGTCTTAGCTTCGGATGCAGAATCCAGCAGTTTTCATCATCATGCCCATCCTTCTTGTAGTGAGTGCACGAAGGCTTGGTCTTTTGTACAGGGTTTGTCTTCCTCTCTTTCCATTTCTCCTTTTTCTTTTCCTTGTTTTTGCTTGTAGTGGGGTTTGATGACCCCCAAATTTCTGGGTTCACATTCTTTCCTCTAGCCTCTAGATGTGTATCTTGAACATATACCTCATCTATGCTAGTGGGATTAAACATGAGAATGGTGTGCTTTAAATAACTGTGTAGACCACCTATATACTTCAGCAGAGTTTCAGGTGAGTCTAAATAAATTCCTAGAATCAAAGCCCTTTTTCTAAATTCTTGGGTGTAGCCCTGTACACTTTGCCCTTTTAATTGGCAAAGACTTTGCCAGCTCATCATGGCTTGCTGCATATAAGCTAGTGGATAGAATTGTTTTTTTTTAATTGTAGAAACAAATTCACTCCAGACATAAAGAATTTTACCATGCTTCTTCATGTCAGCTTGTGTCTTGCCTTCCCACCATACCAAGGCAGTGCCTCCATGGTGGAGGCTAGCTAGCTGAATCTTACTTTTGTCTGAATCAATGCTATGCACCCTGCAATATACATCAACCTGTCTAATCCAATTATCAACCTTCTCTGCATTCAACTCTCCATCATATATCGACAAATCAAATTTAACATCTAATTTAATCAAAGATGTTTTCTTTTTATTTTCAGGGCTATTAGGAGGTGTGGGGAGCTTTTCTTCTTTCCCTTTGCATTTAGAATGGTCATGGAGGAGAGATTCTTCTACTCCTTTACCTTGTTTGGAGTTTGATGAATCTTCATTTCTACCTTTCTTAAATTCTCTATAAATTTCCTCCACCATGGCTCTCATGGTCATGAAACTATCCATGAATTGGGAGTCTGATTCCAAGGGATTTTCTTTTGCCATTTTCCTATTAGGGTAGACTCTTCCAATTTCTGGGTTAGCTTCAACCAATTCTCCTTCTCCTAATTTAAGCTTTGTCCTAGTTAGCATTCAACAACAAAATCCAGCACAAGCTTGTCTAACCTTAGCAACCTAGAGCTCTAATACCACTTGATTCGGAATTGATCTAAGACAAAAAATTAAGGTATTACAGACTCATGTGCATGGATGTGTCTATGTTATTTTAGGAAACGAATCGATAAGATTTCGAAATACACAGACACTGAAGCAGTTACAGAAAAAACAACAAGCAAACATAGAAACAAAACAAGTTTAATAAGGAGTTCACCCAATGCTCCGTGGCTACGTCTCCTAGTCCAGCCTTCAGTGGTAGCCTCTCTATTATGTTTTCAAAGAAGAGTTTTTACAACAGTGAGCTCAATTTGAGTCTCACTCAATAGATATAAATCAGCAAGACTGTACTTGGATTCCCCAAGTCTCTGGAGTACACAGACTCTCCTTACTGAATCTCAACCTCTATTGGTCACAATAGTATGAGTCCAATCTAAGACTCAATACAAGACATGCATATATAGAAGAGTTCGATTGAACCTCTCAAGCCCTTTCTGGATTACACAGACTCTCTGACTCTCTCTATATCTGTCTCTATGTGTCACACAGAATCAGTCAAGAGTGCGGACACTACCGACCTTCCTAGAAGTCTAAGACATTCTAATGACAAACAAAACAAACTAGAGCTATCCTTCTCTAAACATGCATTATGATATGAGAAATCAAGTGTTTCGTTCTTACCTTTGTCCAAACGTTGTTGTAGAAGTCCAAGCTTTGTTGATCTGGATGAGCTCCTCCTTTTCTCCAAAACCTGCAATCACCAACAGTCAAACAATTAAATAGCACCTGATTAGAACATAAAACAAAGCATATTCAACATATAGACCAAGAAGTACATGAAATAACCCATAAACAACAAGTTATTGAGAAGAATGCACCAATTTGCATTAAAGGTAATCAAAAGGAACCCTTACAACCTGAGCCTTGGTGTTGTGCAAGCTCCTTCCAGGGTCCACAAGAGTTTTCCTCTACTTTGACAAAGCTCACCCACTTCCAAATAGAACAAGTAAAGATGGCAATCTCTCCTCACAAGCTTCTAAATGGGAGTCCTAATTCCTGCAGCATTTACCCTTAGAAATGTATAGCTTTCAACCTCCCTCCTTCTGGCCCAATGCCTGTATTTATAGTGCTCAAGAGGAAGTTAATCAGGTCCACCATCAATGGGATAGTCCCCTCTTTGGATGGGATCACTCCCTTATTGATGGGATAAGTTCCTCTTTGGTAGGAGTGCATGAACCATCTGGAGGCGCTCAATACACGTCAAACAACCTTCTAGAATGCTCTAGAAATGACCACAAGTAAGTTTTTGAAGATAAAACTTGCGCATTTTAACCTTTTCAGAGGGACGCACCTGCCCCTTTAGATACAGAGCGTCCTTGGACGCAGACCTTATGAACAATAGGTGCATACCCGCAGGAAAGGTTTGAGAGAACCTGCGTACCCAGAGATAAACATATTTATAAAGACTTTCTCTCTTTCTTGGAGTTTGACATGAATAGCAGAGGCATAAGACTTGCTTAAGAGGGTAGTATGACTGTTGATAGAGCCATACCAACTGTAAATAGCCATGGTGACATTTTTTAGTGTAACAGATTGCCCCCTAAAGTGCGAAGCCTGGAATAGATTAGGGTTTTGTATTATCTAGGAAGGGTGAAGTGCTTTATCATTTCGAGGATTATCTCGTGGAGAACCTGGTCAGAACCTACAATTTTCAACACAAAATACAAGTATAAGATTATATCATCACTGAGGTAGGCATTCCCATACTCAGATTAAAATTTTAACTAACAGACTAACTACTCTGATACAGAAATGATTTTGCAGTACATCATAATCGTAGACTTTTGTAGACACAGTATGGGCGCAGCCATCTGTTTATGGTTAGTCTACTTAGATAATGAATACAAAACTCCTCGCAGCCTGGATAGTAAAGATTCGATCCAGGGTCTTCATTCTTACTTCTCGAATTGGTACGATTCTAGCCATGCGAATAAATGAGTCGATGTCGAACATGGTAGAAACCACTTGATTACCAGTCGATGATGTGAACTGTTAACAAGCGTGAGAGAGACCACCAGTAATGTCAATGGTTCTCAAAGTACCTAGTACAATCCATGAGATGTGAATGAATGAGTTGATGTCGAACATTTCACGGAATCCTTCGATCGAAAGTCAATGACGTAAACTGACGTCAAAGGCGAGAAACCTGCCATTGATGCATGCAGACTTCAAGGTACTGACGATTTCTAAGTCATCTCTCTAGATAATGTGCTGATGTCGATAGAAAGTGACCCGTTGCAGGCAAGCCCACAACACGAAATCATTGTTCAAGTTGAAGAAATGTTGCTGTAAGGACTGACTCAGGGATGGTCAAATGGATGACAAGTATTTTGCAGATGAAAGTTTTGTTTGTAGACCTCTTGGACACATAACGACACGACAGATGGTTTGGTGCTAAATAACTCAAAGTTAATCCCTGGAACCCGGTTGAAGACTTTCAAAAGTGGTTTGATCAACTGTGAGGTAAAGGATTTCCCAACCCAGGTGAATGAAAAGTGTCGTGTCCAAGAGTGGTAATAAAGTTTCTTCTGAGACAAAAGGTAACAAATAGGCTCATTCTTCTCTCTTTTCCCCCACCATTTCTGGCAAGTACCTCTTTATTTTTAACAAGCTTGAGGAGGATAACATATGCTTGATTATAAGCTCATCCTTCGGATGAGTCCAACCCAGTTTTGATTCGAACCCTAGGAAGGAGTGGTTCGTTCCTGTTTGTAATTGAACAGGTCCTTTACTGTGAAATGTTTAACGAGCCCAGTATAGGAGAAACTCGACGTTTTTCAATTTTACAGAGTCTGAAAAACTTAAGAAAACTCCAAGTTGAACTTTTTCGTAAATTTGTGTCCCTCAAGCCCGAAAAAGTATAAAATAATACCTGGGGGAATCGCTTGATCTTGCGACCAAGGAGTAATTTCATAATTAGTGTCACTGACCTGAAAAGTAAAAAGCGATCAAGGACACGTCGTTTTATTTCCGTATCGAGTTTGAAACGACAAAAACACGACAATCTTTTCCTGATTTTACGGTCAGAAAAGAGCTATAAGGGGACCGTCTTTTAATTCCGTTTTAACGAGTGTAAAAGAAACGCTCGGCAATCTTTTCATGTTTTAGGAGTCAGAAAAGGGCTTAAAAGATGACTCTGATATTTTGTTTGTGAAAAAATGACAATTTTCCCTCTAAGTCCCTTTGTCCTGCACAAAAGCGACACATTACTCATACCTGTTTAAGATAGGCAAAAATTCATCGAAAAAACATGTTTCCATGGTGAAAAATGAACAAATTCATCCAAAAAACCTATAAAAAGACTTTTTACCATGTCATTTTTACCGTTTGACTGTTGAGGTTGAAAAAGGAGATTTTGACAAGAAACTTCCCGTGGTCGCTGCGGAAAATCCGACCGTTAGAATCGAACGCCGTCTTTTCCAGGTATTTCACAACATCCTCCTTGTCAATTTCATCCGTTTAGAATTTTATTTTAGGTTTCATTTTTGATTTTTGGGGGGTTTTGGGTTTTGAAAACCGCTCTGCGGGGGACGCAGGTTTCCTAAAGGCTGGCTTGCGTCCCCCGACTTTTTCCTACACAGGGAAAAGGTCGGGGGACGCAGGTTACCTTCAGGCCACCTGCGTCCCAGCACACTGTGCGCCAAACGCGGGGTGCGTCCTCCACAAAACGCGGATTTTGAAACCCCAAGCTCCCAAATTAACCATTGAAATTACCCAAAATTTATTTTAATGCCTGTTTGTTCATGTGTAGGGCACTTATCATGCTGGATTGGAGAGAAAGAGAGCATGAGGAGGTTGATGAAGCTGCAATCAATCATCAACCTTCCCTCGATGCCCTAAGAGGATGTGGATTATACAAATACTGGGCCATACCTAGCATGAGAGCTCAGGTAAGATTCTTGGAGTGGCTGGTCGAGAGATGGAATGTTCAAGAGCAATGCTTTTATATCGGCGGGCAACAACTCGAGATAGAGCCTGCTGATATTTACTTTCTCACTGGCTTGCCGAATAGAGGTGAGCAACTCAATCTGGCTGGGACTAGGCCGGGTGGCCAATCCCTTGATAGTCTCCGAGCAGATTGGTGCCTACCTGATCGACACCATGCGAAAGGCATAGAGATCAAATATGTCTCTCGGCCTGAACTCATGGTCTTAGCTTTCACTGTGACTAGGATTTGTGGCTCAACCACTTTACATATTGCTACTGGGTCTCAATTTCGGATGGCAATTGACTGTCTCCAAGGCACCATCTTCAACTGGTGTGATGCGTTGTCGGCTAACTTGAAAGCCCAACTGACCAGGGCAAAGACCGGGAGACTAAAGACCTTTGGATATGGGCCTATAGTCGTGAGCTTTGCCCTAGAGAGAATTCCAATGCTGATCCCTCAGCATCTCACTGTTGATATTTCGGGTCCTCAGGAGCCAAAGCTGGTACGATGGGTTGCGGTGATGGCCCGGCATCCGGACGAGGGTGCGGCAGTTGTTCGATTCACTGACAGTTATTTTCACTGGTTAGAGGACTAGGTGTTTGCGATTCAGGACTTTCCGTATGCCGGAGTAGATTTTCGAGGTGATCCGGACATGGTTCTTCCACAGGGAGAACAATGGGATGACAGAGGTACTTTATTTTTCACGAGTTTTCAAATTATGTATTTTTTTTGTTTTTTATATATATCGTCTCAAAACTGACAGTAGAATTTTCAAAATGCAGATGTTGGTCCACAGCGTCCAGCCAACCTCCGGCCTTTCGAGAGGAGACATCCAGTTGCACCGGTACCGGCCCCACAGGACGCGGCGGCTGCAGAGGTACTAGCTGAGTTGGAGCATGATCTACAGCGTCTGACGGCGGATATACCTGAGACTACTATGGATGATATTCCTATCAGACTTCAGCGCTATGTAGTCGCGGTCCCTGGACCGTTTAGGAGATTTTTGCGCAAGGTAGCCCGTGCAGTGGTGTCGTACAGGGAGCACCACCAGTGATTGGCTAGTCACTTTGTAGACACATGTGACATTTTTGACTTTTTGTACTTTATCATTTTTGCCGATCATAAGGTGTTTTTCAACCTATGATCGAAGACGATGTATATTTTTTGACACACTCCTATCTATATATATATCACTATTACCGGCTCATCTTGTTTAACATGTATGATGAAATGTTTTTAAATTTACTTGCATGATTATCGTAAATGTCTGTCCAACACTCGAGAAGCAATTGCATCTGCTAATGTATTTAAGGACCTTGGAATATGCTGATATTCAATGTAATCAAATTCACGTTCCAAGAGACGCACTCTCAAAAACAACCTTAATAACACAGGATTTCTAATGGCATAAACTCTATTAAGCTGTAATACAACAAGTTCAGAATCTAACCTCACTATCAAACGTCGAATTCCAAATGAAATAGATTCGGATAATAATTCAACCACTGCACTGTATTCTGCAATGTTATTCGTTGTTTGACCGAGGCTTACCCCATGCATAGAAACTAACTCGTCAGAGGGTGAATAGATAACCCAAGCTGCGGAAGAGATATTCCGTGTACTACGACAAGCACCATCAGCAAATCCAATGTATGTTTGGAGGGGCGTCGACATCTACAATATCAAGAGCAAAACCAAGATAAGCCAGAATAACGACGAAAAACACACTCACTAAGCTAAGCACACTGACTAACTAACAATCATACTAGCTAGAAAGAAAACCTAACCTAACTAAAAATTCTCCATACCCACCATTTAAGCATAATACCTCTTTAGGTAAAGTCCATTTCTGGGTTTACCCAAAGAGTCCCCATCAAAATCTACCAGCTCATAAGCCCCTTTTGCTAGCTTTCGCTTTACAATATAGGGTCCATGCCACATAGGAACGAATTTTCCAGCACCTAGCTTATCGTTAGCTTGATCATATAAAAGCACTAGGTCTCCCTCCGAAAAACTTCGAGGGGTCACATTTCTATCATACTGAGCTTTCATTCGCTTCGCGTGAGTCTCGATTGCCAATGCAGCGTCACGTCGAGTCTCATCTAATTTAGCTAAGTACAATAAACGTTTCTCCTCTTCGGAAGTAGCTGGAAGTAATTCGACAGCCATTTGAAGTGATGGGATTTCACATTCAATGGGTAACACTGCTTCCAAGCCATAAACTAGCTGGAAAGGAGTGAACCCTGTTGAGGTTTTTACTGAGGTTCGGTATGCCCATAGCGCCGAAAATAACATGTTGTGCCAATTCGACCGATGAATACCAATGGTTCGTCGGATCATGATAACCAGAACTTTGTTGATAGACTCAACCAAACCGTTGGCTTGCGGATAATAAGGAGTAGAGCTGTCATGGCGCAAACCAAGCTGGCTTGTAAGTTCAGTCATCATGGTGTTTCGAAAATGGCTCCCATGGTCAGTAATAATTGCTTGTGGGACACCAAACCTAGTTATTATATGATTGAATATGAAAACTGCAGCTGTTTTGCCGCTTGCGTCGAATGTAGGCATCGCCTCGGCCCATTTAGTGAAATAATCAACCGCGAGGATGATATACGCATGCCCCCCGGCCGAGTGAGGGTTACAAGTAATAAAGTCGATACCCCATTTGGCGAATGGACCAACGACAATTATAGGGTGGAGAGGAGCAGGTGGTGCGCGCATCTTTCGATCAAACACTTGGCAGTTGTGGCACTTCCGGACTGCAATGATACAATCTTTAAACATAGATGGCCAGAAGTAACCAGCGCGCAACACCTTCTGAGCTGTGGCATACCCAGACATATGACCGCCACATGCTCCAGAGTGACAATCATTCAAAACTCTCTCAGCCTCTTCGTGAGTTAGACAACGTCGAAAAACTAAGTCTGCCCCCCGACGATAAAGTGTATCTCCAATAATTTTGTATGGCTGGGATTGAAACCTAATTTTTCGACGTTCCGCCTTTGAAGCTTCAGGCCGAAAGGTTTGGGTTTGGAGATAGATGATTATATCCCCGTACCACGGATCTAAAGTACTGATAAGAAACAAAGATTCGTCCGCAATGGACTCTTCTGCCACAGTCTCTGTGTCAGTACGCGGGAAATCACACATCAATTCCGCAAAAACTAAGGATTTCTTAGACTTGGACTTCTCGAACTCCAAGTCGAACTCTTGCAGGATAACGATCCATTTAGAGTACTTGCCCCCTAGCAGTTGTTTTGTCAAAATGTAAATCATAGGGTTGCAATCCGAAATAACTGTAGTTTTACGGAGAAGAATGTAGTGACGAAAACGCTGGACAGCTTGAACGGCTGCCAGGGCCAATTTCTCCACATGCGAATATTTTAGCTCAGTGGGATTTAAGGTCTGACTGAGATAATATATCACATGTTCCGCTCCGAATTCATCTTCTTGAACTAACACCATTCCAATGGTGGAATGCGAAGCTGCGAGGTATAAGAAGTAGTCCTGGTTGTAGTTGGGAGGATGCAACAACGGTGCATGGGTCAACGCGTGTTTAAGTGCATCAAAAGATTGTTGGGCAATCTCGTCCCAAAAATTGAACGTTCTGTTTCAACAACCGTGTAAAACCTTTAGTGACCTCGGCGTAGTTTGGGATGAATCGGCGTAAAAAGTTCGCTTTCCCTGCAAACTTTGGAGTTGGCGCAAACTCGAAGGAGGAGGCAATTTGATGATAGCCTCGACTTTCGAGGGATCGACGCGAATGCCGGCTTTTGAAACAACAAATCCCAGCAATCGACCTGTTTCTATACAGAAAACACACTTGTGGGGATTCAACCGAATTCGATAATGCCTACACCTCATAAAGATTGCTCGTAGGTGGTCAAGGTGATCAGCTCGACGTAAAGAATGAGCAGGCAAATCATCGAGATACGGTTGCACAATGTGCTTGATGTCGTGAAATGCGTAAGACATCGCCCGTTGAAAAGTGGCCCCGGCATTCTTAAGCCCAAAAGGTAATTTGCAATAAGCAAATGTCCCCCATGGACAAATGAATGCCGTTTTTGGTTGGTCGGCAGGTAGAATATTGATTTGATTATAGCCCAAAAACCATCCATGAAGGAAAACATTTCACTTCCGGCACAATCATCAATAATTTGATCGATATAAGGCGTAGGATAGTTGTCTTTTGGACAAGCTCGATTGATATCCCTATAATCGATACAGATTCTTATTGTTCCTTGTTTCTTGTTGACCGGAACAATATTCGATACCCAATCCGTTAACGGGATCGGATAAATGAAACCTGCTTTCAACAGCTTTTCGACTTCTGCTTTAATCGCAGCCGCTTTTCGAGGGTGAATCTGACGCAACCGTTGCCGGATGGGTTTAGCATCCGGGTAGGTTTTGATTTCATGAACAACAATGGCAGGATCGATTCCCGGCATTTCCTCGTAAGACCAGGCAAACACATCGCGGAATTCTTGGAATAGGGCCTTGTAAGTTTGGATTTCTTCTTCTGTACATGCGGCACCTATATGAATGTTCTCCTCAATTCCAGGCTTCACTGAAATATCAATGGGAATAGTACGAGAAATATTCCCTAAATTCAACTCTGAATCAGAATGTTTCGTTGGATCCTGAGCGTCTTTGACATATTCAGCGGTAAAGATAGATGAAAAATCATTTTCAAATGCATCATCCTTAGGTAAAAACGAAGATCTGTGATGGAGATCTTCCCATGGTAGATCGTCTACACTTAGGATTTCGCGAAGTTGTTCGTCAGATGACACGACTTCGGGAAACGCTATCCGTTCTAAGGTTGAGGTGAAAAGTGATTCTTCACTGACCACATTCATTTGGTCGACCTCGGTTGAATGAAAGTCGGTAAAAGACATGAGAGCTTCATAAGCAATTTCATATGGACTCAAAGGCATTACCGAATGAGTCTATCTCAGAGTCAGATGGGACATACCAAGGATCATCATAAACAATGTTTTCTGATGTAATCATATGAATTGTTGCAAACGAAGGTTCTACGCTGAGTGGAGGGAGAGGAAAAGTTCCCAGTAAACCGGAATCCTTAACTAAACCTACACCAACGTCCCTATAAGGGATTGTCGTCTTACCGACATGCTGGATACTCTCTGAAGAGGCTGGGTCGGATGAAAAGTATGTCAGCTGATCAATAGTCACGATCTTACCGTTATGTGGAAACTTAATTACTCTGAAGACCGATGAAACGACCGCTGTCATAGCATATGACCAACTTCGACCCAAAAGAAGGTTGTAGTCTAGAGGGGCATCAACCACTTCCACATCCAGACTAACGGTTTTACCTTCTACCCCTATAGGCAATTCCTGTAGAATACCAAACGGACGGAACCCACGGCCATCAAAGGCCTTAAGGATGGTGGGGGATTGGTTCAACGAAGGAGAACCAAGGGATCTCCAACATTGAATTGACATAATACACGTAGAAGCTCCCTCATCAATCACAGTTCTATGAATAGGCCTGTTTTTGACTATCACTGGAATTTGGAAAGCCATTTGATGGGGGAGTCGTGGTGTACTATTTTCTAGATCGAAGATCATTAGATTCGGATCCTGAACATCAACAGCTCCTATAGCCGACAAAAGCAATTTTCGTTGTGCTGGGCATGATTGCAGCACTTCTAACGCCGACATTGCTGAGGGTGAAACAGCTAAGTCCTCAACAATGTTGTAATTCTGGGCCGCTCTCGCATGTGGATTGAAAGCAGACCTTCGAAGTACACCCTTGGCGGGCGGTTTAATTACTAAGTCTGGGTTAGGTTTCTCGATCTGTAGTGGATCGGAACCAGGAGCTGAGGTTGATGGGTTAGAGTGAGAAGATTCTGCTTCCTTACCATCAACAGGATTCTTACTACCATAATCTTGCGATCGAGTCGCAATCCTCACATGAGACATCATCAAAATGGGTTCTTCACTGGCATTCGAGGAAGAACCTATCATCTTATTCTCCTGCTTCGGAAATGGATTTTTTAACACAGCAGGAGTGGGAGAACCTTTGACTATTTTCACTACCTCGGCCCGATGAGGGCAATCTCTCGTAAAATGATCCTCTTCACAAATAAGACAAGGATATCGAGGTTTGCGCTTTTCGTCATTGGTTTCCGACTTTTCAGTTTTCTCCTTCGGAGCCTTGTCTGCTTTAGCCTTCTTCTTTCCTTTCTTCTTTCCACCGTTTTTTGATTTGGCCGTAGATGACTCTACAGCGTGAATATCGGCGGTAAGTTCAGGAGAAGACTCTCCTGTCGGGGAATCGGGCAAAGTGATAATAGGAGTAGTTGAAGCCTTGGAAGACTTCTTCTTGCTCTTTGTATTCACGATACCAATCATACCATCAGCGGCATGAGATCCCGAAGGAGCAGCAGCGATTTGATTCGACTTTGGAAGATCCGGAATCTTCTCGTGTAATGTACCCGACTGCATGTAAACTAAGTCAAGGTATTGTGCCTGAGCAATGACTTGCTCCTCAGTAACTACTCCGGCCTTAGCTACATCTTCAGTAATCCTTGGTAATAATGATTTAACAAACCATTCAGCTAAGATTTGGTCCGGGATAAAAACTTTCACTAGCCTTCTTCGACGTCTCCACTCGTGAATGTGATCGGAAATATACGTGGAGGTTGATTGTTTTAGTGAAGTTAATAACTCCGTACCGTTATCGTATCTGACCGGTAACTGAAAGTGAGTTAAGAACGAGGTAGCTAACTGGCTAAAATTGTAAAAAGAGGCCCGTGGTAACTCAATGTACCACTTGGCCGCGAGACCAATGAGTGTACGCTGGAAAAGACGTAAGCGGATCGAATCATCCGAGATGGAATTTGAAGCACACCAGAGGTGGTAAGTCATCACGTGATTGGACGGATCCTCTCCAGACTTACCTTCGAACTTGGGTATATCGCTGGGCAACTTATTTGGCATTGGCGGCCAGAACGGAAGATATTGAATTGGATCGTTCGTTAGGCGCGTCAAGTCTGGTAAATCCAAAGTTGCGATAAACGGTAACTGCCGGTTAGGATCTCTAAAACTCTGGGTCACAATACCGGCCCAGGAGGAGGATATCCAGGATAACTAGGAACAGGAGTTGCATTTGGGATATTATATCCTCCTGGAAAACCAGGATTAACCGGACCGTACTGGGGTTGCTGAGGTTGTTGATAAGTGTACCCAGGATACGGTTGATACTGGTAAACCGGTTGTTGGACAGCTTGCCCAGGTTGATACTGTCCCTGGTACGGAGGTTGAACAAATTGAGGTTGAGTAGTAACAACCGTACTTATACCAGGTTGGCCTACAGGCATCTGGATTGTGGTTTGAATCGTAGATCCAGACAACGGTACAGATGTCTGAGGAGTGGTTACAGAGACAGTAGAAACCGGAGCCGTCGATACTCCAGAAGTAAGTATGGTAGATGTGGCGGTAGTTGCAGCAGCCGTTTGAGATGGAGTACTAGGTGCAATTGGCGGCTGAGTAACTACCGAAGTTACAGAGGTCTGAACACTTGACTGGACAGGTTGCGGTTGCTGGGGTGGACCAGAAACTACAGGTTGTCCCGCTTGAGGTACCGACTGTATACTTGGCTGCAACATCTGTTGACCCTGTGATGGATCCCACACTAACATTCCAGGGTATTGACCCATAACAGGTTGAGGGTACTGAGATCCATAGCCGGATTGAGGATAGGATTGATAACTGTAAGGTGCAGTCCCATACCTTGACCATATGATTGACCTTGAGGTGGTTGATAACCTTGACCTGAGTATTGACCTTGAGGTTGATAACCTTGAGGTAAATACGGGTACTGGGGTTGACCTTGACCTTGAGGTTGGTATCCTTGAGGTTGATACCCTTGGGGTTGATACCCTTGGGGTTGCCATCCTTGAGGTTGCCATCCTTGAGGTTGATATTGATACTGAGGTTGACCTTGGGGTACATATTGAGGCTGGGGTTGACCTTGAGGTATGTATTGCCCCATAGGAGCGTACTGACCTTGAGGTTGCCCCCCAGACACGAATGAAGTACCTTGAGGTTGCCCCCCAGGCATTAACGGAGGCTGCCCCCCAGGCGGTAATTGGCCACCTTGAGGTTGGGTAACGGGAACTGAACCTGACATCATGTAAATGTCTCCTACACCCAATGGTACATTACCACTGTTTCCAACTAATAACCCATGATCAACGGGTTGAGGAGACGCTCCCGCAAAGGTACCAGAAAGAGATTGATACCCAGTAGGAACAGAAGGACCGCCATGTAAAAAAGATTCAGGACTTTGTGAAAACACAGATGACTGACCAGACATATTTACAGGAGTATGAATACCTCCAGGTGGAAAAGGAGTACGAGGTGTGGAAAAACCTAGCCCAAAGTTGTCTAAATAATTGGTTAACGAAAGGTACCAAGTAGTACTTCTAGGAGGACTGTAAAAGATAGATTCACGCTCCCTTAGATCAAGGGTAATTTGATCTTCAGGATCAGAGACGCCTATTTCTTCCTCTGGAACAAGTTCTTCAATAACAATCAAACCAACAGGAAGATTTTCGGTGATAATTATTTCTATTCTGGGTGAATCAGGAACACTAGGAGTCGGAGTAACAGGTTCGGATATTTCTGGTTCTTCGCCTGTATCACTAGCAGACGAAAAACTACCAACAAGCTCAGAAACTGTAACAGCTTCGGGATTATAACCTGTCTCTAAACTTTGGTAATCTGGATGGACTACCAAGGAAGATTCTCCTTCTTCAGGTGAACCTACTCTACTGCCACTAGGAGGAGTTACAAGGACCTTTAAACCTTCTAGATGACTGGACTCGTCTTGAGGAGGTTCACCCCTAAGTCTACGGGATCTTCTCAACAATTCGGCCACAGAAACAACTTCAGGAGACTGGCCCCGAAGTCTACGGGACTGTCTCGGTAATTCCGCCACAGCTAAAAACTTTTAACTACTACACACGAAAACAAAACAAAATTTCAAATCAAACCACCTAAAGTCTCTAAAGAACCAAACAAATTTGAATCACACGCCTAAAGAATCTAGGGCGTCAAACCAAACACAAACAGTATTCTTCCGAACCAAAAGCGCTAGTTGGTGATGAAGCCCAACCTCGCTGGATTCAGTACAGAAATGGCGGGTGGAACAGTTACGCCGACAACCTGCTTAATGAATAGACTGGACCAAGTTCCTCCACTTTAACCGTCTCGAGTGAAGTGAACCCCCCAGAAAATCCAAGTGAGTATAGCCGACGTCTGCTCCAGGTACAGTGGGACCTTCCCTCCACCGTCACCTCGGTAGAATCCTAAAGATAATGGCCACTAAGGTTACCAACCGCAACAAATGCACCTGGGGGAACAGTCTAAACTCCGACAGCACGCAAGGGCAGAGTAGCAAGCTCAATCCCCTTGCCGGCTCCTTGACAATAATCCAAGGTTTACCGACAAGTGACCCCTGGCTCCTCGACAATGGTTAATCCGAGGTTTACCGTTTGTAATATGTGCGTGTCTGGCGTCGTTCCCAACGAGGGGGGAATGATCCCCTCACTGGTTCGGACACGAGCTCGTGCTTCTCCTTTAAGAGGAGCTTTCCCAGAGTACAAGTGAGACAATTGGATTTATTCTATCACAAGATAAGCTACTTGTTTGGTTTTGTTGTCTTGGAGAGTTAATTACTCACCTACTCCAAGACACTAGCCTGATCTAAATTGGTGCTTCAGAGCCCTAGTAAATAAAAGTTACTATTTCAATTTTACTTTAAGCGTTACTTTTATGGTTGTTCTTTAAAGTCACAAGGTAATGGAAGTGAAACCAATGGTGTGTAGACTCGACTCCAACCACTACAAAGATGCACCTAAGATGATTTACGCTACTTTGCTTTTTCAATGAAATTCTTAACTAAGAGAGTTGAGAGAATGCAATTTTTAGAGAAAACAACTTCCTTAGAAAAGACAATCAAAGAAACAATTCTCTTTTTCTTTTCAAGCACACAAACATAACCACTCTTTACTTGCACGAAAAACTCTTTTTCTTTCAAAACTTTCAAAGGTACTTGAAACAAAACTTTTCAAAGGAGATGTTTTTGTATTTTCTCTTTTTAATAAAGCATGTAAACCTACCTTTAACAAAAAACAATCTCAAAAGCTACAAAACTATGAAAACTTGACTCACAAGCAAATCAAAAGAGAGATTACTCTAAGCAAACCTAACAAGGCAAAAGCTCACAAAGATGATTCTAGGTTGTTTTACTTGATCAAAATCAAATCAAGGACCAGCTAATGCAGAATCAAAAGACTAGTCAAAACAAAACTCAAATCTTTTTGTTCTTTTTGTAAAATTGAATTCAAGACTTAAACAACAAGCACTTCGAAATTGGCCCAAAAGACAACTCGATGGTAAGTTGCTCTCACAGGTAGACTTTATGACAGGTCTGACTTCTTAGAATGTTGACAAAACCAGAGAGATCTAAGGCTTGACAACTCCTACCGCTAAAGTCACTACAAGACCTACTCAAAAATCAAACCCTAGGGCTTACACTTCGATGAAATCCACTAAAACACTCAATGCTATCGAAATAAGTTCAGGTGAAGATTCTGGGCAAGGGACTAATGAATATGGGCAGAAAAAACTAAGAAAAAACAAAATCTAAGAGCAAAAAGGCAAAAAATGGAATTTTCTCAAATTTTGGCAGGGGACGCAGGCAACCCGTTAGCACAGGTGCGGGCCCGCTCTGTGCACACAGCAAAAGTGTGTCCAGGGACACACTGTGCAGCACTCAGAGGGTGCGTCCTACTGAAAAACTCAAGAAAACCCAAAATAAAACTAATCCTAAGCTAACCCACCCAGAGACAAGGTCACAGAGCCAAAACCAGAAAAATAAACCAATTTTCTCAAAGCAAAGTTCACACAAAAGAAAAGACTCTTCTCATCAATGGAATCTATCCCCAGTGGAGTCGCCAATTTGTCACACGGAATCAGTCAAGAGTGCGGACACTACCGACCTTCCTAGAAGTCTAAGACATTCTAATGACAAACAAAACAAACTAGAGCTATCCTTCTCTAAACATGCATTATGATATGAGAAATCAAGTGTTTCGTTCTTACCTTTGTCCAAACGCTGTTGTAGAAGTCCAAGCTTTGTTGATCTGGATGAGCTCCTCCTTTTCTCCAAAACCTGCAATCACCAACAGTCAAACAATTAAATAGCACCTGATTATAACATAAAACAAAGCATATTCAACATATAGACCAAGGAGTACATGAAATAACCCATAAACAACAAGTTATTGAGAAGAATGAACCAATTTGCATTAAAGGTAATCAAAAGGAACCATTACAACCTGAGCCTTGGTGTTGTGCAAGCTCCTTCCAGGGTCCACAAGAGTTTTCCTCTACTTTGACAAAGCTCACCCACTTCCAAATAGAACAAGTAAAGATGGCAATCTCTCCTCACAAGCTTCTAAATGGGAGTCCTAATTCCTGCAGCATTTACCCTTAGAAATGTATAGCTTTCAACCTCCCTCCTTCTGGCCCAATGCCTGTATTTATAGTGCTCAAGAGGAAGTTAATCAGGTCCACCATCAATGGGATAGTCCCCTCTTTGGATGGGATCACTCCCTTATTGATGGGATAAGTTCCTCTTTGGTAGGAGTGCATGAACCATCTGGAGGCGCTCAATACACGTCAAACAACCTTCTAGAATGCTCTAGAAATGACCACAAGTAAGTTTTTGAAGATAAAACTTGCGCATTTTAACCTTTTCAGAGGGACGCACCTGCCCCTTTAGATACAGAGCGTCCTTGGACGCAGACCTTATGAACAATAGGTGCGTACCTGCAGGAAAGGTTTGAGAGAACCTGCGTACCCAGAGATAAACATATTTATAAAGACTTTCTCTCTTTCTTGGAGTTTGACATGAATAGCAGAGGCATAAGACTTGCTTAAGAGGGTAGTATGACTGTTGATAGAACCATACCAACTGTAAATAGCCATGGTGACATTTTTTAGTGTAACACTATGTTGCCTTTGCTTCTGCAGGCCAGCTTGACTTCTTCTCTCTATTCTCTACTCTTAGATTTCTTAACTCGCTTACTGCTTACTGCTTACTTTAACTTGCTTACTTCTCTCTTTGTCAGTTCGTGGCTTTAAAGCTAGTCTGCTTTCTGACTCTTCATTTCTGCTTCCCGACTTTCTGGTTCCCCTACCTCTGTCCATTTGAATCCCCCTGTTCTGCATAATCATCACTGTATAACGCCTCACAGGGAAGTGGCCAGTTGTTTCATAACGAACTAAGTGTCAGTTCTCTTAGACGTTTTCAAATGACCGTTTATTTTGTTAACTCCAAGAATGTCCACGAACATGATCTTCTGCCAAAGCATCATCCACATCAGACTTCAAATCCTATACAACTCTTTCTGTTTACCTCGTCAGGTCTGGTCACCCATCGAAACGCATCTCCACCGTTGATCTGGGGGCCCCAGATCCTATGGTCATCATTCATATTGGGGTAAGTAACGTGATGTTTACCCATCCGATGTGAACGATTTTCTCTCTCTTCCGCAGAATGCGTGGCACCCATTGTGTGGCATCGGGCGGGACGCGGTTGAAACTGCTTACCGCTCGAAGCCCTTTCGATATTCTGCCGGTTTTTGTGGGACCCTCCTTCTGATGGAATCGGAACAGTACTTTTCCGCAATTTACAATTATTTCGGGTCCGGGTGCTTGGGGCTATTCCTTCTTTGATGGGTTCTCCCTCCGATATGTGATTAGCGAGATTAGTGAAACTGCCCCCGTTTCTCGAACTGGCCTCTGGTTTTGCTAATTTTGTGGTAGTGCACGTTACCATGGGCTGACAGTCTGCGCGCTCAACCGAGGGTCCTCGCTGCTCCACGCTGATCACAAATTGCAACTATTACGAGGTTATCCCTGATAAGCTTGATATTTATAAGACTTTAAAACTTTGGAATGAATTTTACAGAGTTGATGAAAACTTAGAGAGTGTTTTAGGATCTAATTCGGATCACGGCCTTCCCACTAAAAAAGCTTTTGGACCACCAAAAGTTGGTTTTTAAGCATCAATCAAGTGAGAGTACATATTCCTCACTTGCCAAATTTCTATCCATTTTGCACTGCTTGGTTTTGAACCTTTGAGTCCAATCCTGAGGTACTCAACATCACCTCTGCACGTAGTTCTCACCTTCCTGTCCAGAACTGTACCTTCCTGCAATTCATTGAGATATTCAGGTAACAGATCATCTATAGAAGGCAATTGACTCTGCTCTTCGAGATCTTCAATCATTGACGGTTCAAATAGTCTCAAGCTTTCTACATTCACTACCGAATAGATATGCATGTAATCTGGAAAATCAAGGCGAAAAGCATTCTCACCAATTTTCTCAAGTATCTTGAAAGGTCCATACCTTATTGGCTTTAGCTTCTTACCTTCACCTTTCATCTTGTATTTGCTGATATACAGCTAGACTTGATCACCAACTTGGAAAATATGCTCAATTCGATGCTTATCATGCCTTGCCTTGTACTTGGCTTGGCTCTTTTCCAGCTGTTCCTGTACTGCCTGGTGAATCTCTTGGATTTGTTCAATGAACTTGGTTGCCTTGTCCACATCACTGTGTCCATCAACAACTATTTCTTTACCAAAGACAAAATCCAAGGGAGACCTTGGTGTGAAACCAAAACAGGTCTCGAAAGGAGATCTCTATGTAGTAGAATGTTTATCACAGTTGTAAGCATGTTGCACATAACATAAATGTTCATCCCAAAGCTTGGGATGCATGCTGCAATAGCCTCTGAGCAACTGGATCATTGTCCTGTTAACCACTTCTGTTTGGCCATCTGTTTGCGGATGAAAAGTTGTGCTCTTCTTCAGTCTGGTGTCCATCAATTCCCACAGACTTGACCAAAACTTCCCAACAAATTGGGAGTCTCGATTAGATACAATGGAAGTGGGTAATCCAAAATGAACCCATACATGCTGAAGGAACAAATTTGTTGTTTGTTTAGCTGTAATCTGTTTGTTACAAGGTATTAAAATACACATTTTGCTGAACCTATCCACAATAACATATAAATAGTCATGACCTTTTCTAGATTTAGGCAGTCCCCCAACAAAGTCCATGGAAACACTTCCCAAGGATGAGAAGGAACTGGTAGTGGGGTGTACAAACCTAGTTTTCTATTGCTAGGCTTTCTTTTAATACACATAGTACACCCCCTTACATATCTAGAAACTGTCTCATTCATTTTTGGCCAATAACAAAATCTTTGCAGTTGTGCAATTGTTTTACTTACACCAAATTGACCTGATATTAGAGAAGTGTGTGCTTCTCGAATTATCTTTACTCTTTCAGTTTGTGGAACGCATAAATTTCCAAACTGATACAAGAGTTGGTCCTTAACATGATAATCCAATTCTTCTACTTGTTTGCCACGACTTAAAGTTGCATATACATCTTTAAAATCTATATCTTGAGCAGACTGTTCAATGTAGCTTTCATGCAATACTGAATTGTGCTTAAGTATAGTAGATGAATTTATGATTGGTCTGGACAACATATCTGCAACTTTATTGTGTATTCCCTTTTTATATTTGATGACAAGATGAAATTGTTGTAGAAAACCCATCCACCTATAGTGTCTTGATTGCTGCAACTTAGTTTGTGAGTGTAAATATTGAAGTGGTTGATGATCAGTATAAATGTCTCTCTGCCCATTACACAATGTTTCCACTTTTTCACACTCTGTATTAATGCATACAATTCCTTATCATATGTGGGATAATTAACTACTGCAGAATTAAATGTCTCAAAATGATAACATATGGGTTTACCATGTTGCATCAACACTGCTCCCATGGCATAGTCACTGGCATATGTTTCAATCTCAAATGGTATTTGAAGATCCGGCAGTGCTAGTACTGGTGATGTACTAAGATTTTCTTTTAAGGTGTCGAAGGCTTTCTGTTGTTTGCCTCCCCACTGAAACACCTTGTTCAATCCTGTTAAAGCATGTAAGGGAGTTGCAATCAAGGAAAAGTTAGCTATAAACTTTCTTCAATATTGTGCTGCTCCTAGGAAGCTTCTAACTTCCATAGCAGATTTGGGTTTAGGCAAGTTTACAATGATTGCAACCTTAGAGGGATCTATCTTCAATTCACCACCCCCTACAATATGAAACAAATAATTCAAAGATGTTTTGCCAAATTCACATTTTGATAGCTTAACATAGAGATTTTCTCTTTTCAAAACATCTAGTGTCTGCTTGACATGCTTCAAATGTTCTTCCCATGTTTTACTCAATATAAGAATGCCATCTAAATATACAATGACAAAATCATCAATAAAAGGCATGAGTACATCATTCATTACTCTCATGAAAGTAACAAGAGAATTAGTTAAGCCAAAAGGCATAACTAACCACTCATTCATCTATGCGAGGAAGGGGATAACGATTTTTTATCGTTATCTTATTCAGTGCTCGGTAATCAATGCACATTCTCCATGAGCCATCTTTCTTTCTCACCAAGACAATTGGAGACCCACATGGTGATGTGCTAGGTCTCATGAACCCTTTCTTAAGCAGCTCCTGTACCTGCTTCTTGATTTCTGCATTCTCTAAAGCGGACAACTTTTTATACCTATGGCTGCGATTGTTGTTTCATCTCCTGAGTCTGACCCCAAATATTTTTGAATAGCTGTAGCAGTCTTCTTCCTTTTTCCATCGAACTTCTTAGGTCTCAGCTCTGGATGCAAAATCCAGCAGTGTTCATCATCATGCCCATCCTTCTTGTAGTGAGTGCACGAAGGCTTTGTCTTTTGTACAGTGTTTTTCTTCCTCTCTTTCCATTTCTGCTTTTTCTTTTCCTTGTTTTTTCTTGGAGTGGGTTTTGATGACCCCCCAACTTCTGGGTTCACATTCTTACATCTAGCCTCTAGATGTGTAGCTTGAACATATACCTCATCTATGCTAGTGGGATTAAACATGAGAATGGTGTGCTTTGTCTAAATAAATTCCTAGAATCAAAGCTCTTTTTCTAAATTCTTGGGTGTAGCCTTGTACACTTTGCCCTTGTAATTGGCGAAGAGTTTGCCAGCTCATCATGGCTTGCTACATATAAGCTAGTGGATAGAATTGTTTTTTTTAATTGCAGAAACAAATTCACTCCAGACAGAAAGAATTTTACCATGTTTGTTCATGTCAACTTGTGTCCTACCTTCCCATCATACCAATGCAGTGCCTCCAAAGCATAGGCTGGCCAGCTGAATCTTACTTTTGTCTGAATCAATGCTATGCACCCTGCAATACACATCAATCTGTCTAATCCAATTATCCAGCTTCTCTGCATTCAACTCTCCATCATATATCGGCAAATCAAATTTAACATCTAATTTAATCAAAGATGTTTTCTTTTTATTTTCAGGGCTATTAGGAGGTGTGGGGAGCTTTTCTTCTTTCGCTTTGCTTTTAGAATGGTCATGGAGGAGAGATTCTTCTACTCCTTTTTCTTGTTTGGAGTTTGATGAATCTTCATCTCTACCTTTCTTAAATTCTCTATACATTTCCTCCACCATGGCTCTCATGGTCACAAAACTATCCATGAATTGGGAGTCTGATTCCAAGGGATTTTCTTCTGCCATTTTCCTCTTAGAGTAGACTCTTCCAATTTCTGGGTTAGCTTCTACCAATTCTCCTTCTCCTAATTTGAGCTTTGTCCTAGTTAGCATTCAACAACAAAATCCAGCACAAGCTTGTCTAACCTTAGCAACCTAGAGCTCTGATACCACTTGATCTAAGACAAACAATTAAGGTATTACAGACTCATGTGCATGGATGTGTCTATGTTATTTTAGGCAATGGATTGATAAGATTGCGAAATACATAGACACTGAATTAGTTAAAGAAAACAATACTCCTGGGCTACGTCTCCTGGTCCAGCCTTCAGTAGTGGCCTCTCTATTATGTTTTCAAGGCAGAGTTTTTACAAGAGTGAGCTCAATTTGAGTCTCACTCAACAGATATAAATCAACAAGACTATACTTAGATTCCCCAAGTCTCTGGAGTGCGCAGACTCTCCATAATGAATCTCGACCTCTATTGGTCACAATAGTATGAGTCCAATCTAAGACTCAATACAGGACATGCATATACAGAGGAGTTCACTTGAACCTCTCAAGCCCTTTCTACAGTACATAGACTCTCTGACTCTCTCTGTCTCTATCTTGATGCTGCCTTTGATTTTGTAGGTCAGCTGGACTTCTTCTCTCTGTTCTTTGCTCTTAGCTTTCTTAACTTGCTTACTGCTTTACTGCTTACTTTAACTTGTTTACTTCTCTCTCTGTCGGTTCGTGGCTTTAAAGCCAATTTGCTTTCTGACTGTTCGTTTCTGCTTCCTGGCTTTTTGGTTCCCCTGGTGTTATAGAAATTTTTGGGCACTTCAACCCCAATCAAACATGTCCATAAAACAAGGGCTCCTAAGTCCCTAAAAGTGTTGTTCCATACCCTAAAAGAACAAGGTCAGCTAATTACATCATCTCCCAGAGGTTCTCCATGAAAAACTGCTCAGAACTAGTCAAAACTGGACCATCTCACCTTCTCCATGGTCAAAGTGCGATGCATCCCACCTAATGCACACAGGAGGTGCGATGCATACTGAAAAGCCCTTCTATGGGGTGCAATGGGCGAGAGTGGAGAAATGGCAGAGATAGTTTGTGAGGTGGATGATCATGGAATCTCCCAGAAACTTCTCATGTGACACTTGCCTCTCTGAATTCGCCCAGGGATGAGTAAGAGATCATCAATCTCCAAGTGGAATCAAGAACTATCACAGAGAGGACACTAATCAAATCCCAGAAGCTGACTCACCCCCTACAATCATCTATATATGGATCCCTCATCCCAGAGATCCAGAGGCTGGAATTTTGTATCTTGTAAGGAAGTGTTGTTGGTTTCTTGTTGTAATATCATAGTGTTGGGTGATCTAAGCTTTTCATGAGGTGAAAGAAGGGCTTTCATGCTGGAGGGTGACGCTAGGTCAGAACAATTGGTTGTAATCCTCTTTGCTTATTATTGATATTAATAAAGCTATTCAAGTTTTCCTCCACATTCTTGTATGTTTGATGATATATGCATTTGTGTGGTCAATATACATCTGGTCCTATATTGTTTATGATTTTAGATCTCTGTTCTTTGATAGTGTTATGCTGCTTTGATTCCACAGGTGCTCTTTGAAGCTGGGTAGACGAAGGACAAGCAGCAAGGATCTGTCAAAAGGGAGAGGAACCGAGTAAGGAATCAAGCGCAAGACTGAGGTTGGTGTCCTTCATTCCACTCTTATCTACTTCTCATAAAGGGAAATGAAAGTAGTTTTAGTTTGTTTGTTTCTAAGATAGCTACCAGTCTTAGTGGGACTAGCAACTCTGAGTGGACACTAGATTTCCTGATGACAAAATGGCGACTCCATTGGGGAGCGAATAGATTTTTTGTTTGCCTATATTTGTTTGTTTTATAAACTTACAGACGGAGCCTGAAGTCAAGCCAGCTAGCCTTCGAACTGCATTTGCTATGCAAGTGCAAAGTAGATCAATGTTGTTTCAGTCTATCTCTGGGTTTTGTTTATAAACTAAAAAATTGATTTGCAAACCTTCTAATTTCCCTAGTGGTGGCTCTAGTAACCTCATTAGATCAGCCCCTGTGATTTCTATTTGTTGTACATCATTTGCTCGGCCTAAATCCCTGAACTGAGCTGCAAATTGTGACCAAGAGCCAAGTAAAGTCTCGTCCTGGTACCATCGCACCCTCTATTCAAGGAAACCAGTATGCATCACACCTCCCGTGTGCAGTAGGTGGGATGCATCCCTGTTTCCCTGTGTTACAGGTGCGATGATCAGAAAAGGATAATTTTTCCTCCAGGTTTTGGTTTTTCTTCGCTCTCTTCAGCTCTATTCAGGCGTTTTGCTGTCTGTGATCAGCATACCACTATGGAAACCCCCTTTCTTTCCATCATTCCGCCTCCATTGTGAAAAGAACTGTGAATTTTTTTATTTATTTTCGCCATTTTCAGTTCTCCTTTACAAAGTAGTAGCATAGTCTAACTGTCATCTTTTGATTTGAAAGTGTCATTTTCAGTCAAAGAAAAGAATTCCATTGTTCTTGATGGTCGATTATACAGTTACTCTTGTATTTGATTTGAATTAGTAGTTTTTCAAGTGTCGAAAGCAGTTTTCAATTCAAAATAGTAAAGTGTCGTCACTATCTTCCTTTCGTTTTGAAGAGAAATTTGTTAGTACTATTGCTTTGAAAGATAATTCAGATTTGTACTTAGCATTCCTCTTGTCATTAACACATTAAGAAAGCTGAAAACAAATACATGCATGTGCATTTGCATTTAGACTGTTTGTTGGTTTGATTTAGGACAGTGCATCTAGTGTGTGCTCTCTACTCTATGTTGAAAGAATATCATCTCTCTTTCTTTAGTAGCTAGGATTTTCATTGCAAAAAGAAGATTAAACGATTGCTTATCATCTTAGGTTGCATTTTAGGAATTGTACATCTACATCACGCAGTGAACCTGAAAGGAAAATTTCTTAAGAAATATCAACTGTAAAATAAATTTAATGAACCTAAAAACACTTTGGAACCTAACGCACAACATCTAGAAGTCTAGGCTAGAGACGTATTCTGGCGTCATAAAGCCTGGTAACTGTCACTTTCACTGTTGGTTGGGTGATTCCTCCTCTTTAATACGACAAGTGGCAATATGGACTTGTGCTCCCACCTACCGTCGAGTATATATTGGGAGACCACAATAGGCTATATCCTTTATCCATAGGAAGCCATGTCTGCCGCCCTATCGATCGTAATGCACTAAACACAACATTCGGGAAGATTGACTGTCGTACCATAAAAAGTATTATGTAGTTTTGTGATTGGTTTGGTAATCCCTCTGTCTAGATTTCCAGAGCAATCTCTTTCGTTCCTTTTCAAACTCCTTAAAGAAAAGGTCCATCTGAGCACTTGTCACTTCAGGCTCATTAAAAATCGAAGGCAACTAGAGTCATATTTTGTTTTTTCTCGACTCTTAAAAATTGAAAAAACAAGTTGTGTCAAAGTGTCTAAAATTTATTTTAATCAGAATAATATCACCATTCTCTTGTTGGTCTTAGGTTGAGGAAAATGGAGTCCACCAACCAAGGAGTTCCCCTTGGGGGAAATCCTAGTCATTTCTCCTCTTGGGGAGATGTTGGTGCACCTCATATGGCCACATTGTCACTTCCAAGATTGACGATTGGCTTGCCCGTATGGCTCTTCTCGACCTCTGTCATTCAGAACACCGTGATTCCTGAACAATCAAGTTGGCAAATAGATGATATAAAGTTACCCCCTAACCTTCTACTTCATCCGATTCTCCCTCTTCTCCTTCCTCTTCGCTTGATAAAGCCAGCAAGGCCCAAAACCAAGTAACTAAGAAGAAGAAGGAGAAGAAGAAGAAAGAGAAGAAGAAGGAGCCAAAGGCGAAAAGGGGCAACCATGCATCGTCTAGCGAAAATCCACACACTGCACCATCCAGGCCTAAATCGCCATGTGTCATTTGCAAAGGAGACCACTATCATCGAGATTGTCCTTGCATTCCTCAGATCTTAAGGGACTGGTCTCCTCGTTTTCACAATCCAGTGTCATCGACCTCTGACGATCATGTTGAGAGTACACCGTCAACTGGTGAAAATGAAGTCCCTAGATGAAAAGGAAAATGTAAATTTCGTTGTAAATTGTGTGAAGGTGATCATGCCGTCCACCGTTGTCCCTTCCTAGACGAAGCTAAAAGAGTTTTGGATGACCGTCCGGCTTCACCACTACGGCTTCCTCCTGGATATAAGAAACTCTTGCCGAGTCTGTCACTAGTTGAAAATCCGACCGACATGCCATTGGGGTTGGTCGAAGTAGCTGTCATTGAAGATAAACCTGCTAAACCCATACCAGACAAAAGTCAAAAGGTTGAGGCGGCAGTCGACTCGGTCTTGTCTTCGGAAGGTCCATCTTCAAATGACACAATCACCGAAGAGAATGAGAACGACACCGTCCAAATTATTTTTGTAAACACAGACTCCGATGAACATGGGGGCAGTCTACCCGTTCCTTTACTGCAGGAAGGAAGTTCGTCAGAGTCATATTCAGCCGTCTATTCGGTCCCACCTCCAAGCAACCTAGTCGTTTCTTTCGATTGGAATCTACTAGGCAGACCCCAGGTACCGGCCAACGTACCATTCCGAATCATTGTACAAGCTTACAAAATGATCATGGTCGGTACCATCATAGATGAGGGGGCTTCTGTGAGTATCCTTTCCTTAATTTCTTGGGAAGCGCTTGGTTCGCCATCGCTTTTACCTGAGATGAGAAACCTGACAGGCTTCGACAAAGGAACCAGTCGACCGTTAGGGATCCTTCCTAATGTGCCCATAACGTTGAGAAGGAAAACCATTTACATGAACATAATCATAGTCCGAGGACTTCTAGATTATAATCTACTCCTTGGACGCGACTATATTTATAGCATGGGAACCATTGTCTCCTCACTCTTTAGAGTAATGTGTTTTCTGCATGAAGGCAGAGTGGTCAAGCTTGTAGACCAGCTGTCGTTTCCCGGCTCACACATAGCTAATGGTCAAATACCATCCCTAAATGGTCTTTTCCCGCAAGGAATCTCTCATCAATCTCTAGTCCGTCACCTGATGAGCGCGAGTGATTCGGGAGGACATGACTGAATCCCAAGGGGCATGCACCTTGGCCTATTCCGGCAGGGAAACCTTGGGTATAGGGTAGGTTTCCGCGGAGGATATATGACTAGTCTGACACACCCGTCCATTTAGGAAAATGGGATTAGACTGGAATAATATTCCTTCGTCAAGCTTAGGAGTTTGGGATTTAGAACCACCCTGGTCCAGATGGACTAAGCCTGGAAGTGTTTCTATCTGCGATGTGGATGGAAACTATCTTGCAAAAGCAGGAACTTCTATTTGGTAACCTAGACATTTTTCACTATACCTGGAAGCATGCAAACCTTTTTGCATGCAAGTGAAGAGCGACTATTTATTTTCTTAGTTTGTAGATTCTCAAACCCTTTAAACTCGTAGGATTGGTCGTTCCTAACTTTCATGAAGAAAGGATCCAGGGCAAAGCTTTGAAAGGTGCAAGCTCCAAAAAAAATGGCATCTTAGATGAGATATCCTTATTATACTACTGGCACAAGCAGTTTTTATGTGGAGTTCAAGCTCGTTAAAAATTAAACATAAGCAATGAGCAAACGTTCCCCTTGAGTTTAAGCTCATTAAAAAATGAACCAATTTCTGGTAAATAACCATTGTGAATGCATTATCATCAGCTTTTGAGCCTTGGTCGTGTTCTCATCATCACCTCCACTCTGTTTTAGTTGATCATTCACCTCCATTTTATTGTTTACCCCTTTTTTGAGGAACAACTGCGAAGAATGATCCTATTAGCTATCCTTGTGACACTGTCGTGATTGGAAAATTCCAAACCTTACCTGGAATCAGCTGCTACCCGAAATTATCACTCGTTCCTCAAAAATGAGTCTCCTTTAAGCTCTTTTCAACTGACTCGTAAAATATGAAAAGATTGCCGAGCAATTAGCCTCTCCAGCTCGTTAAAGCCACCGAAAGTGTTATCCCTCCTCTATATTTTAATCTTTTTGGACTTGAGGGATTATTACACAAAAGGATCGAGCGCTTGTCTTGTTCGGCTCGTCAGAATTACTGAAAATTCATCCCTTTTGTATTATTTTATACTTTTTCGGACTTAAGGGATTACATGACGAAAAAGGATTATTGGAGTTTCCTTTACATCCCTCTCAGAGTCTCTAAAATTGAAAAGGACCGAGTTATCTTTGTCGTTAAACTCGTTAAAACCAAATAACAACAAACTTGTCCATACAGACAAGAACGAGTTTCACTGTCGCTAGGCTCGTTAAAATATAGCGACGGGTTTGCCCGAAGGGAAAATTATAGAACAAGCATATGTTATCCTCCTCAAGCTTGACAAAAATAAAGAGGTACTGGTCAGCAATGACTGGGGAAAAATTGGGAAGAAAACTTGAAGAAACTTTATTGGTAGCAAGTCGCTCTTGAACATGACACTTTCACTCCACATCTGAGTCGGGTTGGGTTGTTCCGTTCACTGGTCATATCACCATTGGTCCATCACACCATCCACATTTGGGGTTAACGCTACCAATCCATCATGTCAGTGTCGCCGGTATGTTCAAGAGAAGTCGCTCAGAGAATTCACCTGTGTCTCATCTGCTGCAATACATTCACGCTTCATTCTTTCATGACCGCCACCCTGAACCCTGTATCATCAGATCGTTTTCACCTCCAAAGTCATTTAGTTTGTTCTATGTCGTAGATGTGGGATTCATTAAGGCCCTCCTACAGTAGGTCGCTTCTTGTCGACATCAGCTCATTCTCCAAGAAGTCAACTTAGGAACAACCCCTTCAATACTTCGAAGCTTGCATGCCTCAATGGAAAGTTTCTCACTTCTGGCGATAGCTTTACCTAAATGGCCTTCGACCGAAAGATTTTGCGCGGTGTTTGACGCCAAGTCCCTTATTCACACCACGTGAATTGTACTATAGTACCTTGAGGCTCATCATCATTATCGGTGATTCCTCTCGCGCCTGTTAACATCTTACATCATTGGCTGGTAATCAGGCGATGTCTTTCCATGTTCGACTCCAGCACATCTTCCACATGGATCGAATTGTACTCCGAGTGAAGATTGAATGAGTTTGAAGACCCTGGATCCAGTTTCATCCATCTGGGCTGTGATATATTCTGGAAAATAAAGACATCAAATGTACATTGTTGCTGCACAGATGATCATCCGAATCAAAGGATGATGACTCTATCAGAATCATCAGTCTCCCGCACAGACGGTTGTCTGTCTTATGTACATGAAAATGAATTTATAAAGCTGAGCATGGGAATGCTCGACTCAGATAGATCATGAAAAATATTATGAAGATAATGTATTGTATTGTATCTCATTACAGGTCGCCTTCTAGCTCGAAAAAACTTCAGATCCTCATGATAAAGCATTTCACCTGACATCAAAAGATTAACGACCTCATGCTTTAGGGGGAAACTGTTAAAGACATTTTTGGGCACTTCAACCCCAATAAAACATGTCCATAAACCAAGGGCTCCTAAGTCCCTAAAAGTGTTGTTCCATACCCTAAAAGAACAAGGTCAGCTGATTACATCATCTCCCAGAGGTTCTCCATGAAAAACTGCTCAGAACTGGTCAAAACTGGACCATATCACCTGCTCCATGGTCAAAGTGCGATGCATCCCACCTAATGCACATGGGAGGTGCGATGCATACTCAAAATCCCTTCTATGGGGTGTGATGGGTGAGAGTGGACAAATGGCAGAGACAGTTTGCGAGGTGGATGATCATGGAATCTCCCAGAAACTTCTCATGTGACACTTACCTCTCTGAATTCACTCAGGGATGAGTAAGAGATCATCAATCTCCAAGTGGAATCAAGAACTATCAGAGAGAGGACACTAGTCAAATCCCAGAAGCTGACTCACCCCCCTGCAATCATCTATATATGGATCCCTCATCCCAAAGATCCAGAGGCTGGAATTTGTATCTTGTAAGGAAGTGTTGTTGGTTTCTTGTTGGAATATCATAGTGTTGGGTGATCTAAGCTTTTCATGAGGTGAAAGAAGGGCTTTCATGCTGGAGGGCGATGCTGGGTCAAAACAATTGGTTGTAATCCTCTTTTCTTATTCTTGATATTAATAAAGCTATTCAAGTTTTCCTCCACATTCTTGTATGTTTGATGATATATGCATTTGTGTGGTCAATATACATATGGTCCCATATTGTTTATGATTGTAGATCTCTGTTGTTCGATAGTGTTATGCTGCTTTGATTCCACAGGTGCTCTTTGAAGCTGGGTAGACGAAGGAGAAGCAGCAAGGATCCGTCAGAAGGGAGAGGAACCGAGTAAAGAACCAAGCGCAAGACTGAGGTTGGTGTCCTTCATTCCACTCTTATCTACTTCTCATAAAGGGAAACGAAAGTAGTTTTAGTTTGTTTGTTTCTAAGATAGCTACTAGTCTTAGTGGGATTAGCAGCTCTGAGTGGACACTAGATTTCCCGATAACACCTGCCTCTGTCCGTTTGAATCCCTCTGTTCTATGTAATCATCACTGTATAATGCCTCACAGGGAGGTGGCCATCTGTTCCATAACGAACTAAGTGTCAGGTTTCTTTCAAGTTTTCAAAACGACCATTTATTCCGTTAACTCCAAGGATGCCAGCGAACACGATCTTTTGCTAACGCATCGTCCACGTCGGACTTCAAATCCTATACAACTCTGTCTGTTTACCTCGTCAGGTTCGGTCACCCATCGAAACACATCTCCGTCGTTGATCTCGGGGCCCTAGATCCTGCAGTGATCGTTCATATCGGATGGGTAAGTAACATGATGTTTACTCGTCCGATGTGAACGGTTTTCTCTCTCTTCCGCCGGACGCGTGGCACCCATTGTGTGGCATCAGGCGGGACTTGGTTGAAACCGCTTATCGCTCGAAGCTCTTCCGATATTCTGCCGGTTTTTGTGGGACCCCGTTTCTGACGGAATCAGAACGGTACTTTTCCGCAATTTACAATTATTTCGTGTCCGAGCGCTCGGGGCTCTTCCTTTTTTGAGGGGTTTGCCTTGCGATATGCGATTAGCGAGCTAATCGCATATCAGAAACTGCCTCCATTTCTTGAACTAGCCTATGGTTTTGCTAATTTTGTGGCAGCGCACATTACCATGGGCTGACGGTCTGCATGCTTGACCGAGGGTCCACATTGCTCTGCGCTGATCACAAATTGAAACTATTACGAGGTTATCCCTAATATGCTTGATCTTTATAAGACTTTGAAACTTTGGCATGAATTTTACAGAGTTGATGAAAACTTAGAGAGTGTTTTAGAATCCAATTCGGATTAGTTAAATAAAAAAGAGAGATACTTTTGATCTTCTAGGGTGGTGTTGATGACTGCCTTATAATATCTTAATTTTCTTTTTGCTGCTAAATCTTTCTCACACCACATTTTTTCTTTGAACTTAGAAGTAACAATATTTTCAATGTTATTAATATTTTGCAATGCAACATTCTCATCGATCTCCCAATGGTTTAACCAGGCCTCGGTGTCTTTATACCAACCTCGTTTGAGCCTTAGGTGGTTTTGGCTAGAATTTAAAGCTAGTTTAGGAAGTCTATGGTCTCCTATGTTATTGAGTTTGTGCTTGTACAACAGAAGCCTAGTCATAGCTAGGCTCTCGATAGGGGAAAGACCCACTTCTATAAGGAGAATAGGATAGGGTGTGTTGCTTTTAATTTTGAGGTCATACATTATAAAATGCTTCTGGATTTGCTCAATATTTCTCCAGGATTCTCTAGAATGCTACCACCCCAAACCTCACATCCATATAAGATAACTAGAGTGACTAAAGTTTCAAAGAGGAACTTCTTTCTATCCCACATTACAAGGTTTGTCGTTTTACAATTATTTTCAAGACAAAAATAAGCTTTCCATCCCCCATTAATCCTTTTATCAATGCTATAGTTCCAGTTGAGCTTGTGATGAATATCAATTCCTAGGTACTTGTAGGAAGACACTTCCTCCATTATTGTCATACATAAAATTACTATAAGTGTCCTTCTTGGATTTGATAATCATAACTTTTGTTTTGTCAGTGTTAACAATCATACCTATGGTAGAGCAGAAATCCTTAAGAAGTATAAGTTGCTTATCAAGATCAGATGAGAACCTTGCCAGAAGAACAATATTGTCAGTAGAGAAGAAGGATGATGACTATCCTAGCTAAGATCGTCCCAACACATCCTGCTTCCTCTAAACAACCCTATAGCTTTATATTAACTTGTAAAAAATATATTTTGACAAAAATAATAAACCAATTCATTTAACTATAAAATATTTAAATGATAACATGTGAAATCAGATATTCACAACTCATGAAATTTTATTGAAATTTAATCATAAATATTAACATTGATATATATACTATAATAACACACTAATATATAATTTTTTGTTTTCCAAATATTCTTATTTAACAAAAAAATTATTTATAAGTAATCATTTAATTTATATAAACTAATAAATAATTTTGTTTTTCCAAAATCTATTTTTAATTTTTGACATATTAAATTTAAAATAAATTTTATAAAATCTATTAAAAATTCCCGAACTAATTAAAGGTCAATTGTTTTCCACCGGATATATTAAATAAAAAAAAACATTACATGTCATCTGAGCATCATAATCATATACAGACAGTCGCATAGTATTAATTACTTTATTATGTAAGACAAAAAAACTAAACACTAATTCGAATTTCTAATACAAATGAGATTCTAGGCGCGGCGTGGCAAGTGCCTCCAAGGGTACGGCCTTCTGGAGCGCCAGTCTAAACTGGCAACTCCTATTTTTTACCCCATAGAAAAGTTAATGCAGTCTGACATGCAAGGGGAATAGCAGTTTCCTTGCTGCTAAAATGCCAAAATAGAGAAATATAAATACAAAGAAACTGCTATTCCCCTAGCATGTCAGACTGCATTAACTTTTCTATGGGGTAAGAAATAAGAGTTGCCATCTAGACTTGTCGCTCATGTCTAACTCAACCCCTCCTAACTCACTCGCATTCCCTTGGGAGGTGCCCACTCAAATGAGTGGATAAGCGATCCTAACGTCAAATGAACCGTCCGACTTGCCAATGGAAGCCCCACACACATTCTCGTTCCTGCTCCGAACGGTATCAGCTCAAAGTGTTTTCCTCTGTAATCCACATGACTACACATCTCATCATCAATAAACCTCTCTGGCACGAAATTTAATGGTTCTTTCCAGATCTTAGGGTCCCTTCCCATGCCCCAAACGTTCACCACTACTCGGCTGTGTTTGGGTATCACGAACCCCCCGATCTCACAATCGCTGTTTGCTCTGTGTGTGACGAGCAGAGGACCTGCCGGGTGCAATGGGAACACTTCTTTCACCACTGCGCGGAGATAAGGGAGGCGCTCGGTATCGCTTTCTTCCATCCGGCGGTTGAGACCAACAACCTCTTCCAGCTCCGCTTGGGCTCGTTTCAATTTCTCAGGATTGCGAATGAGTTCTGCCATTGCCCACTCTATTGTCTCCGCCGTAGTATCACTTCCAGCCACAAAGATATCCTACAAAGGAATTATAAATCAGACTCTGTTTATTAGTATTTTCACAATTCGATAGGATTTGTGTGGGTATAATAGCCAAAGAGATAGCGAAAGACTTACACTTAAGTAGCCCCTGATGTCAGGGAGAGTAAATTCATCATTTCTCATGTACATCAAAACGTCCAAGAGATCCTTCTTTCCATCATCACTTGTGTCGCTGTTTTTGCTCCTCTTTGCGAGGCGATCCTCTATGAATTTATCCATAACAGCATACGACTTTTTCCTGCAGATTATCGGATTATCCATAACACCCTGTAGATCCAAGAACTGAAGACACGGGAAATAGTCGGCCAAATTGGGAGCGGCGTGTAGAACCATCATTCTCGAAATAGCGTCTTTCAGATCTTCAGATGCTCGTAAGTTAGAATCGAAAGGCCATGTTCCCTATCATATTAAACACAGAGTGGAATGCAATGTGTCCGATATTCATACACTCTGATCCCTTCAGGGAGCCTTCAAAAATCTGATGAATCATTCGATGTGCTTGATCTCTTCTGAGATCTTGTAGAGCTTCTAGCCGCTTGACAGAGAAGAGTTCATTATTAGATATGCGTCTGAGCATACGCCAACGAGATCCATATTGGCATAAAAGAAATGAGTGCTTGTGGTGAGAAAGAGCTTTGGCTGCTTCTGGGACAATCCGGCCTGCAAAGATGTGGCCATGGGTTTTGAGAACTTCCTTTGCCATGGCGGGAGAGGAGACCACCACTGTGGTTTTCATTCCGAGGGAGAGAGACATGAGAGGGCCATATTTGGAGGCAAGGCGGAACAGAGATTCGTGGGGATTTTTACCCAACTGAAACAGATTTCCCAAAATTGGCCATCCCGGAGGTCCAGGAGGAAGCCTGCAGCAGTAGTGTTGGGTATTTTTCAACGGGAAATACCAAAACCAAACAAACATTAACACCACAGAGCCAATGCTCTGTTTCCACTGTTCCAGGATCTTTTGTGCACAGGGAAGCTTTTAAAAAAAATTACTCAGAACAGAGTATTACACAGCCATAAAATCATTTCCATTCATTAAAATATAAAGCCTGTTACATATGTCTTCCTCTTTGTTGAGAGGAATTCACCAAAATTACTTTCACCCATCAAAACTCTGTTTTCACCTGAGAAATTACTGTGCTGGGTTTACTGCAGTAAAACCCATTTTTACATTTGCTGGTGTAAAACTATTTTTACACATACTGCTGTAAAAATATTTTACACATACAGTAAACTTTATATTACATTCACAATCTCAGAAAATACCTGAGCGCTCTTTTCTTTTGCATTTCAATGCAAATTCAATACATAAAAAAAACTTACTTAACACACATGCGCTCCTCTCTTTTTCTTCTCTTCATGCACTGCTGTGCATTTCCTTGGCTTTGGCTCCTGCTTCATTTTTACAATATATTCAACTGCATAAAAACACCAGAACATATGCGCTCCACTCTTTTATTTACAGATAGCTGCTGTGCATACATTTTCAAAATGAGCAGCATTTCTTATGCACTACTGTGCATTTTTATAACAAAAAAACATTCTTCATTCTTTTCGCACGAGATGTGCTTCACCCTTAATTTTTCGCTGCACCAACGCTTTACGATGCCCCACACAAAAGCATTACAACCCATGTGCCAAACAAAACAAAAATACAGAGCGCATTTTACATTGCTCCTTCGTCCCTCTTACAACACCTTACCACACACTCGCTTACATAGCATATATAAAAAACATATAAAAAAATATATATAACGTATGTGCCCATAACCATTTAAGAGGGCCACCAAAAATTACGTAAAGCATTAAAAACATTAACTCCTCCATTCTCGGCGGTCAACCAAAACTTGACTTTTACTTTACGCAAAAAATTTGATTTGATGCAGGCGGTTAGCAGCTTCATTGATGAACGGCGGAGGACGGTCAGGCTGATCGGACGACGATGGTTGATATCGGAAGCCAGTTCGCTGCCAAACTTTAGCGTCCGATAAATTACGTTGGCTTATGTCATGCGGGTGACACGCGTCGCCTCCATAGTTTATCGGAGCCCAAAAATACGGAAACCACCTTTATGCAAAAGCGGTGCGATATGTTCTGGGCAGTTTTGTGGTTTCAATGCGGTGGTTTTGGGGTTATATACGGCTGCGGAGTCGGCTGCCCACGTCCGCCTGCTGCCTGCAGTTGGAATTAACATTCCAACACTCCCCTTTAATTTCAACTGCTGGGCATTCAATATTACCCAAGCACTTCCTCTCATGGAGGGATTCCCCCAACACTGTTGTTACAAAAATATCTTCCTCACATAGAGGGATTCACCAACTGCTTCTGATGCAGTTCCACAAACAACAAAGTTGTCTTCCTCTTAATAGAGGGATTAACCTGAAACTGTGCTTAAGAGCACCTTCCTCATGACAGAGGGATTCACCATAACAATGTGCTGAAGAGCACCTTCCTCTTGACAGAGGGATTCACCTGTGACTATGCTGAAAAGCATCATCCTCTTGATAGAGGGATTTACCACACTATGCTGAAAAGCATCTTCCTCTTTCATAGAGGGTTTCACCAAATGACTGTGCTGAAAAGCACCTTCCTCATTAAAAGAGGGATTTACCAAACAATGTTAAAGAGCATCTTCCTCTCAACAGAGGGATTCACCAAATGACTGCTTCAAATGCAGTTCCAAAACAAACAATCATTGCACTGCTGTGTGTGCAAACTCATTACATTGTTCTTTTATGCTGATGCATATTCTCTGCTGCACTGTTGTGCCATCTTCTTTACTGTGTCTACCCCACACTGCTGTGTCTACACCTGCTCTTGTGTTGCTGCACTTCACTTACATTTCTTTGCAAACTCTGCATTGCTGTGCATTCTTCAAAGACATAATACTCTGTCTTTTCTGGAACAATTACACTGTCCCAATTTACAAATTTACACTGCTGTGTGTAAACATTTCTCGCACTCACTGCTATTGCATATATTGCATATCAATTCAATGAACAACAAATTCATTACATTTACCTTTACTGCTGTAAGGAATTTTTTTTTGCATTTGCTGCTGTTCAAAAGTTCTTGTTGCTGCATTTTTCACATTTGCATTTCTGTGTGCTTCTCCTTCTTGCCATCATGCTGCTGTCCATAACTTCTTGCTGCTGCATTGCCTCTGCAATTTGCACTGTCACTGCCTTTTGTTTCATCATACTGCTGTGCCCATACTCTTGGCACTTCATTCTCCACAAAAAAATAACACAGGCTGCTGCCTTTTCTCATGCACCCTTGCTTCACACAATCTTAGTCTTCATTTTTTTTCACAATACACTACTGTGCAATTCCTTTGGCTTTCTGCTGCCACACACATTCTTATACATCCAGTGTGCATTAAAAATCTTTTGTCCTTGTTTTTCTTTATGCATTTCTTTGCATGCTGCATTGCATAAAAAAACATTACATTTTTTTTACTGCTGTGTGAAAGAATTTCATTGCATTCTCAGCCACTGGGCATTTACGTTCTGCTGCGTTTTGCCTTCTTCTCATTTTCTTCTCATTGCTTTGCATTTTCATTCCCAATACAAAACATTTCAATCTGCTGTGTATTATACTCACTCTGCTGTGAGTATATTCTCTCATACTACATAAAAGGAAACTACATTCCATTGCTATGCATTTCAATGCATGTGCACCAAAAAAAATTTCAAACTGCTGTTCATTCTAATCCATGTGCTCCATAAAAAAATTTCCGAACTGCTGTTTTATGTTCTGTCTTCCCACTGCTATGAGGGTTTCCATGCTTTTCATTTTTCTTTTATCTCGCTGCTGCTCTTTACATTTCAGCGCTGCCATCTTTTCTTCTTTATGCATTTCTGTGCATATTGCATAATCACAAAGCAAAAAGATTGCTGATTTCATCACTGCTGCATATTACCTTTCAGAGGGATTAACAAAGATTTCATTTGCAACTGCTGCGCTGCAATACATCCTCCATCAACAAATGACTGTTAATACAGTTCAGCAAACAAAAAAAATTACAAGCTCCCCTTTAATGTATGCTTGTCTTCTTTTGGCAAGTTTTCTCAAAACAAACTTAGATCAGCTGCGTTGCTTAAGGGGCTTTCACACTGTATTTCTTTTCTTCTCCATACTTGTGTAACTTTCTTCTTTTGCATGGGTCTAGCTTGTGTAAGAGCCCATGTCAAGTTACAATCTCGTGCCATATGCCCAATGTTATGACACTTGAAGCATTCTACATTTTTCATGAATGACATTTCATGATTTCTTCTAAAATTGTTTCTTGGAGGTTGTCGTAGACCACAACATTTATCTTTATGAAATGCTCTACAGTCTTTTGCCATGTGACCAAAGTTTGAACAAGAGTAACAATAACCATAAAATGAACTTTGGTACCTGGGAGATGGAGGTTTCCTTGATGTACTTCTGAAACTTTGCTGCCTTGAGATCCTTTGATGATCACCATTGCCTCTTGCCTCTTTGACATCAGCTACATTTCTTCTTGGAGCTGGTTTTCTGCTTGGAGCAGGATTTCTTCTATTGCAGCCTTCATTTTTCTCCTTGCCTTTGCTGGAACTAGGAGCATCACCATCTCTTTCTGGCTTCTTCACATCTCCTTTGCTTAAAGCATCCTCATCCTTGTTTGAGGGTTCACCTACATACCCAAGTCCTGATTTATCAAATGGAGATCTGTGATAGCTGAGCATGTCATCTAGAGCTTGAGAGCTCTTCATGATCTTGTTCATCCCTTCAACCTTCTTCCTGAGGAGGACAATCTCTTCTTCTAACTTTTCACATTCATTATTTTTCTTTGCTAGTTGTCCCTCAGTTTCTTCCTTGCTGCGAGTAGCTTCAGCTGCTACTATTTTGAAGGAGATAATATTAGACTTCATTTTGGAGATTTCTTCATCTTTTGCTTGACTGCTCTTCATTTTCTTTTCAGCTTCTTGTGCCTGCTTCCTGGCCTCTTGTAGTTCGGACTTAAGGGAGGAGACCTCTACCTTGTACTGTCCAATCTCTTCTACAATCTTGTTCACTCTCTTGTGTCTTTCTTCAAGTTGACTTGTCAAGGAATCTGCCTACTTCTTTGCTTCATTCAGCTGATTTGTCATGGATATGACTTCTTCATGATGTTTCTTCTTGCATTGGTCAATCTCCTTCTTAAGCCTGATGAGCTCTTCATCCCTTTCTTTTACCTAAAGCTTGATGAGGTCAACCTTCTCATTCTCAGCTTCTATGATGGGTTCATAACTTTCTTCTTGACTCATTGTCATGGTCAGTGCTCCCTTTGCATGAAGATCATGTAGTCTGTCCCATATATCCTTTGCTGATGTATATTTTCCTAGATTCCTCTTCACAGAATCAGGGAGTCCATCCAAGATTAGTTTTGCTGCTTGTGCATCATACTCCATGGATTCTTTATCCATCTTGCTATCATCAATCACTGACTCCCAGACTTCAATCCCCTCAGACATTAGGAAAGCCCTCATCATTATTTCCCATACATCAAAGTTTCCATCAAACTTTGGGGTTTCAAATAGAATGTATTCTAATGGATTGCCTTCTAGTTTTGTAGAGGGGGGAGACACATTTTTAACAGGCCTGGAGGCTTTCTTCGTTGACCTTGCCATTCTTATCTAGGCTTTAAATACTTGACTATTTTTTTTAAATCACTGACTGTTCCTTCAATAGTAACTCAAAGGAAAGCTTTGAGAAATACCTTACCCCTTTTGGTTGTGGCTTCACACTGCTGGAGAGCCTTCACTCTGCTTGAGAAGTTTTACTGCTGCAACAAGCTCCTCCCTTCAGCTTCTTTGTCACCTTCAAAGAGCCTAAGCCTGCTCTGATACCACTGTTGGGTATTTTTCAACGGGAAATACCAAAACCAAACAAACATTAACACCACAGATCCAATGCTCTGTTTCCAATGTTCTAGGATCTTTTGTGCACAGGGACGCTTTTAAAAAAAATTACTCAGAACAGAGTATTACACAGCCATAAAATCATTTCCATTCATTAAAATATAAAGCCTCTTACATATGTCTTCCTCTTTGTTGAGAGGAATTCACCAAAATTACTTTCACCCATCAAAACTCTGTTTTCAACTGAGAGATTACTGTGCTGGGTTTACTGCAGTAAAACCCATTTTTACATTTGCTGGTGTAAAACTATTTTTACACATACTGCTGTAAAAATATTTTACACATACAATAAACTTTATATTACATTCACAATCTCAGAAAATACCTGAGCGCTCTTTTCTTTTGCATTTCAATGCAAATTCAATACATAAAAAAAAAACTTACTTAACACACATGCGCTCCTCTCTTTTTCTTCTCTTCATGCACTGCTATGCATTTCCTTGGCTTTGGCTCCTGCTTCATTTTTACAATATATTCAATTGCATAAAAACACCAGAACATATGCGCTCCACTCTTTTATTTATAGATAGCTGCTGTGCATACATTTTCAAAATGAGCAGCCTTTCTTATGCACTACTGTGCATTTTTATAACAAAAAAACATTCTTCATTCTTTTCGCACGAGATGTGCTTCACCCTTAATTTTTCGCTGCACCAACGCTTTACGATGCCCCACACAAAAGCATTACAATCCATGTGCCAAACAAAACAAAAATACAGAGCGCATTTTACATTGCTCCTTCGTCCCTTTTACAACACCTTACCACACACTCGCTTACATAGCATATATAAAAAACATATAAAAAAATATATATAACGTATGTGCCCATAACCATTTAAGAGGGCCGCCAAAAATGACGTAAAGCATTAAAAACATTAACTCCTCCATTCTCGGCGGTCAACCAAAACTTGACTTTTACTTTACGCAAAAAATTTGATTTGATGCAGGCGGGGAGCAGCTTCATTGATGAACGGCGGAGGACAGTCAGGCTGATCAGACGGAGATGGTTGATATCGGAAGCCAGTTCGCTGCCAAACTTTAGCGTCCAATAAATTACGTTGGCTTATGTCATGCGGGTGACACGCGTCGCCTCCATAGTTTATCGGAGCCCAACAATACGGAAACCACCTTTATGCAAAAGCGGTGCGATATGTTCTGGGCAGTTTTGTGGTTTCAATGCGGTGGTTTTGGGGTTATATACGGCTGCGGAGTTGGCTGCCCACGTCCGCCTGCTGCCTGCAGTTGGAATTAACATTCCAACAAGTAGGTCTTTCTCTTCCACACGTCCAAGACAAAGTATATGATGGCGGAGGTGATGCTTAACAAAGAATAGAATAATAAGCTTCCAATATCCATTGAGGTCGAGAAGAGGCAACCGAGCCCTGCCACTGTACAGAGCAGAGAAGAGGGAGAAAACTGCATGCATATGCCTCCTCTTTCCCATTGAACCTGGAGGGAGGGCAATGCAGTCTTATAACGAATTTTGTTACAGCTTGACGTGTCACTAATATCCGTGGCCGAGGGGTATATAGGTAGGCCACGAACGGAGTTTAGGTTAGACCAATAGTCTCCGGCCGCGCTGTAGATAACGCTCTCTCTCTCGCCCACAGGTTAAGCTATAATGTAACTGTAATGGTACATGTGACCTTACAGGCTTCCTTATTAGGTGTAGATAAGTTAGTTTTTGTGAGGTTTAATTTATTCGCGGGGTTGTGTTGAATTTTTTTAAACTTATTTAGGTGCAGTTACTTTTTGTGAGGCTTAGTTTAGGTGAGGTTTAATTTATTAGTTAGTTTGTGGTAGATGTGTGTGAAGTTTAGTTTGATTAAATTTCAAAATTAAAAGATCAAATTTTATTTGGAGGAATTAAGGATTTTTGAATTAAATATCAAATAAAAATTCTTCACTGGACAAAAGTTCTAGTATTCCGGAGATAATTAAGGAATTTAGGAAGAAAGCACAAAAATTCTGCCATTCTTGAGATAATTGAATCGAAGACTTTATAAAAGAAAAATCCAAAGGAGATTACTAATCGAAAGTTCAGGGAAGGCCACACACCCCACGTATCCGACAGATAATTGAAGTGAAGACTGTATAAAAGAAAAGTCAAAAGTAGATTACTAATCAAAAGAAAAGTCAAAAGTAGATTACTAATCAAAAGTTCAGTCAAAAGTTCAGGGAAGGGCACACAGCCCAGGCATTCCTGAGATAATTGAATTGTAGACTGTGTGAAAGAAAAATTCAAAGGAGAATACTAATCGAAAGTTCAGGGAAGGCCACACACCCCACGCATCCGAGAGCAATAGGACAATAGCCTTACACTTTTCCATCGACCTGTCTACTGACATAAGCAGTAACTTTCAATATGGTACAATAATTCACTTTTTTATACTTACTCTGAAGGTGCGTTTCGTGGAGGTTCCTCGCCCAACTTTAGTGGTCCACCCTGTCGACTTCGTCGAACCAACCTGATTCCGATGGTAAATTCAAACCATGGCTGCAGGCGCTGCCACTAAACTCACGGCACAAGTTGAAAGCAAACCTCTGAAATCACATGGCGGTCCAGGTTGCATCAACCCAACGACCACGTTCCAACGAAATCACATGGCGGTCAAGGTTCGGTCATTTTCTCTCCATGTTTCTCTGGTTTTGCTCTTCAAAGGACAACAAGGTTTGAATTGTCCGGGATTCTGACGTTTTTTCAGAGGTTTGTTTTCAACGTTCCCGGGATTCTGACGTTTTCAAACTGGTTAGTTGGAACATAGAGAGATATTTACATTAACTTCAACGCAGGGACATGTAAAATGTACATCTGTTGTTTTACTTTCATTAAATCCGCTTTTAATTATTCAAAACGTGCATTTGAATTATAGGTTTTAGTTGTATATCATGATACAAATCATCAAAATCATAAATTCATGTTACAGATCATCAAAATCATAATTTTAGTTATATATCAAGTTATTGTGTGGAGAGGCTATCTACGATTTAGTATAGAGTAGGTTTTACGTAAAAATGTAAATATGTAAGTAAATGTAAATGTAATGTTTAACATTTAATATTTTTTAACTTAATGTTGTTTAAAAATCAATCTAATTATTATTTTTTTCCCCACAAAAAATCATAATTTTTATTATATTGCAATATTGAAAATTACATGTTAAAGTTGTTGCATATATAGTATATGCCAAAATTGTGACCCATATGCCACTGATATAGTCTATCACATAGAGTAGCGCTCAAAAGCACAATAGCATAAATATGTACATAAATAGGTTAACTGATCAAAAACATGTGTAGCAAAAAGGATTCTATCAATAAAAAACATGTAAATCATTATTCTTCATCCACCAAATGGTGATGTTTTATAAATGGCCTATGGAAATACTGAGATAAAGATTGTCTTTGTTGTTCTTGAATTATCCAATGACCATGAGGTTGTTGCGCTGCCTCCTTGGAAAGGCTGTCAGAAATCTGGTTCCTTTCCCTGTATATATGATGACATGAAATAAAGTCAAATTGTGCTTTAAGAGTTATAATTTTATCCAAAGAATTTCTAAGTGTGTGCATGTGACAGTGAGCCTGAAGATTGAACCGATTAATAACAAGTTTGGAATTTGGAATCGCCAAATATCTGTAGCTATCGGCAACCTTTCTCAAGGGAAAAAATGAGGAGAAGCCTGAGGGTATTAAGTTCAGAGTAATTGTTGGTGCCCCTGCCTAAACCCATCTTCATTTTGAAGAAATGATCTTCAGCTAAATACAGGACAACTCCACCTCCACATCCTATCTCTTGAGCCGATCCATCAAAATATGCCCAGGGTTTCGATTTGTCAATAGATTCTGGATAGATGATACAATGATGTTGGTCTTGTACTTCATCCGGGATTAAGGAGTATAAAGCCTCAATATGAGAACACGCAGATATCCAATCGGGTCTCTTATCTTGAAAAATGCATTGATTCCTTCCTAACCAAATGCCCAGCAAACCAATATAGGGAGATTGCATAGCTTAATCAGATGAGCACTATTCCACCAAGATTCCCATGTAGCTTGAAAGGATTCCCCTTACCACCTAATGTTGACTACTAGTGATTGATAGATATGGGTCCAGATGAGCTGAACCAATGGACAACATAGGAATATATGGTCAATGGATTCATAGCTATTCTTACATAGGATGCACCAAGAAGGGACCTGAAATGATCTATGATGAAGTTTGTCTCATGTTGGAACCTTATTGCGCATCAAACACCACATAAAGAGTTTGGCTTTTGCAGGGCCTTTTAAATTCCAAAGTGATCACCACCACCAGTGTTTTTGTTCAGGTTCATGATTCACATAGATGTATAGGTAGCTCTCTTTTTAAGTGTATTTTCCTTGTGCTGAAATGACCCATATAAGTTCATATTCTCAATCGCTTATCCTAACACGTGACTCCGAAAAGGCATTGATATAATTGGACCATACTTGTCTCCAATGCACAAGGATCAACAACTCATGGCCGGTTCTCCATTTCTTACCAAAGATGGTTGAGTTGTCTAGGTTTGCAACTTGATGAAGGAGTTTGATACCTGCTGCCTCCAAAAACTGAATAAGTCCATGGGAAGGATATAAGAATTTCCACACCTTGACCAAGCATCCATGCCAATTCATACATTTGTACCAGCCCCAATTCTTTAGACCAAACTAGATCAAATGTGGTGAATGGAGTTAAGTATCGCTCTCCAAATGGTCGATATATCTACCATGCTTCAAGTAGCTCTTGGAATCCATTCTAAAATCGAAAGCGGGGATATATATTTATTGTAAAAAACTTTAGTCCATAGACTGCTGGAGATGAGAATCTGCCAACCTAATTTGGCCCCAACGGCCTTAGAGAAACACCCTAGATCTTTCAATCCCCAACGACCCCATTTTTTGGTCAAATATCTAATTATTATTATGTATAAACATAATATAAATTTAAAATATAAAGAGGTTTATGAACACTCAAAAAAGAGGTATTGAAAATAAATAAAAATATAAATAAACCAGAGGTATGGTAAATAAATAAAACCTCTTTTTATATTTACTCTGTAAACGTCTTTATATTTAAGAAAACTCAAAAAGGAGGTTTTATTTAAGTGAAGCCTATGGGCCAAATACCAAGGGACAAATAATTATTAATACCATGGGCCAAATACCATATTTGTAAAAGAGGTATGGTAAATAAATAAATATAGAAGAGGTATAAAGAGGTACGGTAAATAAATAAAAATATCAAATAGGATTAGAAATCAACATCTGATTATATACCAAGCCTATGGGCTAAATACCATATTTGTAAAAGAGGTATGGTAAATAAATAAATATAGAAGAGGTATAAAGAGGTATGGTAAATAAATAAAAATATCAAATAGGATTAGAAATCAACATCTGATTATATACCAAGCCTATGGGCCAAATACGATGGTAAATAAAAGAGATCTGATAAATAAATAAAAATATAAATAAACTAGAGGTATGGTAAATAAAGAGAGAGAGAGAGAGAGAGAGAGAGAGAGAGAGAGAGAGAGAGAGAGAGAGAGAGAGAGAAGGGTAAGGGAGGGAGAGGGAGACACAAAGATGGAGGGGGGTGAGAGAGAAGGAGAGAGGGAAGGAGATAGTGAGAGGATTGGAGGGCAGCGAGAGATAGAGATAGAAAGAGAGATGGGGGAAGAGAGAGGAAGGATGAGAGAGAGGAATTGCGAGAGAGGAAGAGAGAGGGAGGGATAGATAGATGGAGTTGGATGGAGACTCAAAGATGGAGGGGAGTGAGAGAGAAGGAGAGAGGGAGGGAGATAGTGAGAGGATTGGAGGGTAGAGAGAGATAGAGATAGAGAGAGAGATGGGGGAAGAGAGAGAAAGGGAGATATAGGAAGTATGAGAGAGATGAATTGCAAGAGAGGAGGAGAGAGGGAGGGATAGAGAGATGGAGTTAGAGTGGGATAAAAGGAGGGAAGAAGAAAGACATAGAGAGTGAGGAGTGGAGAGAGATAGGGAGTGATAAGCAAGAGATAGGGAGAGAGAGTGTATGTTTAGGGGTGAGATAAAGAGACAAAGAAAAAGAGATAGAGAAAAGGGGTGGGAGGAGGAGAGAGGGAGGGATATATTAACATAGTTGGGGGGAGAGAGAGAGAGAGAGAGAGAGAGAGAGAGAGAGTGTGATGGGGGAAGAGAGAGGGAGGTAGGAGAGAAAGAGAGAGAGAGGAAGAATGAGAAACTGGACTTGAGAGAGAGGAGGAGAGTGATGGGGGAAGAGAGAGGATTGGAGGGCATAGAGAGAAAGAGAGATAAAGAGAGAGAGTAATGGGGGAAGAGAGAGGGAGGTAGGAGAGAAAGGGATAGAGAGAAAGTACGAGAAAGTGGACATGAGAGAGAGGAGGAGGAGAAAGGGAGGGATAGGGAGATGGAGTTGGAGGGGGAGAGAGGGAGAGAAGAATAAATACATAGAGAGTGAGAAGTGGAGAGAGATAGGGAGTGACAAGGGCGAGATGGAGAAAGAGTGTGTATGTTTGGGGGTGAGATAAAGAGACAAAGAAGGAGAGATGGAGAGAATGGGGGAGAGAAGGAGAGAGGATAGAGGGAGGAATATAGTAACAGAGTTGGAGGGTGAAGAGAGAGAGAGAGAGAGAGAGAGAGAGAGAGAGAGAGAGAGAGAGAGAGTTGGGAGAGAAAATGAGAGAGAGGAAGGAAGAGAGAGGGAGGATGTGATAGAGTGGAGAAAGGGAGGTAAAGAGAGATAGAGTTGCAGGGGGCGAGGGGGGTAGGAAGAAAGAAATAGAGAGAAAAAGGTGGAGAGAGAGAGAGGGAGTGATAAGGAATATGGAGAGAGAGAGAGGATAGGAGGAGGGAAGAGAGATAGAAGCGAGGGAGAGGGAGAGAAGGGGAAGAGAGAGAGAGGGAGAGGAGGAGGGAAGAGAGATAGAAGCGAGGGAGAGGGAGAGAATGTGAAGAGAGAGAGAGGGAGAGGAGGAGGGAGGGATAGATAGATAGATTGGAGAAAGAGAGTGCATTTTTTGGGGGTGATATAGAGAGAGACAAAGGGAGATAGAGATATAGATGGAAAGTGAAGAGAGGGAAGAAGAGTGAGATGGAGAGATGGAGGGAGGGATAGAGAGATTGATAGATATGGAGTGAGAGAATGTGTGTGTTTGGGGGGTTAAGATAGAGAGATAAGGAAGGAGAGATGGAGGGAGATATAGATATAGATGGAGGGGGAGAGAGGGAATAATATTTATTGCATCAGATGCATTGATTTCAATGTCGATGGTGATTTATAATCCTATTTGATTGCTTGCACTAGATGAATTTATTTTAGTGTAGATGTTGATTTCTAATGATATTTAATTTCTTGCACTAGATGCATTGATTTCAATGTAGATGATTTCTAATCCTATTTGATTGCTTGCACTAAATGCATTGATTTCAGTGTAGATGGTGATTTCTAATCCTATTTGATTTCTTGCACTAGATGCATTGATTTCAATGTAGATGTTGATTTCTAATAATATTTGATTGTTTGCACTAGATGCATTGATTTCAATGTAGATGATTTCTAATCCTATTTGATTGCTTGCACTAAATGCATTGATTTCAGTGTAGATGGTGATTTCTAATCCTATTTGATTGTGTGCACTAGATACATTGATTTTAATGTAGATGTTGGCTTATAATCCTATTTTCTTACTTGCACTAGATGCATTGATTTCAGTGTAGATGTTGGTTTGTAATCCTATTTTCTTACTTGCACTAGATGTATTGATTTGAGTGTAAATTTTGATTTCTAATCCTATTTGATTGCTTGTATTAGATGCATTGATTTGAGTGTAAATGTTGTTTTCTAATATTATTTGATTTCTTGCATTAGATGAATTCATTTAAGTGTAGATATTGATTTATGGTTTGATGCAATTGGTTGTATGATGGTACATTAATTTTAAAGTGATTGGATTAACATTGTGCATTGATTTCAGTGTAATCACAAAAAATTATTGACAATGTACATTAATTTTTGTGTTATAGTAATTCAACCTATTAATATTAGAGAGAAAGAGAGACAAGGTATGATGTTTACTACAATAGCTCAAGCTAAAGATTTAAATGGTTTACGATTTAACATGTCCTTTTCATATAATTGATATGAAAAGATGACAATCGATATGAAAAGATGACAAAAGTAACAAGGGTGAGAATAAGAATAGTAGAAGAAAATAGTTTGAGATTAATCACAATGAATACTATTTGTAATTGACTATATTCTTATTATTCACATTTTCTATCATTCAACATTATTACATTGTCACTTTACATTCAAATTTTTTATTTCATCATTAAAGTTATTAACAATATTTATCATCTCAACAAATTGAGGTAACTAAGAAAATTTAAAATTAAAATGACCAAATTAATCTTAGACATATTTAGCATATTTAAAATGATTATATTAATATTAGATGTATTTACATATTATTGATAAAATTAAACATATGTTCGTTAGGATTTCTTTGGTCGCACATGACTGAAAGCAACCTAGATCCATCTTAACTTTGCATCTATCAAGAACCGAGAGGGATCAAATCTATCGAGGTGCAAACCTTTCCTTAAGTTTTGCACTAAAAAAAGGTTTGCACCTCGAGAGATTTGATCCCTCTCGGCACTTGATAGATCCAAAGTTAAGATGGATCTAGGTTGGTAAATATGAAAAGAAAAAGCATGACAAAACATTGAGTAGATAAGGTTGTCAACTAAATTTATTAATTTGATATTTGGAATTTGGAATGATCCTTTACAGGTTGCTAATTTGACGTTTCAATGAACTCATATGGCTGGAACTGAGGCACTGAAGATTTATCCACAAATTTCACACATATGGTTCTTGAGAGAATCAGGGTTATGCCAACAATATCAAGTTGTACTTGTTCATTTGTGTGTGTTCCTTGTTTTCTATCTTTTGGTATGTCTCGTCTAGACTTTGAGTGGGAATTGACTTTTTTCATGCTCTTACAAATTATCGTCCTCATCTTTCTAGCTTTTTTCCTCACCCTTCAGATGGTTTTTTCTTAGTTTATGTTCCCGTTTTTCTCACTATCCTTTGGGAGTGTACCGGCTCATGTTTTAGCTTGTTTTGCATTGGTGTCTGTTATAACACGGTTGACCTCCCTTGTTACCCTATGGCCACTGCCCTCCCACTGGCTGCGAGTGTTTCTTGTGCACAGTTTGAACACCATTGTCCATGTTTCTTTATTTCAGGGTGTTTTTGTAAAGGGTGCCCTTGGACTAGGGGGTGTTTTTCTTGCTCTAGGGCTCCTTAGGGTCAGATGTTTCAGAGTTTTCATCGTTTCGGTGGCGGTAACTTACAGTGGCTTTGTGGTTGTTCTTGGTTGATCTGGAGCCTATGCTCACTTAGATGTTGTAGGATGTGTGCTTCCTGTTGTTGAAGAGGTCCTCTTCTGGTTTGTGGGCTCTGTTGTTTTGGTTATGTTTGCCTGTGGTATTTTCGTCTCCCTCTTACACTTTTTTTTATTAGGGAGGCTATGCGATTCAATTGTAGGATCTCCCATATGCATGCCCACATTTTTGTGGAAAGGTGGCAGATTTTTTCTCGGTGGCTATTTTAAATTTTCTGATGATATATGTCCACGTCCTCGCTTCCCTGATCCGAGATTCACTCTGCCCAAGGTTTCCATTTGTGGTGGATTGATTTTTCTGGGATTCTTCCTTTCTGGGGTGACAATGTACTACATCAACTTTTCTCTCGGACAACTTTCCTTCATTAATGTCATGTGGGGGATCTACAACTACCTCCCATTCTTGTGCCTCAGAAGTGGGTTTTATTAGGAGCGGTTAGTGTTTTTTTAGACATTGGAGTTATTTTATTGACTGTTTGAGGAATATTTGTATTCCTTTTGTGATTTTATTCCCTACTGACATTCTCTGCAGGTTTCATTTACATTTTAATACGTTCTCAGATTGCTCAACATGGTAGGTAGATGTGGTAGGTGATATATCGATCTTTGTTTACTACATGAGGGGGGTATTGTGCCTCATGGAACATGGTTTTGATTATCTGGATGTTGATGTGTCAATCCATGAGGTGTTCATTCAAGCCATGATATATGCGTAAAAGGTATACACTAAGACTGCCCAACCTCGGACCTTTGATGACTCGTAGACCCTATCTAGACACCACACAATGTTTGGACCTACCCAACAGGACTTTTCTGAAGCACACGACAATAAGTGTCCCCCGAATTTTCACATGCGGCACCATGTATCAAATAAGGACAAGGGAAGGATCATCAAGTCCAATTCCGAAACTAATCTCCTGAGCTTTGGACATGATGTGCTTTAGGATTGTGTTATCAAGTTGCAGAATTGGGCATTAGTTGGACGCTCCACTTTTGTAGAGATGCCAAAGAAGAATATGCAGGAGTTGGTTAAAAAAAATGGGCTCCTATATTGGGGTATTCCCCTAAAGTTAGCTTGTTGATGAACTCTTTGTACAACTTCCACTTTTTGCACTCTGATGATACTAATCAGATCCTCAAAACTACTTGGGTGTGGGGTCGCAGTTTTCTTCAGATTCATAGATGGTACATTGGCTTTAACCCACTATTAGATACTCCTAAAATTGACCTCGTATGGGTTAAATTTTTAGGGTTGTCACTCGAATTCTAGACTTGTCAGGTGCTCGAATTCTGGACGTGTTGGGCACTTACATATATTGGGAACTCCATTGGTCATTTTATTTATATGGACCCAGGATGCGTGGGTGCTCGGGACAAATGTGTGGCATGGATTATGGTTGAAATACATTTTTCGAGGGGCCTCCTAGAAAATATTGATCTTTCTTGGGGAACGATCCAACTAAAAATCGTTTGAATTATTAGGGCATCCCTTTCGAGTGCCTCCTTTGTCACCACACGAGACATCTTCTGGATTGAAGCCCTCGTAGGCGGTCGAAATTTGTTGATGATTCACACAATCAGGGTGAACGTGGTTGTATGTCTCGGAAACCATCTCATAAGCAATGTCTTCCCTCCGGAAAAGGTATTGTGTCTTTATTGAGTGACCCCTCTTTATTTATTGAATCATCTCTTTCCCCTATTTTTACTTCTCCTTCCTCTCCTTTACCCTCATTAGACAATCTTAATGGGGAAGGATTTTCTTTTGTCCCTCAAAGGATTTGTTTACCTCCTTTTCCTTCAGAAGGGAGGCCTGAACCACTTCTCTCGATGATTCCTCATCCCTTTTCTAGTTCTCCCCTAATTACCGAGTCCCCGACGGATGGCCATTTCCGCCTCCTCATCCTATTTTCCCTCCTCCGACTTCATCTTTCCTAGATCCCCGTCAATTTGAGTTCCCTCAGGAACGACCATCATCCCCTCCCCTCCTCCCTTTGTTTCCCTGGACCACAATACCTCCTCCCATAATTCAGTCGATGACGACATTAATTTCCTCATGTTGAACCTTGTGATGTATTTGGGATCTCTTACTATCCATAAGGGCCAAGTTCGACCAAAATCCCCTGTCATCAGCCACTACTCTGCATTAAACATCATTGTACGAAAAAGGGGGAAAAGGGAGTAGACACTTTAGGGGTCGAACGATGGGTATTTCTTTAGATTTTGATGGTTATGTGGGATTGTGTGATGTCCCCATTTTCTCATCTTCAGATTCTCGGGCCCTTAAGAGAATGTGCTCGCCGAGGGGGCTTCATGATGAAAATTCTCTCACTGAATATTCATGGTTTGGGAGAATCCACGAAGAAATTAGGTCTACTGCATTCATAAAATTTATCCTTTTATCATTCTCAACCAAGAGACCCTCACAAACTCTATCTGTGTTGTTTCATACTTTCTTTCCATTTGCCCTGATTGACACCTAATGGTTGTGAGCTCTATTGGTATGTCAAGTGGCCTTGTAGCACTTTAGGACCCTAGGTGAGATAAATTACGTCCTACAGACTCTTTTCTGGTATTACACTGACTGGCCACAATTGTGGGATACAAAGTCATATAAATTTACTCAATTTATATGCTCCTTGTAGAGATAGAGCAGTTTTTTGGACAGAATGGATGCATGCGACATTATTAATATTGACACACTTATTATGGAAGGATATTTGAATGCTACCTTGTCATGTAGGAATGCTGGGGCACTCACTATCAAAGAGGCCCTTTAGCTGATTGTTTGATTCCACTTTTTGTAGAACATCATCTGGTAGACATTTGTCCCTCTCTTCTATCTCCTACTTGGAAAAACCACAGAGCTGGTGTTGAACATATTGGAAAGTGATTGGATCATTTCCTGGTCCATGAGAACCTTGTGGAATTATTAGGCAATATTAAGTCCTGGCTAGACAAATCTTATCTATCTGATCATCTTCCGATAACTATGCAATGGAGGATGGAAAATGCATGGCTGGGGATCCCTTTTAAGTTTAACAAGGTGTGGTTGGAGGATGAATATTTTAACGATTTGGTTTCTTTCTATTGGGCCTAAGTGGATAGGGAGACATGGTCTTCAACGATGCATTCTATCGCTCAAAAGCTTAATTATTTGAAGAGTAGGGTTATAGTTTGGGAGATAATGAAAAAATACCTTATGTTTGTAGATTTGCAGCATATTACAGTGGACATCTCCCTTCTTGGTATGTCCATGGAGCGATTGGATCCAACACAACAAGCCCTGGACCATTTGAAACAACTGCAGGGAAGGAAGAGTCAAATACTTGAGATTTAGGAAGACACTTGGCAACTCAAGAAAAGAGAAGTATGGTTGCGGGAGGATGACCATAATACCCAATTTTTTCATCACTATGATAATGAGAGAAGGAACATTAATTCATATGTCATATCAAAAAACCAAATGGCAAGACAGTATATGCTACTACAGAGATTCAGAAAGAGGTTGTGTAATATTTTGGAGACTTCTACAAGACTAGGACGGGAGTGGATATTGAATAACAAATGTTGGGATTGGATCTCTAGCCTACCATGTTCGATGAGGAGTCTAACGAGGCCCTTTTCTTCCCTATTTCTCTGGAGGAAGTTCTTCTTGTGCTAAAATCCTTTGCGAAATAAAGATTCGGAGGCCCAAACAGTTGGAAAATGGAGTTATTTAACCACTTCTTTAATTTGATGTGACAAAGTATTTTGGATCTGGTGGAAGAGTCTAGGACTACTAGTCATATCATTGGAGAAATAAACTCTACTTTCCTTGTTGTTAGTGCACTACAAAAAAACCTTGTGATTAACATCCCTTTTTGTTTCCTTTTTGCATCTAAAGCCCATTTTTGTTGCAATTTGTGTCCATTTATCAAATATGGTGCAAAACGTGATGAAAAATTTGCACCGCGTTTTGCACCAAGTGTTACGCCAAGTTTAGCACCAAGTATTGTAATAGGTTTTGCACCAGGTTTTACACTAGGTTTTACACTAGGTTTTATGCAAAGTTTTTTCCATCCTTTTCACCATGTTTTGCATCAATTTTGGCACCTAATTTTGTTTCACCTACCTTTTCATCCCATGTTGCATCCACTTTTTGCACCTACACTTGCATCAACTTTTGCATCATCTCTTGCATCCTCTTTTGCATCCTTTTTTAAATCAATTTTTGCATCCATTTTTTGCATCCCCTTTGCTCCAAGTTGTACATCGAGGTTTGTTTCTAGTTTTGCATATACTTTTATTGCATATTATTTTGCATCCATATTTACATCCTCTTTATCATCTCTTATTGTGTCCACTATTGCATCCAATTTTCTTATGCCATAATTTGCACCTATTTTGGAACCTCCCTTTGCACCCATTTTTGCTTTTAATTTTGCATCCACGATTGCATCATCATTTACGTCTAGGTTTTCATCGACTTTTACATCTATTTTTGCATCCCTTTTTTATCCACTTTTTCATCAAGATTTTCATCGGATCTTGTGTCTCATTTTGTATCTACTTTTGCATCTAATTTTGTTGCATCAACTTTTGCATCCTATTTTGCATCCATTGTTGCACCCATGATTACGTCCACTTTTTCATCTTTGTTTGCATCTTCATTTGCTCCTTTTTTTGCATCTATCATTACATCCACCTTTGTTGTGCCACAATTTGCAACATGTTTTGCATTTACTATTGTGCCCAAGTTTGCTTCCAATTTTGCATCCATGTTCACATCCTCTTTTGCATCCCATATTTGCATCAAATATTGCATCTCTTTTTGCATCCACTTTTTTGTTGGGTTTATGCGTTCGGTTTTGCGTCTCGTTTTGTATCTTCTTTTGCATCTACTTCCATTGCATCAATATTTTTCATCCAATTTTGTTTCTCCTGTTGTACCCATGTTTGCATCCACTTTTACATCCCTTATTGCATCTTTTCTTGCATCTAAGTTTGCATATTTTTTGTGTCTGTTGTTACATCCACTTTTGCATCCACCTTTGTTGCGCCACAATTTGTGTCATACCTTATGCCTACCTTTGAAACCCACATTTACTTCCACTTTTTCATCCACATTTTCATCCTCTTTTGTGTCCAAGTTTGCATCGAATATTGTTTATGTTTTTTCATCTCATTTTGCATCTACTTTTACATCCACTTTTGATGTGTCCACTGTTTGGTCCATGTTTACATCCCTTTTTTCATCCAAGCTTGCATCCTTTTTGCATCCAAGTTTGTGTCATTTTTTGCATTCAATGTTGCATCCACATTTGTTTCCCCACAATTCATGCTATGTTTTATGCTTACTATTACAACCATGTTTGATTCCGCTTTTGCATCCACGTTTGCATCCTATTTTGTGTCCAAGTTTGCATTAACTATTGCATCTACTTTTGCATCCACTTTTTCATCCACTTTTGTGTCAATTTTTCTATCTTGTTTTGCATCTACTTATGTTGCGTCCACTCTTCATCCAATTTTACGTCTATTGTTTCCCCCATTTTCTTTGTTCACATTTGCATCCTTTTCCAAAACTCTTCATATTTTCTGCATTGATGATATTTCTTATGACATTTACAATTATTAATAACTGATGACAATGTCAATAATTATTATGATGATGATAATGAAGATGATGACGATGACATGAATTTTCATTATGATGATAATGACAATTATGATAATGAAGATGGTGGTTACAATGACAATGCCGATGATGATGTCAGTGATTGTGATGAGGACGATGCTAATGATCTTGGCCAAGCTTCCCAATTTTTAAATGTTTTTATTTTCATAATCATAATCATTATATTTGGTGTCACCATCTAATTCATTATCATCATCTGATCATCATTATCATTATTGTCATCTAGGTCATCATCAACAACAATAATGGCATGAATGATGATGATAATGGCAATGATGATGATGTCCATGACGACGATGGAAATAATGATGATAGAAATTACATTAATGATGATGATGGGGATGATGAAAATGATAATGACGATGATAATGGTAGTGATGATGATGATCATCGATCATCTCTCAAAAATAAATTTGTTATTTCTCTTGCATATATCATGTGTTCTAACAACCTTTTTCTAGCGTTCATAACATTTTTTGGGTTGATGATATTTCTTACAACACCTATAATTATGAACAATTGACAAGAATATCCATAATGATGATGATGATGATGATGATGATGAATATGATGATGACAACATGAATGGTGATTATGATGATAATGCAATTATGACAATAATGATGATGATGATGATGATGATGCAATTATGACAATAATGATGATGATGATGGTGGTGGTGATGAAGATGGCAATGAAGATGATGTCAATGACCTTACAGTCATGTATTCATGAACTTCCTAGTTTCAAGATCATCTTCTGCCTACGTATTATTATGAGACTTTTTACATTTTTTGTCTCTCTTGGGATATTTTCCTCTTCTCAATAATATCTATTAGCTTTGCCATATGCAAGAGATAGAGTTAGAGGGTCACCTCATCTATAGATTCCTCATTTATTATGAGATTCAAGGGATTTTTTATTGTCTTTATCAAGATTTGGATGTATCATGTTTTACTCTCTTTCAATACATGTCTAACTCTATCTATGAAGGAGGTCCTTGGATTTAGATATTTATATGAGGCCTTATGTGACCTTACCCTTTTGAACTATTCCAAGGGGATCACCTCCTTCCATGTTTTCTTGTTTACATAGGGCCAAAATTGACAAATCAAGATTCAAAATTCTTCAACTATAAAATTGGTGATGCCTCATACCTCTTCTTGACCCCCTCAATGGGACAACTTTCTTCAGAGAGTCTATTGAGCATTTCTCATCATAGATCACAGGTTGGATGTCATAGGACCTATTACCCTACTTCATGTTGAGAAACCAAGTGTTAGAAGAAAATGATTAATTTATCTTAACTTGATAATTACTTGTGAATGCTTTTTGGATTCTTATTACTTAGATTGTATTCTTCATCAAGTAATTACATAAAAATGCAAAACATAAAGACCACAAGGAAACAAAGAACACCAAGAATTAGGCTCCAAGCCAAGGTGAAACCCCATAAAGGGGGAAACCCAAAAATAATTCTCTTATAGAATTAGATCAAAATGAGATATACAAGACCCAAGACCAAGACCAAGATCGCCACAAATATCCAATTCAACCCTCCTCCATGTCTCCTCCAAACAAGTCAAAGTCAATGAAAGCCAACGTTGATCAAACACCTTGAAATATGGTCAAAGCACACAATTTTTGGACCTACAGTGAAGGATGAAGTTCAAACTTTAATTTTCGTAGAGAAGCCACAAAACCTTCGCATGTGTGCACAAAAACAGGCTGAAAAAATCATAGTTTATCTCTCCTTTAATTTCGGTTGTATTTTATTCTTGTTTGGCACAAGAAATGATGTTTTGTGATGATAAGAAATTAGTCTACAAAGTCATCGAGTTGACTGATATGTATGCCTATCCAAGAAGGTCGAATAGTTGCCTCTCAGGTTGAGTTGTTCAAGGAGGGCTGACTTGGCCTTGTGTTGATTATTTGACTCAAAATAAAAATTCCTTTTCTTTTTCTTTCAAAAGTCCAAATGGGACTTGACTCAAATAAATTTCTCTTGACTCAAAATAATTTATTTTTGACTCTATAAGCATGAAGAACATACGGTGACCAAAATGAAATAATAATAATGAATATACTAATAAATATCAATGATAAAAATTACATTTTATTGCATTATGAAGAATGACACTAGTTACATTTTTCAACACTCCCTCTAAACTAGGAAGGTATTCATAATGACACAACAAAGTACTCTCAAGTTGAAATATTCATATAAGAAAGGTTTTGAATTGATAAGAATCAATGATGATTTACATCATCATAGCCAACATTTTCAAAATAGAAAGGCCTTGACTAACAAGTTTTATCTCTCTATTAGATCAGAGCATAATGTTGGGTGGCATAAATTTGGACACCAATTCCTCTCTAGGCACTTACCCCACCAGGATGTTCACCAACACGGAGGCTCCAGTCAATGTACCTCTGACATATCACGTACGTTTGTGGCATACTATACAATACCCCTAATTTGACTACATATTGGAAAATACCTCTAAAAATCGCATTATTTAATCCCCTACCAATACAAACCCAACACAACTTCCGAATTTAAAAACCCCTACTTTCACTAGATATTGTAGGTATCCATTTTTTCATTAACATTTTTTATACCCCTTTATATTTTTTCATTAACTTTGAGATCCATTTTTTATACTTGCCAATATAAAAATCCTTTACCCCCTATATATCCTCCAATATATTATGTCACTTTTTCCTTAATATATATCCCCCAATATGAACCCACGTGGTATGGTATTGCTCCCCCAGTGAAGCCCCCATGTTCACCAAGTATGTCCTCACATGACCATTTCTTAATCCACTGCCATAATACTTGACAGCAGGAAATTTCGATCCTCATGACTATTCTTATCTTGGATTAATGTACTTGACCTATGGCGGTTGGTTCTAGCCAAAGTGCAAATTTTCAAAGAATAAAGGTCCCAGATGTTTATCCAATCCACCATTCTCCCTACTAGTGACTTTACTAGGCTTACGACTATTAGCCCTGGCCATAGTACATGATACATGGAGAATATGGTGTCCATCCTCGCTCCCTCTCAACCAGGGAGGAGACATCCATAAGAATAGGTTGTTCTCAAGAATACCCATCCTTTTCATAGAGAATAACATCATTATTAATTTTCATCACATGACACCTTTATGAATAAGCATTCATATATTTGTAGTCATTTTTGATGAAAGAAAAGCAAAAAGTGAAAACTAAAATCATTAAAGATACACTAGAATGATGTATCTAAGTCTAAACTCTAAGGTTGAAGTGAAAATTCATGTAAATGTTATATCTATGAGTTGTGCCAAACTTATGAAAACCTCATTCCGTAAGTCCTATATATAAGAAAAAGAAAAAGAAAAGAAAATAAGACCCAATGAATGGTAAATCATGTATTCACTCCCTCTTTGGAAAACATATGAATATATACACTCATAGTCACACTTGATCACATGTTTGTGATGGGTAAATTATGAAGTCCTCTTTTCCCCTTGCATTTTCACTTCATCATTTAAGCACCTAATTCAGGATCTAGGGAATGCTTGTTGCCAAAGGGTTTCATGTTTACTCTTGATTTACTTATGTCACACTACGGTCAATTTATGTGATGGAGTGAAATACTTAAGTTTGTGGAGTTATTAGAACAATGTATTAAGTTAGTCACCACACATACATGTATTAAATCTCATTTTATCCACATGTGTGGGTTGGACACTCATTGCTTAATAAATTTAATGGAGACTACTTTAGGGATTTGATGGTATAGATTACAAAATCTCTTGGTAAACATTGTGATTCATATTTTCTTTTCCTCGAGAGAATTGACAATATTGAAGTCACTCCCAATAATCCATTGAGATGGGGAGTATAAAACACTTGTGCTCACAATAAAATTGAGAAATAGAGTTTTTCCATTTGTGATATTGGAGTCATAGACATTGATTACATGGTAGTAGTTATCTTGCAATATATTTTGATTATACTATATATGATGCCAATTAAATGTTAGTAAAAAAATATGACGTTTTATGTAGACTTTTTCTACAAATCAACTAGCTCTGATGCCATGTAGAAAGTCCCACTTGTAGATCACTTGATAATGCAATAGACTAAAGCAAAATGCTTGATCTACTTCTACAACCAATTTAGCGGAAGCTTAATCGAACATGAGCAACATCAATAAGAACACATATAACTGATATGGAGAAATCAATCATGCATAACACAGAAGCATTTACCCGAGGAAAGCCTCAGCCTAAAACCCCAACTTTGTATTATCATACATAGGATTTATACAAAGCCTTAGCTCTCACACAGCTAGCCAGCTCTCAGTACAATCCTCATAGATGAAGGTGGAAATACATCATGATTACACAAAGCCTCAGCTCTCATAGCTAGCCAGCTCTCAGTGCAATCCTCCTGGATGCTCATAGGCAATCAAGAATTCTCTTAAGCCTTCTCCTCTACCCTCCAAGCCTCCTATTTCTTTGCGCAGTTTTTCCTGGGTGATCCTCCTGTTACCAAGTGTAACACTAATCTCTCACATTGATCTCACACCCTGTAAAACTGCACAATCCTCAAGGAACCTTAATCCTTCTGCTTGGATGATCTTCCTTTATAGGAAAAATCCATCCAACTAATAGTACACTTTCCCTCCTCTGATCTCAACCAGGTCTCTATCTGAACTGACATGCATGAGTTATTCATGAGAGAATCTTCATATATCTGAAGTACATCAATTATATGCTAGCATGCATTAACTAACTGAACTTACTTAATTTAAACAAACTGTTTAAATCAAATATAATTGGACTTGACTCCGTTAACTGAGCCAACTAATTACTACTCATTAGAACTCAGCCTTATCTCTTTAACTGATGGATAAATTTCTCAATTAAGAGATAAACTGTTGCATGTCCTCACATAGACTTCAAGTTTGTTTTTCCTTAACTAATTAACTCAAGATGAATTAATTAATTAATTTACAAACTGTTGTTAATATCAAATTCGAATTTTACTTCCTATTTTTAGTCCAGGGATTGACTAAAATTGGAATCCATCCTGAACTGCTAAAAATAGAATGCTATTTTTAGCACTTCCATTTTTCATTCCCTGTTGCCCAATCCAGCACTGGTACCCAAAATTCTATTTATAGCAGTGCTATTTTTAGCACTTCTATTTTTAACATTTCTTGTTGCTATTTTCAACACTCCCTCTCAACAAGAAAGGCTTCCTCTCGAACCCGATCTTGTACCTTCGAAATGTTCTGCATGCAACAATTCTACCAAGTGTGGTTGCTCCAGCAACTCTCGGAACAAAAAAACTCCCAATTGACCTCTCTGTTGGGCTAGAAACATACTCTGATGCTGAAGCTCTACCTACTGCTGACAAGTGCTCCCTCTCTGACCTCTGCGCTACTGCAACATCTCCATGCATCTCGCACTGTTGCACACCTCTCTATGCCATCCTGCACTGGTGCAACACACTTGTGCCTCTCGCATTGCTGCAACAAGCTAGCTCCGCGCTGTCTTGGGATTCTTGCACTGTAGCTCTCTCTACCACTCCATCCGCATCTGTCTCTACCCAATCAACCAGTCCTGCTACTCCTCATCGAGGCTTTTGTAGCAAAGTCAAATCAAAGAGGTTGGGTACCTCAAGGATCCTACCCCTCCTCCTTGGGACAATCACTCCACATCGCCCCACCTCCTACCTGGAGGTATGGCTGCATGTGATCCCTTAGCCCACTTGGCTCGAAGTTTCCCCCTATTGGAGGTCTCTGCAAGAGTAGATGTCTCTAATCGATTTCCACTCATCTTCCCCTGTTGTGGCTGCTCCACAACCTCTTGAAGCTGCTTCACCATTTGTGCCTCCTCCACAATCGTCTAAGACTTATTCTGGTGCTGCATGTTGAGAGGTAATTTACTCTCCCTCTCAACCACCAAGTATCTAACCTTTTCCTTGCTCCTCAAGGCTTTGCATGCATCTTGTACCTCAAGTGCATATAGGTTCTTGGCTAGCACACCAATCCGTTTCCACTTTCCCACCATCACAAAATTTTCTGGAAAAAGAGCTGATTTTAAATCAGTGATATCTCCCTCATCCGAACTCCGATTCAGCCAATTTTTTTTTTTTTGAATTTGGGTCCTTTTCTGTAGGAATCCAAATTTGCTATTTGGTTCTGAAAATTTTGTACAGAAATTTTTAGATCTACTCTGCAAAATCTCGGCCCAAAACTCAAAACTTTGAAATCTGCTCTCAGTATATTGTTCTCTCCTTTGATCACCTGTGCTATGATACCATGTAGAATTTTTCTACAAATCAGCTAGCTTTGATACCATGTAGAAATTCCCACCTGTAGATCACTTGATAATGCAATAGACTAAAGCAAAATACTTGATCTACTTCTACAACCAATTTAGTGGAAGTTTAATCTAACATGAGCAACATCAATAAGAACACATATAACTGATATGGAGAAATCAATCACACATAACACAGAAAAATTTACCCAGGGAAAGCCTCAGCGTAAAACCCCAACTCTGTATTATCATACATAGGATTTATACAAAGCCTTAGCTCTCAAACAACTAGCCAACTCTCAGTACAATCCTCACAGATGAAGGTGGAAATACATCAGGATTACACAAAGCCTTAGCTCTCACAGCTAGCCAGCTCTCAGTGAAATCCTCCCAGATGCTCACAGGCAATCAAGACTTCTCCTCTACTGTTATGAAACCAACTCACAAAAAGATAGAAAAGATAGATCAATGCCTTAGAAATAAGCCTCTTTGAGGGGGAAACCTCCTTTACATTACACAAATGAACAATTCTTAGATGATACAAATGACAAGACCTCCTTTCTATATATAGGAGTCTAAGGGGTCATAATATAATTAGAGCCGACATAACAATAACAATGTAAGGGCATAATAATAACAATAGTGGGCTTCTATGGGGCACAATAATAACAATATGGGGACTCCATGGGCACAACAATATAATAAGGGGGTTGTACTAATAACAATAAGGGGTTACACTAGTAGTATAGGGACCTAACATGCCCCTCTCCTTCAAAAAGTGTTGTCCTCGATGCTTGAGTAGTTCTTGATGCTTTTGTATAAATTCTTATACTCCCATGTGGAATCTTCAGCGGGTAAGTTCTTCCACTTGATGAGATACTCTGAAATTGATTTATTTCGTAGCTTTTGATTTCTCAGTTCTGTGACTGCTTCAGGTTCCAATATTATTTTTCCTTCCTTGTCAAGTTCTCGCAATACTGTTTGAATTGGGATCTTCTACAACTTTTGAATAAGTTCCCACTCCTTTGGGCATATGGATATATGTAAGGCTTGATGTTTGGAGGAACACTTCGTGGAATCAAATGAATAACATGATCATGATCATGATCACGAATAGGTGGGAGGCCTTTGGGAGTCTCAAATACCTTGGAATGATGTCCAAAACGTTTTGGAGATCTGGAGAAATACATGATTTCGATGTGGGATCCTCTGGTGAACATAATTGTGCAATTACACCCCGTTGTTATTTATTTAGAAGCTTTGTCATGTTGTTAGAGTTGATTATCTTTCCAGGTTTTCCTTCGATACCCCTTAATTCAAATTCCTTTCCTTCCCAAAAAAATTTCAGGAAAAGTTCTTTAAAATTAAAAGCTATCGTACCCAAAGATTGTAGCCATTGTACTCCTAGTAAAACATCAACACCACCCATTGGAATGGAAAGCATTGGGCTATTAAATACATATTATCCCATGGATAGCTTGATATTATGGAACTTTCCAGAGCAATTTATGGTTCCTCCACTTGCAACCATCACTTGACACTCCAGTGTTGGGTATAGGAAGCAACTCAATTCCTTGGCTATCTTACAATCAATAAAAATTATGGGTACTGCTCGAATCAATCAACACTCTTACCTTTTTATTCTTGATATGTCCTTCTATCTTCATAGTTTGAGGAGTGGTAATTTCTTCCAATGCATTACAAGATATGGTCGGATTGATTTCTTGAGACTCAACGTGATCTTTCAATTCTTGAACATTTTTCTTCTTGATACGTCCTTCTATATTGATCGTTTGAGGAGTGGTAATTCCGTCCAATGCATTACAAGATATGGTCGGATTCATTTCTTCTTTATCGATGTGATCTTTCACTTCTTGAACCTTTTCCTTCTTGATATGTCCTTCTATCTTGAGAGTTTTAGGAGTGGTAATTCTTTCCAATGCTTTACAAGATATGGTCATATTCATTTCTTCTTTCTCTGGGGTTGGTTCCTGGTGTATATACTCTTCTTTTGACGTTTCTTGATTCTTTTCTTCCTCCTCTCCATAATAAATGTAAAATAATTTCTTCTCAGCACACTTATGACCTTTAATGTATTTGTTATCACAATTGTAACAAAGCCCTTTTTCTCTTTTTTCTTCCAATTGTTGTGGTGTAACCCTTGTAGGTTGTGGAAGGCTAGGAGAAACAACACTTCCATCTTTATAGTTGTGAGGGGTAGACTTCCTTGTTGCCATAATTTTTCTTTCCACTTTGTAACAAAGCCCTTTTTCGCTTTTTTCTTCCCATTGTTGTGGTTTTGCTCTAAAGAAGGTGTTGTTGTTTGTATCTTCATAATGTGCCATCATTTCCTCCGCGAAAATTGACCACATAAAAAGTTATTTACGAGAACAAAGCCGCTTATACCATAAAAATTGATTCGGTTCTAAATATGAAGATGCAATACATGCCTTTTGTAATAGTGGTACACCATGTAAATCAAAATATTGCTCCATCTGTAGTATCCAATTTACTGGATCCTTTCTATCAAACTTCCTCATATTACCTTTTCTTGATTTCAGGAGCTCGATCTTGAAATAATTGTAACTCTATACTTTCAGATCTCAAAGTTCTAAAATTGTCTCCTGTAGTAGCCCTCCAAGTCCTCTTTCTAACCCCAGAAGTCTGGTCAGAATTTGATTCTCCAAGAAAGAGTTATGCCCAATCTCCTAAGATGACCTGATTATATAATGTTTCAGTAGATCGAATTTGTACGACGTGCCAGATGTCACTGTTTCGACCTTCGGATCTAAAAAATATGCACAGAAAACTATAGACTGTCCTATTTTTGTAAATTATTACGAAATTTCAATTTGTTTCTCAGAGAGAAAGTTGTGACGATTTTCCCAAGGTGACCTGTTTGGAATGTTATTCGGGGGTCTGCAAAAACCCTAACTTCCTCAGATTATATCTCTGAAACTATAGCGAGATAGGATATGAAATTCGGAGCTAAGGTTCAGACTGATTTCTTCTCAAATAGTTTTTTTTGTAGCTTCTGAAACTTCGTAGCAAAAGAGTTATAGCGAAAATTCCACAATGGCCTGTTTTAGTGGAAATTTTGGAGCTTGCAAAAACCCTAAGTTCCTCAAATCATATCTCCGAAAATATAGCACAAAAAGATCTGAAATTTTGACACAAGGTTTAGACTGATTTATTCTCAAATGGATTTTGTTTGTAGCTTCTGAAACTTTGTAGCGAAAATGTTATAGCGAAATTTCCACTATGTCCTGTTTGGGGCAGCGAAACCCTAAAATCCACAACTCTCATACCAAATGTTATGAAACCAGCTCACAAAAAGATAGAAAAGATAGATCAACACCTTAGAAACAAGCCTCTTCGAGGGGGCAACCTCCTTTACATTACACAAATGAACAATTTTTAGATGATACAAATGACAAGACCTCCTTTCTATATATAGGAGTCTAAGGGGTCATAATATAATCAGAGCTGACATAACAATAATAATGTAAGGGCATAATAATAACAATATTGGGCTTCTATGGGGCACAATAATAACAATATGGGGACTACATGGGCACAACAATATAATAAGGGGGTTGTACTAATAACAATAAGGGGTTACACTAGTAGTATACGGTCCTAACATCTTCCCTCCAAGCCTCCTATATCCTTGCGCAATTTTTCCTGGGTGATCCTCCTGTTACCAAGTGTTACACTGATCTCTCACACTGATCTCACACCCTGTAAAACTGCACAATCCTCAAGGAACCTTAATCCTTCTGCTTGGATGATCTTCCTTTATAGGAAAAACCCATCCAACTAATAGTACATTATCCCTCCTCTGATCTCAACTGGGTATCTGTTTGAACTGACATGCATGAGTTATTCATGAGAGAATATTCAGTTATCTAAAGTACAACAGTTATATGCTAGCATGCATTAACTAACTAAACTTACTTAATTTAAACAAACTGTTTAAATCAAATATAACTCGACTTGACTCTGTTAACATAGCCAACTAATTATTACTCAAATTAGAAATCATCCTTATCTCTTTAACTGATGGATAAATTCCTCAATTAATAGATAAACTGTTGCATGTCCTCACATAGACTTCAAGTTTTTTTTTCCTTAACTAATTAACTCAAGATGAATTAATTAATTAATTTACAAATTGCTGTTAATATCAAATTCGAATTTCACTTCCTATTTTTAGTCCAAGGACTGACTAAAATTGGAATCCATCCTGAACTGCTAAAAATAGAATGATATTTTTATCACTTACATTTTTCATTCCCTATTACCCAATCCAGCACTGGTACCCAAACTACTATTTATAGCAATGCTATTTTTAGCACTTCTATTTTTAGCATTTCTTGTTGCTATTTTCAACATTTTACTAGGTCAATTATCTATTTATCAGAATACCAACGTTTGACAAAGTCAATATTTTTCCAATTGGATAACATCTCTCTGGTCAACATCCATCAAAATTCCAATGAAATGGCTAATTTTTGGTCATAATACAAAAATATTTTATTTTGTTAATTGCATTACAAATAGTTAAACACTATTGAGGTTTATTTTTTAAGATAATCATCACTGAAAGTTTGGTAAGGAAAATGTCACATAACATTCCTCCAAGAGGACACGGACATATGAGATATACATTGGAGGCTTTGGGTGATTTCCTTCCCTTGTTTCATCCATGTTTATCATCCTTAAGCCCTCACAAAATTCAGAATTACTTAACAGAGAATTTCAATCTCTAAAGTTTGAACGTACCAAAAATTGATTTGTTTCCAAGCCCATTTTTTTACAGTTGAACATCATGCATCATTGAGTGCACCCATGATGCTTCCTATGGGATGGGACCTAGGTATGAACACCTTGAGAAACATAAAGGCAACTTGTGTACTAAGGCTTGGTTGTACCAACATATAGCACAACAATTTTCATCTCAATTTGGCAATGATAGAATGGAAATTGATTTTTTCCCACTACTGACATTTTTCTTGGCATTCCCAGGTAACAAACAAAACATCCGAACATGTTAGCTAAAGAATAATGAGAAAATGAGTTGAACTCATAAATGCATTGAGCATAGAAGCAACAAAGAAATCAACTAAGAGTATTCATATGAATCCAAGGAACTTTGAGGCATTCAATAACATTGTTCTTAACATTATACTAGCATTTATCCATTTGTGTAGCTATAACATTAGGCTATGTCATATATGTAGTGCATACAGAAACTAGGGCCAATAAGTTTCTCATGATCCATGAAGCTACCAATGATTAGGTTCGAGGCATTAACATTTAGTTCCTGCTTGTTATGGTGTATAACATAGCCCAACATCTTATAGTTGACCCATACAGAAAATATGTTGAGATTGCAACAAGATGATGGAGCTTAGTGAAAAGAGTTGCCTTCACTAAGTGGGCCCGCAGGCTATTTTTGGCGCAAGTCTATTTTTAGACTATGTTTATTTTTAGACATATGGATCATGTCTATGGATTGCAGGTTTCTGTTTATGGATGATTGGTCAAGTTGTAAAAGATAGATGGACTTCTATTTTTGATCAAAGTGTGAGTGATCAAAGTCTATTTTTAGACTGGCTGTCAAAAATAGAAAAGTCAAATATTATTGTCTCATAATAATATTTGGACTATAAACTTGATCTTATTCTCTTGGAGCACTTCAGTTTGAGCTACAGAGATGGCACATGCAGTTGTCAGAAGGAAATATGCTTTTCTTATGAGTCAGTTGAGTTGTTGTATGCATGACTTCAGTTAGAACTCAATCAGTTGAGTTTGGTGGAGTTGATTGTGGAGTTGATGGAGTTGTGTTCAGTTTGACTTGGTTAAACTAGTTTTAATTAGTCTAACTGCAAATAGACTAATGATGAGTTGTTAAACTAATTATTAACTCATGATGCAACTAATGAATACATCAGTTAACTCAGTTTCATTTCAGTGCATGTTCAGTTCAACAAGGACAGGTGGTAGAGAATCAGATTGCTATCAGTTGTGACTATAGTTGTGCACCAGATCTTGCACAATCAAGGGATTGAGTATGCCAATGAGTTTGATAACGTATTTGCCTAGTATTGTAGCCTTTTCTCACGTCCAACAAAGTGTGAGTGATTATTTTGAGGTGAAATACGAGTTTGGTGAGTCATTCTCATCAGTTCTTGAGCAGGTATTGAGCAGTGGAGGCAGGCAAGCAGTGGAATAGATTTGGAGATCAGATCTAAGCTGTATTGTGTAACAGGTGGAGCTGGTACTAGATTGCTTGTGATAAGCATTGTACTTTGTAATGTTACATAGTCTCAATCATTAATATACAAATAGTGTGGGGTTTTTAACGAGATGCTTTCCCCGGGTTACATACTGTGTTAATGTGTGAATGCTCTTGATGTTTTATTGTTATTGATGTTGCTATATTGATGATCAACGTAGAGGAGCTTATGTATTGTGTATGTATTCTGCAATAGTACATGATCAGGATAATCTCTGTTGAATATGTGTTAAATTATTCAAAATTTCTACAATATAAGGCCAATCTGTGATTGAAAATAGTCATGATTAAGGTTAGGGTTTTATATAATTAAGAAACTTGGTAAAATCCCTAGAGGTGGCTTTTCACATTGGAGAAACAACTTGCCTTTCATCACTATCTTGCACCACCCTTACAATGCATATACATATCCTAATGGAGTACGTATGACTACCAATAAACCATCGAAACCTAGATTAGAGCACTTGAAATCAAATTTATTTAAGTCTTAAGAAAACCCAAAGGCACCAATCCCAACTTCCAAAGTTATTTATAGTGATTCCACGATTTCACTCGGAATATGCATGTAAATTTATACATACGAAAAAAAGAAAGTATTTTACCCCATTCTCATAACCGAACCTTGAAAACTGGGTTGACATAGTAACTACCCAGTTAGTGGTATAGTTAAGTCATCCTAGCTAAGTCAGGGACTTGACACTAGATGCAGTCGGTCTCTAGTCAGGGATTTGGAGGATCGGTTTAGTTGGGACTTGTTTCAGAATAAGTGAATTGTTGCAGGTTGAACCAAAGGTCATGGAGAGTGATAACTCTTGTTATATGTTGTAAAGAGAGGGGGTCATGCCGAAGGGGCACTCACCTGAATATTGGTGTTTTCACTTTGTAAAGAGAGGGGGTCATGCTGAAGGGCTCAAATTTTGGTGTTTGCACATTATAAAGAGGGGAGATCACACTAGAGGGCCATCCTACCAAATTTTTGTGTTGTGATCTAAATTTTGGTGTTTACACTTGTTTAATAATAAATAAGGTTGTGAGTTGTTTCATGCAAAAAAATGATGTTTGGTTTAATTGTTGAAGTATTAAATAAGATGATGAATGTGAAAATAATTTACTTGGTTCTATAGTGTTGTTATGATATTCCTCTAAATAAAAAATATAGATTGTTAATAACAAGTATCGTATTATGAGACGTAGTCCAGGTGAAGTAACTTTTTTCTAGTATTAATCGATTGTGAATCATGTTGGTGCCACACACTCAATAATCATAGTGCACCAAATACGTCATGTAACTATGTGTAGCCTCTAGGTTCATGATAGGTGGGCAACAAATCAGGCGAAATGAAAGACAAAGACAAAACCAATCACAACTTAACATTTTTGGCATGGACTCATGTGCATGGACTGGTGACAAACCGTAATTTTGTGTTTATGGGGCACATGCACACATAATAAAATTTGGTGTTTTTAGGGAATTCCTGCACATAACAAAATTTGGTGTTTCCACGTCATGCCTGCACAAAACGAGGAGGTAAGGCACATGGGAGTGTTGGGAAATAAGGTAGGCCAAACAATGGATAGGCATAAGGCTGGTCACAACTTAAATTTTTTTGGCATGACCTCTTGCAAATGAGAAAGCATCGTCACCAAATTTGGTGTTTCCACGATGCACCTACATGGAAAAAAAATATTGTTTCCATGACATGCCTCCATGAAACAATGAGGCAAGACACAAGGAAGTACTAGACAAAAAGGTATGTTGAATGACAAATAGGCACAAGGCACAAGTTTGGTTGCAACTTAGCATTTTTTTGATTCCCTCATGTGCATGAATGGGCAATGGAACAAAATTTAGAGTTTTATATCCCTACGCACACAAAACAAAATCTGGTGTTTTCGAGGCACATGCACATGGGACAAAATTTGGTGTATACAAGGCATGCTCACATAGAATGAAATTTGGTGTTTATAGGATGTGCTCGCACAAAATGGAATTTGATGTTTGCAAGGTGCACTCGCACTGAATGAAATTTGAGGTTTCCAAGGCACTATGGCACTGTTGTACTGTTCAACACCCCCCAATTTTTATATAATAATTTCCTATGAAATTAAATATATAAAAATAGGGGACCCCTTTTAAGTTTTAAAACACAAAAAATAAAATAATTTTGCTTTGAATAAAACAATTTTTATTTTTCATAAAAACTAATAGAACATTTTTCTTGTTTTAAACCATTGGAATTTGTTTCATAAAAATCAAAATTCCTTAGCCCTCGAGACCAAAGCTCATACTTAGGCTTTAAAATAAGAAATAATAAATCAGAGTTTTATTTATTTTTTCAACTTTCGAAACTAAAACACGACCAATACTCCCAACATCGCAAATTTCATAGAATCATGGTTAAGAGCCCCGAAGGCCTAGCCGATTGCTATTACAATATATGGCTTAGACCCAAAGTGAACATCAACGATAACATATAAACCAACACGTATGGAAGATTGCGACATCCACAAGCTTAAGTCCCAGCCTTGACACCAAGGCGATTACAATAAACGGGACCCGACGAAAATAATAAATCCATTTTATAATATGTCACGTTCATTGCATCGCAAAATCCGCAAGTTTGATCCCATTATCCCTCCACATCAGTGATTTCAATCTGCGATATTGCCCAAACCTGACGAGGTCGTGAACTCCACTTCATAAAGATCTCACATCCATGGAGATCGCAAATCCCATAGCCCAAATTCGGTAGCCTATCCCTTTTGCGATTGTGATCACCCGGAATTGACGGGTCATACACTCTATTTCATATATTCCCCGCATTCGCACAATCACAAGAACCACAAGATCGACCCCTCTCTGCCCCTCCGTGATGCGATTCGCAATCAACTATGGACCTATCAAGGTTATAAACCATATTCTAAAAAATATCACATCCGACTATCGAAAGCCATAACTCTCGACCCATACCGACTACGATTACGGTCTGCCATGTCATTAGTGATGTCACCAGTCATGTCATTCCCCATGTCATTTCGTAAAATCACAATCGCAAGTCATTCGGGACTGTTAGTATTGTGCGGCTTCATTTATGTGATTGCAATCAACCCTATCCCTGACCTTGCGCAATTGAGATATCACAATCACGAGATTCATGGGCCTCACGCCATTTATGCTCCCGACTTAATTGTGATTGTGACTTGATCCCTTTTACTATGATTGTGATTTGATTATGATATGGATGCTTCCAAATAGCAATTGCAATTTGATTCCTTTTCACAATTCCGATTGGAATGTTCTCTGTTAGATTGTAATTCTGATTGGAACATGCCCGATTCTGACTGCGATGTTGGACTCTGTCCCCAATTCCAATGCGATTGTGATTTAAATAAACGACCCGTATATTTTCATATGATCTTATCTTTTTCTGAAAAACATAGTTTTGATTTATGTTTTCTTATCCATGGTTTATCATTTTCTAGGTAGAAACAAAGAATTGGACTATGAATAAAACGAAGAAGAGAAAGTTGCACAGAAAAAGAAGCAGATCATTTCTACAGAATTTGCAAATATGAGGATCTTTTGATCAAAATACGAGGCCAATAAGTTAGAATGGCATTTCAAAAGATTATCTTTGAAAACTGTTTTTATTTTTTTCAATATTTGAGGGGTTCTATTAATTTCCTCCGCACTGTGCACAGGCCTGTTATTTTTTAAAAATTTGTATTTCTTTTTAACCCACTTAATGGATTGAATAACCGAGAGCTCTAGAATTTGAAAAATAAATCCTTGGAGGCTTGCACTATTGTACCTCTTAGTCTTTTTAATAGAATGATAGGATCTGGATTCTTTTTCTTTTACTTAAAGAGGCTTCGAATAGTAGCACTTCTGCATATATGGAGAGCTTTGAGATGAAGAAAAGGAGGAGGAAGGAGGAGGGCCCTGAAGAATAACTGAGAGTCAAATATTCTTTATGGGGGATATTTTCTTACACTATTGTAGAAGTTTTCTTTTCAAAGAAATTCTAGGCATCAAGGACTGTAAAAGAAATTTAAATAAATGATAAGTTTGTTTTTCAGTCACACTATTGTAATCGTTTCACATATTTACTATTTGTTTCACTTATTATATTTTTAATTAGTACAGTCAGTATGAATGAGTATTGTTAGCACTTTTGTTAATTTTATTCGATTTATGCTAAATTGTTTATTTTTGTGAAGCTATCTTTGCAGGAATCTCACTGGTTTAAACAAGATTATGGAGAATTCATGGAGATTTATTTGTAACAATAAATAACTATTTATTAATTGTTTACAAATCTGTCTTGATTTAACTTATCTTGAGTTTGAAGAACTATTCCCCTCATTCAATATAAATCACATAATGAATTCATGCTAAGTTAAGAATTTGGATATATTCATGAAAATGTTTTATACAACTATTTGTTAACATCTTTTCATTGCGTATTTGTCTTCATCATTTGTAATATATTGAACTATTTTGGTATCTTGAAAATATTTTAAATCCAAATCCAAATGCATTCTCTTCCCTTTCACATTAATAGTTTTTCTCTTAGTTAAGAATAAGAATATTCTTACCTTGGCCAAGATGGATTATGTTTGCATTATAGGGTAGAATAATTGCACGCTAGTTAAATCTTCCACATGTTATCTATAGAAGTCCTCTTTTCGAGGCAATGCTTTAAGATTGGTTTGGTTGTTGTTGGAAATATTGAGAGGGGGGTGAATCAATATTCCTTAGCAATTAGCACTTTTAAATCTTTTCAGAGCATTAGTTAATCTTCAATTATTATTAATGTTTATGCAGTAATAACAGTAAATAAAAGAACACAGTAGACACAATAATTTTAGGTGGAAAACCCCCTTTGGGTCAAAAACCACCGAATGCTTTTCTAATAAATTATTTAATCTTCATCCCCAATTGAAATGAAAACAACAACTTCCTAGAATTCTAGAAAATCATTCTTCTCCAGCTCCCATTGGAAGGATGCCCCAACGCCCTGGTTTCTTCAGTAGTCAACTGAATGGATGCCCAACATCTTAGACCAACCTACCACCCTGAAGTGTTCACAGGCTCCAACCTGTAGGCGACTTCATGCACCAACCTAGCACCTCCCTGCCACCCTATAATGACTGAAATGAGACAAGAGTGTGGATTCCTGTACCAGGGACAACGATCCACGATACAATATGATTTACAATGATTTTGACCGAACACTGAATCATACTATGACCTGCAACTCAACCGTGACATCATCCCAAAAGAAACTCCTATACCTCCCAATAATGCCTTTTCAACTCTAGGCAGATTGACTCTTTTACGATAATGACTCTTCCAATGATGACACTTTTACAAATGACTCTTTTACAACTTTACAATGATGACTCTTGGCCTTGACACTTCTTCACAATATACAAATGTCTGTCATGTCTTCGAAGGATGTCCCATTGCAATGCTTCCTTTTATTTGATACATATGCTCTTGAATTCTTGCTTGAAGTTGTACTTGAATCTTCTTCTACCTGCATGCAAAATTTTCCCGAGAAAACCAATCCAAAAACAAAACAAAATACCCTTCAACTTACCTCTTCCTGCAAAACACATGTAAGTGCATAATAATGAATAAATACAAATTAAAAATTACAATGCGTACCTGAAGTGTGCTTGTCACTTTTTTTGTTGACTTGCTACAACAGTGGACAAATGCTCCCACTCTTGATATAGGCTTGGACTTTATGCAAGACTATATCCAAAATTGACCTAAAGATATATACAATAAAGACTGATGACAAATCCTAGACTTGTGATGGACCAAGTTCTAAGTACAACAACAGAGACCATTCTATCAACTATGACAAGACAAGTGACATGAAATTACAACATCATATAGATTTAGCTAGTATCAAGAATAGGACATTCGAAAAACTAATTGTGACATATAGAGAAATAGAGATATAATCGAGACAATATATATACTTACGTTGTCCTGCAAAAACATATGTAAGAGATGATACTCAAAATTCAAATGTAAACAATAATCATACATACCTTGTTGTAGGAGACTTACCCTTGACTGTTGATGTGTGGTCCTTATTGCAGTGATCCTTGAATGCACGTTTTTTCTTTCCTTCTAGTAGCTCAATATTGAATCTGTTGTATCTATGTAATTTCAGTTCTACAAGGTTTGAAATTTCATCCTATGGTAGCCCTCTGAGTCCTCTCTCCAACCCATAGGTGTCGGGCAGATAAAGCGTTCTTGCGGATAAGACCGATCTCCCTAGTATCTAATAATATCTAGCGACAAGCAAGACAAACAAATTCTATATTTCTCTAAATATTGCGATTTATAAATAAAAGACAATAGATGTTTTAGACCCTACCTCAAGTCCAATGCCAGTTTGTGGAAGCCACGCTCCGTTCTTCCAAATGAGCTCCCTTTTAAAGAACCTGAAAACACAAACAGACACACATCAAATAACACCTGCATAGCCTGTTGGGTCCCTATAATACTAGTGATTACCCCATTACTATTGTAGTTGTACCCCTTATTAATATTTTTGTGCCCCTATTTTCCCCATATTGTTATTACTGTGCCCCATAGAATCCCTCTATTGTTATTTTTGTGGCTTTATATTATTATTGTTAGGTCTGCTGGGTTATATTGTGACTCCTTAGACTCCTATATATAGAAAGGAGGTTTTGTCATTTGAATCATCGAAGAATTGTTCATTTATGTAATGTAAAGGAGGTTTCCCCCTTGAAGAGGCTGAATTCTAAGGCGTTGATCTATCTTTTCTATCTTTTTCTTGAGTTGGTTTCATAACATTTGGTATCAGAGCTTTGGATTCTAGGGTTTCGCTGCTCCAAACAGGTCATCATGGAATTTTCGCTATAACTTTTTTTTCTGCGACGTTTCAGAAGTTGCAAAAAAAACCCATTTGAGAAGAAATCACGCTGAACCTCAAGTCCGAATTTCAGAGCTTTTCGCGCTATATTTGCGGAGATATGATCTGAGGAAGTTGGTCTTTTTGCAGACTCCTGAATTACATTCCAAACAGGTGACCTGGGGAAAAGCATCATAAATTTCTCTCTGGGGATCAGATTGAAATTTCGTAAGAAGGTACAGAAAGAGGACGGACTGTAGTTTCTTGTATGCATTTTTCAGATCCAAAAGTCGAAATAGTGACTCGTGGCACGTCATACAAGTTCGCTCTACTGAACTAGTCTATAATCAAGTCACTATGGGAGATTTCACATAACTCTTCCTTGGAGAATCCAATTTGGGTCAGACTTGTGGCATTGGAAAGAGGACACAAAGGGCATAGTAGAGCATTATTATCGGTAATTGATGCCCCATGGAAAGAAAATGCAAACACCTATTAAGGAACCTGAAAGCTCTAGCATGACTCATGAAGAAGAGGAAGAAATGCAACATGATATATCAAAATTACAAGACCAAGTGCAACAACTGTCCCTTGCACAAAAAGGAACAGAATCTAAGATGGATGGTTTAAAGAAAGGCGTAGAAGCTAAGATGGATTGTTTAAAGAAAGGTGTAGAAGCTAAGATGAATGATGTGGAAGCTAAGATGGATGATTTGAAGATAGATTTGAAGACATACAAGGAAGAATTGAAGATAAATATGAATAAGTTGCTACAAGAAAGGGTCACTAATGGTGAAAGGGTAGTAAAGGAAAATCATGATGAGAACAAAAGAAATGTTAATCATGATTCCATAGACTCTAATGTTGGATCAAAGATCCACCATATTCCAAAAATTGATATGAGGAAGTTTGATGGCAAGGATCCCGCAACATGGATATTACAGATGGAGCAATTTTTCGATCTCAATAATGTGCAAAACACACAAAAGGTATGTATTGCAATTTTATATTTGAAACCAAATCAATTTGTATGGTATCAATGGCTTTTCTCTCATAAACAATTTATCACTTGGGAAATTTTCACAGAAGAATTGATAGCACATTATGAGGATACAAAAAGCAACACTTTTTTTAGCCAATTGATATGTCTCAAACAAAAGGGTTCAATAATGGAGCACATTGAGGAGTTCCAAAAATTGAACATAAGGGTAAAAGATATTCTAGAGGAGCATAGGATTGATGTGTTCATAGGGTCTTTAAAGGATAATACCCAACATGTTGTTCACCTTTGGGAACCTGATTCATTATAGAAAGCATTTAGGTTAGCAAGAAAAATGGAAAGCAAAATTATGGCAACCAAGAAGCATACCACTCACAACTATAAAGACATAAGTGTTGTTGCCGCTAGTCTTCCATAACCTATAAGGTTGACACCAAAACAATTGGAAGAAAAAAGAGCAAAAGGGCTTCGTTACAGTTGTGATAACAAATACACTAAAGGTCATAAGTGTGCTTAGAAGAAATTATTCTACATAGATTGTGAAGAGGAAGAAGAAAAGGAGCAAGAAAGGTCAAAAGAAGAGGATATACTCCAGGAAAAAAGCCTAGATAAAGAAGAAATGAATCCGACCATATCTTGTAATGCATTGGTGGGAATTACCACTCCTCAAACCATCAAGATAGAAGGACAAATCAAGAAGAAAAAGATAATAGTGTTGATTGATTCAGGAAGTACCCACAATTTTATTCATTGTAAGGTAGCAAAAGAATTGAATTGCTTCTTATATCCAGCACCATAGTGTCAAGTGATGGTTGCAAATGGAGGAACAATAAATTTCTCGGGAAAGTGCCATAATATCAAGCTATCCATGGGAGAATATGTATTGACTAGCCCAATGATTTACATTCCAATGGGAGGTGCTGATGTTGTACTGGGAGTCCAATGGCTACAATCCTTGGGTACAATAGATTTTAATTTTCAAGAACTTTTCATGAAATTTTCTATGGAAGGAAAGGAATTTGAATTAAGGGGTATTGCACGGAAATCGAGAAAGATAATCAGCTCTAATGGTATGACAAAGCTTCTAAAAAAGGAAAAAAGAGGTGTAATTGCACAATTATGTTCGCTAGATGTGTCCACAGTGGAATCATCTATTTCTCCAGATCTCCAAAAAGTCTTGGACAATCATTCCAAGGTATTTGAGACTCCCAAAGGTCTCCCACCTATTCGTGATCATGATCATGCTATTCATCTGATTCCAGGAAGTGTTCGTCCAAACATCAGGCCATATAGATATCCCTATGCCCAGAAGAGTGAAATTGAACGTATGGTTGCAGAAATGCTAGAGGTTGGTATAATTCAACCAAGTCAAAGTTCTTTCTCTGCTCCAGTCGTATTGGTGCACAAGAAGGATGGATCATGGCGCATGTGTCCTGATTATAGGGAGCTCAAAAAGCTCACTATTAAAGATAAGTTTCCCATTCCTATCATTGATGAATTATTGGATGAATTGCATGGATCGATTTACTTCACCAAGTTGGATATTCATTCACGATATCATCAAATCAGAATGAAGATTGAAGACATTTCGAAAACAACATTTAGAACTCATGAGGGTCATTATGAATTTTTGGTCATGCCTTTTGGCCTTACCAATGCACCTTCAACATTTCAAGGATTGATGAATTCAATTTTCAAACCATTCCTTAGAAAATTTGTGCTAGTATTTTTTGATGATATACTAATCTACAACAAGTCTTGGAAGATCATGTTGAACATGTTGACAGGGTGCTACAACTATTGGAGGAGAAACAATTATATGCAAAAGATCCAAATGTTTCTTTGGAGTACAAGAGGTGGAATATCTGGGTCATATTGTATCTCATGGAGTTAATGTAGACCCTAGCAAAATTAATTCCATTAAGGAATGGAAAATTCCCACATCCATAAAGCATCTGCGAGGATTTCTCGGGTTGACAGGGTATTATCCCAAGTTTGCTAAGAATTATGGGAGAATAGCAGCACCTCTAACAACATTATTGAAGAAAGATGCATTTTCATGGACTCCAGAAGCAACAAAGGCATTCGAACATCTTAAAGAGGCAATGTGCCAAGCACCGGTCTTAGCTACACCGGACTTCACAAAAACCTTTATTGTGGAATGTGATGCTTCAGGAAATGGAATTGGTGTTGTTTTAATGCAAGATGAAAGACCCATTGCTTTTGAAAGTTGTCCAATCAAGGGAAAGTTTTTACACAAAGCTATTTATGAGAAGGAAATGTTGGCAATACTCCATGCACTTAAGAAATGGCGACCCTACCTAATGGGAAGACACTTCAAGGTAAAAATGGATCATGATAACCTTAAATACTTTTTAGAACAAAGAATATCCTCTGAAGAAAAACAAAAGTGGGTCACAAAGATGTTGTGTTATGACTTTGAAATCATTTACAAAAAAGGGAGCCAAAATGTGGTGGCAGATGCACTCTCAAGAAAGGATGAGGATGTGGAAGAATTGTTGTGTGCCATTTCTATTATCCAACCAGATTGGATAAATGAAGCAAGGGAGGAATGGAAGAATGACGAAGAAATGTGGGCACTTATTCGAAAGTTACAACAAGATTCCAATATGTCTGATACATTTAGCTGGCAAAATGATTCGTTATGGTACAAATATCGCTTATACCTCTGTAATAATTCCCAGCTAAAACAAAATATTCTTATAGAATTGCACACTTCTCCCTTAGGAGGGCACTCAGGATTTTTAAAAACTTACCACAGGGTTAAGAAGGAATTTTTTTGGGATGGCCTTAAATCAGATTTTCAAAAGTTTGTGGCGGAATGTTTGGTTTGCCAACAAAATAAAGTTGAAACAATTAAGACACCGGGTCTATTACAACCTTTATCCATTCCAAGCCAACGTTGGGAGAAGGTTTCAATGGATTTTATCACATGTTTACCCAAGTCTGAGGGAAAGAGTGTCATCATGGTGGTAGTTGACAGAATTACCAAGTATGCACACTTTTGTGCATTATCACATCCATTTAAAGCCAGTACGGTTTCTACTTCATTTATGGAAACAATTCAAAAGCTACATGGAAACCCAAAGATTATTGTAAGTGACAGAGATCCCATTTTCACTGGAAATTTTTGGACAGAATTATTTTCTTGTCTTGGTACTCAGTTAGCTCATAGCTCATCTTATCATCCTCAATCTGATGGGAAAAATGAGATAGTAAACAAATGTTTGGAAGGATATCTTCGTTGCTTTGTATTTGATAAACAGACACAATGGGTCAAATGGTTGCCTCTGGCTGAATGGTGGTATAACACTTCCTTCCATATAGCAACAAAAATGACCCCATTTATGGCACTTTATGGGTATTAGCCACCATCCATCACATCATATTTAAGAGAAAATTCCAAGGTTCAAGCAGTGGAACATCACATTGAACATCAACAACAAGTCCTCCAACTCTTAAATGATAACCTCGTGTTGGCACAGAATAGAATGAAACAACAGGCAGATCAACATCGTAGCGAAAGAATTTTTGATGTAGGTGATTGGGTATTCCTACGGATACAACCATATAAGCAAATGTCCCTCAAGCAAGCTAAGAAGGATAATAAATTATCACCAAAGTATTATGGTCCATACAAGGTGCTGAAAAGATTGGTACTATGCCATACAAATTGGAGCTTCCTGCAGCTTCTTGATTGCACCCAGTTTTCCATGTTTCATGTTTAAAGAAGGTTATAGGCAACAAGCTCCCAGTTCAAACAATATTGCCAGAACTTGATGAGGAAGGAAAAATTATATTGGAACCGGAAGCAGTCACAGAAACAAGAACTCGACAGCTACGAAATTGATCAATTTCAGAGTATCTTATCAAGTGGAAGAACTTATCCGCTGAAGATTCCACATGGGAGGATGAGAATTTTATACAGAAGCATCCAGAACTTCTCAAGCGTTGAGGACAACACTTTTTTGAAGGAGAGGGGCATGTTGGGTCCCTATAATACTAGTGATTAACCCATTACTATTGTAGTTGTACCCCTTATTAATATTGTTGTGCCCCTATTATCCCCATATTGTTATTACTATGCCCCATACAATCCCTCTATTGTTATTTTTTTGGCTTTATATTATTATTGTTAGGTCGGCTGGGTTATATTGTGACTCCTTAGACTCCTATATATAGAGAGAGGGTTTTGTCATTTGAATCATTGAATAATTGTTCATTTATGTAATGTAAAGGAGGTTGCCCCCTCGAAGAGGCTGAATTCTAAGGTGTTGATCTATCTTTTCTATCTTTTTCTTGAGTTGGTTTCATAACATAGCCAATATAATAAACCATATTTATCATGATGATCAAGGAATTCATGAAATAAACCATAGAATACAATTTATTGAGAAAAATGAATCTAATTGTATTAACTTTAAACAAAAGAAGAACTTTACAACCTTGGTGCCTTGATGCTATACAAGCTCCTCCGAGGGTCCAGCAAGAATATCCTCTACTTTGACAAGCTTCACTCTCTTCCTAAAGAGATCAAAAGGTATGTAATCTCTCCTCTCAAGCTCAATTAGGAAGTCTAAATTCCAACAACATTTACCCTAAAAAATATTCAGCTTTCAACCTCCCTAGCAACCAACCTAATGCCTCATTTTATAGTGCAAAGGAAGGAAGTTACCAGGTCCACCTTCAAAGGGATAGAGTCCTCTTTCAAAGGGATAAGCTCCTCTCATCAAGGCGTTAGCTCCTTTAGTTATGGGATGCATGAACCACCTAAGAGCGAACTTTCCACCTCAAGATTCCTTCTAGAAACGTCCAAAATTAATCCAAAGTGAGTTTTTAATAATAAACTTGTGCCTTTTTGACTTTTACAGGGGTTCACACCCATTCCCTTAGAGACAGAGCGGGAAAGTCCACAGGGAACATGACCAAGGGGTGCGGGACCACAGGTAATGCTAAGAGAAAGTGCAAAACCAGAGTTTTAGAGATTTTCAAGGACTTTCTCTCATTTTTAAGGCTTGACATGAAGAGCTGAGGTTTAAGACTTGCAAAGGAGGACAGTATGAGTGGTGATAGACTCACACTGACTGCAAAAAGTCATGGTGACAATATTTTGTGTAATGGATTGCCCCCTAAAGTACGAAGTCTGTAATAGATAGTATTTTTCATCTAAGAAGAGTGAAGTACTTTATCATTTCGAGGATCATCTTGTGGAGAGCCTGGTTGGAACCTGTAAAAACATTCAATACTATATATATATATATATATATATATATATATATATATATATATATATATATATATGAGATCATATCATCGCTGAGGTAGGCATTCCCATACTCAGATCAAAACTGACTAGAAAACTAACTAAACTGCTCTGATATAGGAATGATATTGCAATACATCACAAGTATAGACATATGTAGACACAGTATGGGCGCAACCATCTGTTTATGAATAGTCCACTATATAATGAATACAAAATTCCTCGCAGCCTAGATGGTGGAAATTAGATCCAGGGTCTTGATTTCTACTTCCCGAAATAGTACGATTCTATCCATGTGAATGAATGTGTCGAAGTCGAACATGGTAGAAACCACTTGATTACCAGTCAATGATGTAAACTGTTAACAAGTGTGAGAGAAACCACCAGTAATGTCAATGGCTCTCAAAGTACTCAGTACAATCCATGAAATGTGAATAGATGTGTTGATGTCGAACATGTCACGGAATCCTTTGATCGAAGGTCAATGATGCAACCTATCATTGAAGGCGAGAAACCTGCCATTGAGGCATGCAGATCCCAAGGTACTGACGATTTCTAGATCATCTTTCTAGATAATGAGCTGAAGTCGATAGAAAGCGATCCATCGTAGGCAAGCCCACAACACGAAATCATAGATCAAGTTTGAAGAAATATAGTTGCAAGGACTGACTCAGGGATGGTCAAGATGGATGACAGATATTTTGCAGATGAATGGTTTATTTGCCTCGACCTCTTGAACACATAACGACACTGCAGATGGTTTGGTGACAATTGACCCAAAGCTAATACCCAAAAACCGACTGAAAACTTTCAATATGGTTTGATTAACTGTTAGGCAAAGGATTTCCCAACCCAGGTGAACAAAAAGTGTCGTGTTCAAGAGTGGTTAAATGTTTTTATGAGACACAAAGTATAAAAAACAGGTTCATTTTTCTCTCTTTTTCCCCACCATTTCTGGCAAGTACCTCTTTATTTTTGACAAGCTTGAGGAGGATAACATTTGTTTGATTATAAGCTCATCCTTCGGATGAGTCCAACTCAGTTTAATTTGAACCCTAAGAAGGAGTGGTCTGTTCCTATTTGTAATTGAACAGGTCCTTTACTATTAAATTTTAACGAGTACAGTATAGGAGAAACTCGGTGTTTTTCAATTTTAGGGAGTCAGAAGAAAAACTTAAGAAAACTCCATGGTTATCCTTTTTCATAAATTTGTGTCTCCCAAGCCCGAAAAAGTATAAAATAATACTTGAGAGAACCGCTTGACCATTACGATCAAGGAGTACTTTTTATCATTAGTTTCTCTAATCCAAAAAAGTAAAAAAGCGACCAAAGACACGTCATTTTATAGCCAATATCGAATTTGAAACGACAAAAATCTGGCAATCTTTTCATGTTTATACGGTCAGAAAAGAGATGTAAGTGGACCGTCTTCTTAATTCCATTTTAACGAGCTTAAAAAGAAAAACTCGACAATATTTTCATATTTTAGGAGTCAGAAAAGAGCTTAAAGATGACTCTAATGTTTTTTGTTGAAAATGATCAATTTTGCCTAAAAAATCTGATATCTTGCACAAAAACTCAAACATTACTCATACCTGTTTAAAATAATTAAAAATGCTTCAAAAGTTACCTCTTTAAAAATTCATTTATTCAAAAAAACTTATAAAAAGGGCTTTTGTAAATTCATTTTTACCATTTGACTTCAGAGTGAGAAAGAGAGCTTTTGGGTAAGAAACTTCCCGTGAATATTGCGGAAAATCTATCCGTTGGAATCGAACACCGTCACCTCCAGGTAATCCACATCACTTTACTCTTGCATTTCAACCATTTGAATTTTGTTTTTAGGTTTTTATTTTGATTTTTAGGAAGAATTTTGTTTAAAAGTCCGCTCGCAGGGGTCCGCAGGCGCAGCATACGAAACCTACGGACCCCGACTTTTTCCTACACAGGAAAGAGCCAGGGGCCCGCACCTGTTGTTTGGGTAGAGTGCAGACCTACGCACTGTCTCTAACTGGAGAGTGCAGTCCCCGTGGCATAGGTTCTAAAATTCCAAATTTTTCAAATTCCGCCCAAAAACTTTGATTTAAAATGTTCTAATCTTCCTTTTCTTTCAATGTAGGGCATGCACCATGCTTAGTTGGCGGGAACGGGAGCACGCAGATGTGGACCTCGCCACAATCAATCATCAACTTTCAATTGATGCATTAAAGGCATGCGGGTTATTTAAATTCTGGGCCATACCTGGCATGAGGGCCCAAGTAGACTTTTTGCAGTGGCTGGTAGACAGGTGGAATATACAGGACCAGTGTTTCATTATTGGTGGCCACCAGCTCGAAATGTAGCTAGAGGAAATTTACTTTTTGATTGGTTTACCCAAGAGAGGTGAAAAATTGACTCTATTCGGAACTAGGCCTGGTGGCCAGTCTGTCGATAGTCTCTGGTTAGAGTTTTGTAACGACCAAACCAAGGACAAAGGGATTGATATCAAAACCATCTCCCGTCCTGAACTCAAAGTGATTTCATTTACTGTCACCAGACTCTGCGGAAGCGCAACACTACATATGGCCACCGGATCCCAAATGCGGATGGCAGTAGACTATTTTCGAGGCACCGTCTTCAACTGGTGCGAAGCTGTGTTGGCTAATGTAAAAGGCCAACTGACTAGAGCAAAGAACGGACAACTGAAAAACTTTGGATATGGTTTATTAGTTGTGAGCTTTGGTCTAGAGACGGTTCCAATGTTGGTCCAACAACATCTTTCCATTGAAGCTAGACTTCCCTGAGAGCCCAAGCTGATGCGTTGGGTTACAATTATGGCCCGTCATCCTGAGGAGGGTTCAGAGGTTGTTCGATTTCCTCCTGAGTATTTTCATTGGTTGGAAAACCAAGTTTTTGCGTTTCAAGATTTTCCTTATGTTGGGATGGATTATTGTGGTGACCCAGACATGGCTCTTCCACCTGTAGAGCGATGGGATGACTCAGGTAAAATCATTTTCAACATTTTCTAATTTAATTCTTTTTTTGTTTTGTTTTTAAATCATCCCAAAACTGATAGTAAAAGGTTTCAAATGCAGATGTAGGTCCACGGCGACCAGCCACTCTTTGGCCCTATGAGAGGAAACACCCAGCTACAGCAGCACCAGCCCCATGGGACGAATCTACAGAGACCCTGGCCGAATTGGAAAACCATCTAGAGCACTTGACAGTAGACATTCCAGAGACTAGCATAGATGACATTCCTCTTAGGTTACAGCGCTATGTGATTGGGGTCCCAGGACCTTTCAGGAGGTTCCTTTGCAGGGTGGCCCGTGCAGTGGTTCTTATCGTGATCATCACTAGTGATAGGATGATCACCTGTTGTAGACTCATATGACATTTTTGCTTTTTGTACTATCATTTTTGCCAATCATAAGGTGTTTTTCAACCTATGATCGGAGACGATGTATATTTGACACACTTCTATGTTATGCTATATCACTATTACTGGTTATCTTGTAAAACATGTTATGGAATGTTTTTAAATTTATTGTTTGATTATTGCAAATGTCTACTTAACATTCGAGAAGTAATTGCATCTGCTAATGTATTTAAATATCTCGGAATATGCTGATATTCAATATAGTCAAATTCACGTTCCAAGAGACGAACTCTCAAAAATAATCTTAATAACACCGGATTTCTAATGGCATAAACTCTATTAAGCTGCAATACAACGAGTTTAGAATCTAACCTCACAATCAAACTCCGAATCCCAAATGAAATGGATTCAAATAATAACTCAATCACTGCACTATACTCTGCAATGTTGTTCGTTGTTTGACCGAGGCTTACCCCATGCATAGATACCAACTCATCAGAGGGTGAATAGATAACCCAAGCTGCGGAAGAGATGTTCTGTGTATTACGACAAGCAGTTGACATCTGCAATATCAAGAGTAAAATCAAGATAAGCAGGAATAATGACAAAAACACTCTCTAAACTAAGCACACTTTTCTAATCTAAAACACACCAGCTAGAAAGAAAACTAACCTAAATAAAATCTCCACACCTAGATTTAAGAATAATATCTCTTCAGGTCTGGGTTTACCTAAAGAGACACCGTCAAAATCTACCAATTCATAGGCCCCCATCACCAGCTTTCGCTTAACAACATAAGGACCATGCCACATAGGTACGAATTTTCCAGCGCTTAACTTATCATTTGCTTGATCGTATAGTAAGACTAGGTCTCCTTCCGAAAAATTACGAGGTGTAACATTTCGATCATACTGAGCTTTAATACGTTTGGCATGAGTTTCGATTGCTAGTGCAGCATCACGTCGATTCTCATCTAGCTGAGCCAAGTACAACAAATGTTTCTCCTCTTCGGAAGTGGCTGGAAGTAACTCTATGGCTATTTGCAATGACGAGATTTCGCATTCAATGGGTAACACAACTTCCAAACCGTAAACTAGTTGGAAAGGAGTGAAACCAGTTGATGTTTTTACTGAGGTTCGATACGCCCAAAGCGCTGAAAATAACATGTTATGCCAATTCGACCTATGAATCCCAATGATTCGTTGGATCATAATGACTAGAACTTTGTTGATGGCTTCAACCAGACCATTAGCCTGTGGGTAATATGGAGTAGAACTATTGTGACGTAGGCCAAGTTGATCTGTTAGTTCAGTCATCATAATGTTTCGAAAATGACGCCCATGATCAATGATAATCACTTGTGGAACACCGAATCTAGTAATTATATGATTGAAAATGAAAATCACAGCAGTTTTTCCGTCTGCCGAAAATGTAGGCATCGCCTCGGCCCACTTGGTAAAATAATCTACCGCAAGGATGATATACGCATGCCCCCCGGCCGAGTGAGGGTTACATGTAATAAAATCGATACCCCATTTCGCAAAAGGACCGACGAAAATTATAGGGTGGAGAGGAGCAGGTGGAGCATGCATCTTTCGATCAAAAATTTGGCAGTTGTGGCATTTTCGGACCACGTCAATACAATCTTTAAACAAAGATGGCCATAAATAGCTAGCGCGCAATATCTTTTGGGCTGTGGCAAACCCAGACATATGACCACCACACGCTCCAGAGTGACAGTCATTTAGAACCCTTTCAGCTTCCTCACCAGTTAAACAACGTCGGAAAATAGAGTCCGCCCCACGACGATAAAGTGTATCTCCAATAATTTTGTATTGTTGGGATTGAAATCGTATTTTCCGATGCTGAGATCTTGAAATTTTAGGCCGAAAGGATTGGGTTTGGAGATAAACTATGATATCTCCATACCATGGATCAAGTGTGCTGATAAGAAACAAGGATTCATCTGCAATGGGCTCCTCCGCCACAATTTCAGTATCAGCACGCGGGAAGTCACACATCAACTCCGAAAAAACTAAAGATTTCTTTGACTTAGATTTTTCAAACTCCAAGTCAAATTCCTGCAGGATAACAATCCATTTGGAATACTTGCCCCCTAGCAATTGTTTTGTCAAAATATAGATCATAGGGTTGCAATCGGAAATTACGGTAGTTTTGCATAGTAAAATGTAATGACGAAATCGTTGGACAACTTGAACAGCTGCCAAGGCCAATTTCTCCACATGTGAATATTTTAGCTTAGTCGGATTCAAGGTTCGACTAAGGTAGTAAATCACATGTTCACTACCAAATTCATCTTCCTAAACTAACACCATTCCAATGGTGGAATGAGAGGCGGTGAGATACAAGAAGTAATCCTGGTTGTAGTTGGGAGGATGCAATAACGGTGCATGGGTCAACGCGTGTTTAAGTGCATCAAAATATTTGTCAGCTATCTCATCCCAAAAGAATGGAGTATTCTGTTTCAACAACCTAGTAAAACCCTTTGTTATCTCGGTGTAGTTAGGAATGAATCGACGTAAAAAGTTTGCTTTCCCTTGCAAACTTTGGAGTTGGTGAAGAGTCGAAGGAGGAGGCAATTTGACAATAGCTTCAACCTTCGAGGGATCGACACGAATGCCGACTTTCGAAACAACAAATCCCAGTAAACGACCCATTTCTATACAGAAAACACATTTGTGTGGATTCAACCTAATTCGATAATGCCTACATCTCATAAAGATTGCTCGTAAATGAATGAGATGATCGGCTCTACGTAATGAATGAGCAGGTAAATCATCGAGATAGGGTTGCACAATGTGCTTGATGTCATGAAACGCGTAAGACATAGCTCTTTGAAAAGTTGCTCCGACGTTCTTTAGCCCAAAAGGTAATTTGCAGTAAGCAAACGTCCCCCATGGACAAATGAAAGCCGTTTTTGGTTGATCAGTAGGTAGAATGTTGATTTGATTGTAACCGGAAAAACCATCCATAAAGGAGAATATTTCACTGTCGGCACAATCATCAATGATTTGATCGATATAGGGAGTCGGATAATTGTCTTTGGGACAGGCTCGATTAATATCCCTATAATCGATACATATTCTTATCGTCCCTTGCTTTTTATTAATAGGAACAATATTCGATACCCAATCCGTTAAGGGAATTGGATAAATGAAACCTGCTTTAAGTAATTTTTCAACTTCTGCTTTAATAGCAGCAACTTTTCGTGAGTGGATTTGACGCAAACGTTGCCAGACGGGTTTAGCATCCGGGTAAGTTTTGATTTCATGAACAACAATTACTGGGTTAATTCCTGGCATTTCTTCATATGACCAGACAAACACATCGCAGAATTCTTGAAATAGGGCCTTATATGTTTGAAATTCATCTTCCATACAAGAGGCACCTATATGAATGTTTTCAACAATTCCAGGTTTGACTGAAATGTCAATAGGAACAGTTCGAGAAATATTCCCCAAATTTAACTCAGAATCAAGATTTTGCAATGGATTCTGAGGTTTTTTGACATAATCAGTCGTAAAAATAGATGAAAAATCATTTTCAAAATGATCAATCTCAGGTAAGAACGAAGATCTAAGATGAAGATCTTGCCATGGTAAATCATCAACCGACAAAATTTCTCGAATCTGCTCATCAGTATGAAAAAGTTCGGAAAATGTCGTTGAATCTGAGTTTGATGTTGAAAGTGATTCTTCATGGACTACATTCATTAAGTCAATTTCGGTTGAAGAAGGGTCAGAAAACAACTGTACGGCCTGATACGCAATTTCATGGGGACTCAAAGGCATAGCATCACCAAATGAATCCATCTCAGATTCAGAAGGTATGATCTAAGGATCATCATAAACAATAGTGTCTGATGAAATCATATGAATGGTTGCAGTAGAAGGTGATACGTTAGGAGGAGGAAAGGAAAAAGTTCCTAGTAAACCAGAATATTTAACTAATCCTACTCCAACATACTTATAAGGGATTGTTGTTTTGCTGACATGCTGGATACTTTCAGAAGAGGCTGGGTCGGATGAATAATAAGTTAGCTGGTCTATAGTTACGATCTTTCCATTATGAGGAAACTTTATAAGCCGAAAGACCAATGAAACAACAATAGTCATAGCATAAGACCAACTACGACCCAAGAGAAGGTTGTAATCTAGAGGGGCATCAACCACTTCCACATCTGATGGAGGGGAAAGTTCCCCTAAGGCTTTTTGGGTTGAAACCCTAGCAGACTGAAAGTTGTCTATTCAAAGAAGCACACATTCACACAGCCACTATGCTATTATAAGCAAATTCTATTGTAAAGGGTACGTACCTTAGGTCCTACGTTTGACAAGACCTTTAGGGTCCAAACCCTTCTTGGAGTTCCCTTCTTCTCCTTTGTCTTGCAAAACAACCAATTCAAAGAACATAGAAGTATATGGACAAAAACTTATAAAGAAACCATCTTCATGTTATAAATAAAGGTAGTTAGTTATGAAATCCAAATAACCACTTACATATGAATTCTAAACATGAATATCATTAACATAAAGAAGATTCATTTCGGGAACCAAGACATGTGTTTCTTTTATTGTAGACAAATAAAGTACATAAAAAAGAAATATTTTCACCTGAATCACCTTCAGCAGGCTCCAAGCAAAGCTTCCTTCCGGATCCGTTCCAGCCTCAAGCCTTTAACAAACTCCTTCCATGACTCTCTCCATGATGTCATAAATGGTGGATGAACATCAACACATAAGGAAACAAAGGTTTCTTGGAAAAATGGGGGAAGTGCAGAAGGCACAAGGGACTTCAGACCTGGTCAGGGGAAAAATCTCAGCATAATAACCTTTCTCTCTCTTCTCTCCTCCCTTAGGCCTTCCCTTTGAGGTCTTTTTATACCTCTCCCAAAGTAGTTTTTTAGTTGGGAGTTGTTTGGGAACAGTTGGGCCACGGGCACTAACAGGTGATCAGCAGGTAAAACCCGCAATCTCCGCCTGAAAATGAGGAATTTTATATTTTTTTTAAGTGTTTTAATACATATACGCGGGTTGGATATACACAGACCCGCGTATACACGCGTTTAACTCAGGGCAATGTCGTGTATAAGGGATATAACACTGTTTTTTAAATTTTAGGACCAGGTCTGGAAGGAGGGGTTGCCCTAGGCCATGAGTACAATATCACAAACCATAAGAGTGGGGTTTGGAGCTATAACAGATTCCCCCTAATATATGAGGTCAGAAGGGGTACATGATGGCCGAAATATATTATGCGATTACATGGAAAGGAAGTCTGTCAAAAACCGAGGAGGACCTCACCAGAATTCAGCCTGCCAAGCCACCAAAGGAGATCAGAAAGAAACACTGTCTGAGGTGGGCATACCCATGCTCAGAAAAAGTAAAGCATGTCCACATATCAAGTACAAGCGGATCCACTAAGTATACAAGTATAAATGACTGAAAGATACATAATGGATCATCTGATCATGATGAACAAGTACATGTCTGAATATCACATATAAGACTGTCAATGATGCTGAAAGATGCAACGGATCATTGATATAAAAGACTGATCCCAAAAGGTACCAACTAAACATGATGGAATAGGATGGTACTACACTGCAAACTCAGGTGCCAACATATAGAATGTCGCCATGACTGACTGCAACATATAAGGTGGAGTGGTATCAACTAGCAGCAACAGGAGCAACTGTCAAGTGAACCAATGAATGCTGATACAACCTGAGGTATTCACTGACCGCCGTGGTACATTTCTACACCATGGGAATAAATGATCTAAAGTTGACCATGTGAGAAATCGTTTGATTACCGGTCATTGATGTATACCGTTAACAAACGCGAGACTACTGACCGATAATGATAATGAGTGTCAAGGTACCCAGTACAATCTAACAAGTGTGAATAAATGAGCTGGAGTCGAACACTGTAAGAATCTATCGATCAGGAGACAATGATGATTTCCCACTGTCGATAATGAAGGATCTGCCACTAATGACTACAAATCCCAAGTTACTGCCAAATGGACTCTAGATCTTTGCCCCAAATGTTGTGGGGAAAAATGCCTATGTAGGACGATCCTATCCACCTAAGGTGTGACAGTGCCTTAGCAACAAACAAGGACAGCTATTCTGGTTTCTTCCTTTATGAAATGTGAAAGAAGAGAGATAAATAGACTTACCGGTGTCTTCCGTTTGTCCCTCGATCCGGTCTCTCTTCTCTTTGGGAGTTCACAGCTACTTGCCTTCTCACTCGCGCAGCTTCAGCAGGTTCATGCAAGATCACAAGAGAACAACTACTTACTTTCTTGCTTGTCCAGCTTCAACGGGTTCCTGCAAGATCACAAGAGAACAGCTACTTGTGACAAGAGAAGAACACTACACAAAGACAGATATTCACATTCATAACTAGTTTAGGATTAGAAATAAACCAAATACACTAATGCAATCATACATCAAAGACACATCAGTATATAGGAGAAACCAAGATAGCTTTATTGATGAATAACAAGGTTCAGGAAGAGATACAACCCAAAGGGTTCCAATCCAGCATCTCCTTCCCAACAAATGGAATTCCTATCTTCACCCCCTTCAAAGCATTAAGCACCCAATGATTCCAATCTCAAACCAACAACAATTCTTTGCAATAACAAAATTCCAGCCTCTAGATCTCATGGAGGAGAGATCCATATATAGATGTTTGGAGAGAGGATGAGTCAGCTTGAGATCTGACTAGTGTCCTCTCCCTCTGTCAGTTCTTGATTCCACTTGGAGGTTCTTGCTTCCACTTGGAGATTTGGAACCTCTTACTCATCACCAGTCGAATTCCCTGAGGCAAGTGTCATTTTGGAAGCTTCCTGGGTTTTGACACCTTGAGAAATGAGCTTGCCACATGTCCACTCTCGTTCAGCGCAGGTAGCCAGTGTTCCCTTTGACATTCAACGCAGGTAGCCAGTGTTGGCTTTGACATTCAGCGCAAACAGCTAGTGTAGCCACTGAAATGATCCTGAATTGACTTGTTTTTGAGTAGTTTTCGGTGGAGAACTTCTGTGAATTGCTGTGGTTTGTTAGCCTTGTTCCTCTAGGGGTAGGAACAACATGTTTAGGGACTTTGGATCCCTTAGATTATGGACATTTCATGCTTAATGCTGTAAGGCACAAAAATGTCTATAACAGTTTCCCCCTAAAGTATGAGGCTGTTTATCGGGTGAAATGCTTTATCAGGGATATCCGAAGTTCATCCAATGCTGGGAGGAGACCTGTAATAAGATACAATACAATACATTATTTTTCATACTGCTTTCATGATATAGCTGAGGCGGGCATTCCCATGCTCAACTTTATAAATTCATTTTTCTGTACATAGAACAGACAATCGTCTGACGGTAGACTGATAATTTTGATGAAATTATCATCCTTTGAGTAGGATGATTATCTGCTGCAATGATGTACATGTCAATGTCTTTATCTTTCTTGAATATATATCGCAGCCTGGATGGATGAAACTAGATCCGGGGTCTTCAAACTCGTTCGATCTTCACTCTAAGTACAAGTCGATACATGTGAGAAATGTTCTGAAGTCGAACATGGAAAGACATCGCTTGATTATCGGTCAATGTTGTAAACCGTTAACAAGCGCGAGAGGAATCACCGATAATGATAATGACCCTCAAGGTACTGCAGTACAATTCACGTGGTGTGAATAAAGGACTTGGCGTCGAACACCACGCAAAATCTTTCGGTCGAAGGGCATTGATGTATACCTGTCGCCGGAAGTGAGAAACTTGCCATTGAGGCATGCAAGCTTCAATGTACTGAAGGGGTTGTTCCTATTTCAACTCCTTGGATAATGAGCTGATGTCGACAAGAAGCGATCCATCAAAGGAGGGCCTTAATGAATCCCACATCAGTGACACGAAATGGAGCTAATGATTTTAATGGAGGTGAAAACGATCTGTGACATATGATTCAGGGTGGCGGTCATGAAAGGATGGAGGATAATGTATGGCAGTGGATGGGACATGGTTGACTTTTCTGAACGACTTCTCTTGAACATATGGCGACACTAATGCGATGGATTGGTAGCATTACCCCAAATATGGATGGTATGGCGAGACCATGGATGTGACCGGTGAATGAAACAACCCAACCCGATTGTGGTACGGAGGAAAAGTGTCATGTTCAAGAGCGACTTGCTACCATCAAAGTTTTCTTGAGTTTCTCCCAATTTTTCCCCAGTCATTGCTGACCAGTACCTCTTTATTTTTGTCAAGCTTGAGGAGGATAACATATGCTTGTTCTATAACCTGCCCTTCGGGCAAGCCCATCCCTATGTTTTAACGAGCCTAGCGATAGTGAAACTCGTTCTCGCCTGAAGACAAGTTTGTCGCTATTTAATGATTTTAACGAGTCTAACGACAAGGATAACTCAATCCTTTTCATTTTTAGAGAGTCTGAAAAGGTATATAAAGTTAACTCCAGAAGTCCTTTTTCATCATCTAATCCCTTAAGTCTGAAAAAGTATAAAACAATACAGAAGGGATGAGTTTTCGATAGTTTTAACGAGCCGAATAAAACAAGCGCTCGATCTTTTTGTGCAATAATCCCTTAGGTCCAAAAAGATTAAAATCTAGAGGAGGGATAGCACTTTCGGTCGCTTTAACGAGCTGGAAGGCCAAAACTCGGCAATCTTTTCATATTTTACGAGTCAGTTGAAAAGAGCTTAAAGAAGACTCGTCTTTTGAGGAACGAGTGATAAACAGGGTTAGCAGCAGATTTCAGGTACAGGTTGGAATTTTCCAATCACGGCAGTGTCACAAGGATGGCTAGGAGAAATCACTCTTCGCAGCTGTTCCTCAAAATGGGTAAACAATCATATGGAGGTGAACGATCGGCCAAATGAAAAGTGGAGGTGATGGTGCAAACATGACCAAGGCTTTAATGGCTGATGATATTACATTCACTGTGGTTATTTACCGGGATAGTTCATTTTTTAATGAGCTTAAACGCGGGTGGAAACATTTTCTCGGTCTTATGTTTATTTTTTAACAAGCATGAACTATGTGCTAAAACTGCTCGGATCTTGCGTTTATTTTTTAACGAGCATGAACTGTGTGCTAAAACTGCTCGAATCTTGCGTTTATTTTTTAACGAGCATGAACTGTGTGCTAAAACTGCTCGATTACCCAGTCATATGATAAGAATGTCTCAGTGAAGATGCTATTTTTTATGGAGCTTCATCTCACGAAGCTTTGCTCCGGATCCTTTCGTTATGCAAGTTTGGAAACGACTAATCCTACTGGGGAAATTTGTTTAGTCATTTTATTTGTGTTTCCATCATTGTTTGTTTCATAGACTTGAAAGCAACAATCGAACTGCATCTGCTATTCCCAGATGCAAAGTAGACAGTTGCTGCTTTGATCCAATCACTGGACTTGTCTATGATCTGAACAATGGACTCACAAATGATTTGATGATCCTTTGTGATAGATCTTAGTACCCCCTCAAAGCATCCCTTTGATTGTACCTTGCTTGTTGCTTTTATTTGGCCTGAAACAATGATTTAAATAGCAATCTGTGACCCAGAACCCAGTGAGAAATGAGAGTTTCTCCTTCAGCGCAGACCCAGTGAAGGGATTCTGCATTTCAACGTAGGTCCCGTGAAGGTTACCTACGCTGAATGTCAAAACCCCTGTGTTGAGGTTGCGCTGAACCAGTTTGCCCTTGTGCAGCTAGGGTTCTCTGCTCTGTTTTGCCTTGTTTTGATCTCTGATTTTTGCAGCCTGTAACCAGCATAGGTACCAGTCTGATAACTCCTCTTCTCTGCTTAGATTCCACCTCCTTTTGTACAAAAATATTGTGAGTGTTTTTATGTGTTTGTGGCGTCATTTACAGTTTTCCTTTGCATGAGCGAAATAGTCATCCTGTAGCCCTTGATTCAGATCTGTTGATTGTGATCTTAGAAGAGAGTTCATTGGCTGTTTGCAGATTGATTATACATTTACTCTTGCTTATTGGTTTGAGTTTGTCTCTTTTAAGTGTCGAAACAAGTATTCATTTCGAAAATCGTTAAGTGTTGTAATCTCTTCTACCCTCTCTGATTTCGAAAAAGTAAACTTGTTTGTATTTGTCATTTAAAAGCAAATTCAAAGTTGTACAAAAAGCTTTCTTTGTAGGCATCAATACTAAGAAAGCGGAAAACAAACACCTGCATTGTGCATTTGCATTTGATAGTTTGCATGCTTGATTTAGGAAAAGTGCATTAGAGTGTGCTGATTGCTCTTTGAGAAAAGATGGTGTCTTTCTTTTCCCTTAGTAGCTAGGATTTTCAAAGTTGAAAAGATATAAAGCTTGCTTATCATCTTTAGACTGCATTTAGGAATTGTATCATACATCTCGTGGTGAACCTTGAAAGGCAAACTTCTAAAAAGATCAACCTAAAATAAATTGAATGAACTTAACAACGCTTTGCAACATAACACACAACATAGAGGTCTAGGCTAGAGACGTGTTCCGGCGTCGTAAAGCCTGGTGACTGTCGATCTCGTGGATGGTGGGTGATTCCTCCTGAGGGACGATAGCACCAGTACGGATTGTGCTCCCACGTACCGTCGCGTATATATTGGGAGACCCTTATAGGCATAAAACCTTTATCCTTAGGAAGCCGTGTCGGCCGCCCTACTGGTCGCAATGCACTGAACACAACATTCAGGAAGATCGACCACCCGTACCCTAAAAAGTATTCTGCGGTTTTGCGAAAAGTTTGGCACACCCTCTGCCTAGAACTCGAGAGCAGTTCCTTTTGGCCTTTTCAGACTCTATAATGGAAAAAGTCCATCCAAGCATTTGTCACTTCGGGCTCGTTAAAACATCGAAGGAGACTAGAGTCATCTTTAGCTTTTTCTCGACTCTTTAAAATTGAAAAAGCAAGTTGTGTCTAAAGCGTCGTTAAAACTTATTTTAAACGGAACAATCACCCTTTATTCCTGCGTTGGTCTTTAGGTTGAAAAAATGGAGCACACCAACCAAGGAATTCCCCTTGGTGGAAATCCTAGTCCCTTCTCCTCTTGGGGAGATGTTGGTGCGCCCCATATGGCCACATTGTCACTTCTAGGACTGACAATTGGTCTGCCGGTCTGGATCTTTTCAACCAATGTTGTTCAGAACACCACCATTCCTGAACAGTCGAGTCAACAGTTAGACCAGACCAGAGTTTCCAACCAGCCTTCTACTTCATCTAACTCTTCCTCTCCTCCTTCCTCTTCGCTTGACGGAACTGGTAAAACCAAAAACCAAGTTCCTAAGGAGAAGAAGGAAAAGAAGAAGAAAGAGAAGAAGAAGAAGGAGCCAAAAGCGACTGGGGGCAAACGAGTGTCGTCTGACAAAAATCCACACACAACACTGACCAGGCCTAAATCGCCATGTGTCATATGCAAGGGAGACCACTTCCACAGAGATTGTCCCTGCATCCCTCGGATACTAAGGGACTGGTCTCCCCGTTTGCACAATTCGGTAGCATCAACCTCTGATAGCCATGTTGACTGCTCACCGTCGACTAGTGAAAGTGAAGTCCTAAGATAGAGAGGGAAAGCTAGATTTCCCTGCAAACTATGTGAAGGCGACCATGCCATCCACTGTTGTCCCTTCTTAGACGAGGCCAAAAGAGTTCTAGAAGATCGCCCGATTTTACGAGCGCAACTTCCTCCTGGATATCAAAAACTCCTGCCAAGTCCTTCACTAGTTGAGAACCCGGCTGACCCGCCCAGGTGGTCAGCCGAAGCACCTATCATTGAAGATGAACCGTCTGGATCCATGCCTGACGAAAGTCAAAAGGTTGAGATGACAGTTGACCCGGTTTTGCCTTCAGAGGCTCTATCTTCGAATGATACCATCACAGAGGAGAATAAAGACGACACCGTCCAAATTCTCTTCATCAACACTGACTCCAACGAACACAGGGGCAATGCACCCATTCCTTTATCGCAGGAAGGAAGTTCGTCAGAGCAATATCCGGCTGTCTATTCGGTCCCACCACCAAGCAACCTAGTTGTCTCGTTCGACTGGAACCAACTAGGCAGACCCCGGTTGCCAGCAAGCATACCATTCAGAATTATCATTCAAATATATAGAATGGTAATGGCTGGCACTATCATTGATGGGGGGCATCTGTGAGTATCCTTTCCTCTATTGCTTGGAAAGTGCTTGGCTCGCCAGCGCTTTTGCCTGAAATGAGAAATCTATCAGGCTTTGATAAAGGAACCGGTCGACCTTTAGGGATCCTCCCCAGTGGAGTCGCCAATTTGTTGTGGGGAAAAATGCCTATGCAGGACGATCCTATCCACCTAAGGTGTGATAGTGCCTTAGCAACAAACAAGGACATCTATTCTGGTTTCTTCCTTTATGAAATGTGAAAGAAGAGAGATAAATAGACTTACCGGTGTCTTCCGTTTGTCCCTCGATCCGGTCTCTCTTCTCTTTGGGAGTTCACAACTACTTGCCTTCTCACTCGCCCAGCTTCAGCAGGTTCATGCAAGATCACAAGAGAACAACTACTTACTTTCTTGCTTGTCCAGCTTCAACAGGTTCCTGCAAGATCACAAGAGAACAGCTACTTGCGACAAGAGAAGAACACTACACAAAGATAGATATTCACATTCATAACTAGTTTAGGATTAAAAATAAACCAAATACACTAATGCAATCATACATCAAAGACACATCAGTATATAGGAGAAACCAAGATAGCTTTATTGATGAATAACAAGGTTCAGGAAGAGATACAACCCAAAGGGCTCCAATCCAGCATATCCTTCCCAGCAAATGGAATTCCTATCTTCACCCCCTTCAAAGCATTAAGCACCCAATGATTCCAATCTCAAACCAACAACAATTCTTTGCAATAACAAAATTCCAGCCTCTAGATATCATGGAGGAGAGATCCATATATAGATGTTTGGAGAGAGGATGAGTCAGCTTGAGATCTGACTAGTGTCCTCTCCCTCTGTCAGTTCTTGATTCCACTTGGAGGTTCTTGCTTCCACTTGGAGATTTGGAACCTCTTACTCATCACCAGTCGAATTCCCTGAGGCAAGTGTCATTTTGGAAGCTTCCTGGGTTTTGACACCTTGAGAAATGAGCTTGCCACATGTCCACTCTCGTTCAGCGCAGGTAGCCAGTGTTCCCTTTGACATTCAACGCAGGTAGCCAGTGTTGGCTTTGACATTCAGTGCAAACAGCTAGTGTAGCCACTGAAATGATCCTGAATTGACTTGTTTTTGAGTAGTTTCTGGTGGAGAACTTCTGTGAATTGCTGTGGTTTGTTAGCCTTGTTCCTCTAGGGGTAGGAACAACATGTTTAGGGACTTTGGATCCCTTAGATTATGGACATTTCATGCTTAATGTTGTAAGGCACAAAAATGTCTATAACACCAGAGCAATGAGTCGGAGTCGATAGGGAAAGATCCGCTAGAAGGAAGGAATTAAGGCATCCTTCATCAATCTAGCACGTGTGTAACCCGTAGGCCAATAATGTGGAAGGAATCAGACGAAAAAGATGTAGTAACCCAACCGAAGTACGTTTCCGACGTACACAAGATGTAGCTAGTGCACGAAAGAAACCCTCTGAACCAACCAATAATGAAAGCTGACACAGAGGCGAGGTATCCACCAATAGGGTCAAATGGAAACCAAGGTACTGCACGAATCCCAATGTGTGATAATGTAAGCTGATGTGGAACACAAGGGAAACCACTCAGTCAAAGACCCATGATACTGATCGATGCTGAGCACAAGGTGACCTATCAATAATGAAAATAGGGCCAGGGTGCAGCGCTAGGCCTGTCCTCAGAGCAAGGTGTCGTCGTCGATAAGGACAAGACCCGCAAGCAAGAAGTCAATGGGGACCTTCTCAAACTGGCACGAGTAAAGGACCAATATAACTAATGAGATGATAGACATGACACTGACAACCAGGGATGGCCGACTGAAAAATGAGTCAAGGGACACCACAGAGAGGTCGAGTCAGGCTAACTTCCCTTGAACAAAAGCACGACTCAATGTGACTATGTGGCAGCATATGATGACTCTGTATAAGTTCGCCATGCAGGAGGCACGAACGAACCCTCCATATGATTGGAAGAGATAACCAATCGGTGGAGAACTGACTGAATAAAAAGGTTATGGTGTACCTAAGTCAAACTAAATCCCACCCATGCAGAGGAGACTTTGTTTTGAGTGCTTTGTTAAAGGCGACAAGACAGAATCTAGCTGCCAACAATAAATGGAAATACTGTCCCGTTCCCGCTCTTTTTTGGAATATTTAATTTTTTTTGTCTTTTTCTATTAAGCTGGAAAAAGAAAAAAAGAATGTTATGGTACAGTGGAAAGAATGAGTGTCGGTGAAACAGATGATCTAGTTCCTGGGAATGGAACGTTCCTATGCTCAATGCAGGGAGGTCAAAACTGGTCAGTGACACTCAAAGGTGTGTTCCTTCCACAGGTCAAGGTGTGTCAAGCTGTAGAAGTCAAAGGTATGCAAATTTGATTTTGCAGTCGTCATGGTCAAAAGTTGGCTTAAACACGAGTCCAAGTGAAGCTGACTCTAGGAAAAAAGGTGCAAGTAGTCAACATGCAATGCAGTAGCACAACTCAACACAAAGGAGCCTCTAGGGTATAAGGCCATAACAAAGCGGAGAAGCTAAGAGGAATGAGTCTTCAACGCATAAGTCATGGCAGGACTACAGAGGACTCCTGAGCCTACTCAATGGAGCAACATGGGAAACACGCGTCTGCTTGAGATGCTCATTGATTATTGGGATGTCGAGGAGGAAGCCTTTATGATCGATCAGATGCCGCTCAGGGTAGAAGTGGAGGATATCTATTTTATCACGGGCCTTTCCCGAAGGGGAGAGGTAGTACATTCCCGAGGCAGGACACGGAGTAGCCTCTCAATAGAGGACTATGTACAGATATACTACCCGAGACATCCCAAGAAGGTTGGGAGCCAGATTTCCATCACACATGTGGCGAGTTTGTCACTTAGGATAATCCTGTTCACCATAGCTCGAGTGAACGGATCATCCTCTCTGCATCTGGCGTCACGGGTCACGATGAGCGTGGCAGTTGACTGTCTCATTACTGTGTTTGACTGGTGTACTCCTCTTCTGGCCAACATGAAGAGCCAGCTCACTTCTATCAAGAGGGGATAGACCAAGAACTTTGGATATGGGACTATCCTGTGTACTTTCTTTTTCGAGAAGGTTCCTGCACTCCGCCCTAGGGTAGCAGTTTCCATCAGCACCCCACGCGATCCACGCATGGGCCGGTGGGACGATCTGATGAAATGTCTAGGGGGTGGGGAGGTCCCAAGGATTGCCTTTGACGATGATTTCTTCACCTGGTGGGATCAGCAGATCATCGCCGTGGATGACTACCCCTATGTTGGGCTGGATTTCCGAGGAGATCCTGATATAGCTCCAAACCTCACTCTTATGGTTTGTGATGTTGTACTCATGGCCTAGGGAAACCCCTCCTTCCAGACCTGGTCCTAAAATTTTAAAAATAGTGTTTTATCCCGTATACACGACATTGCCCTGAGTTAAACGCGTGTATACGCGGGTCTGTGTATATCCAACCCACGTATATGTATTAAAACACTTAAAAAAAATATAAAATTCCTCATTTTCGGGCGGAGATCACGAGTTTTACCTGCTGATCACCTGTTAGTGCCCGTGGCCCGAATGTTCCCAACCAACTCCCAACTAAAAAACTACTTTGGGAGAGGTATAAAAAGACCTCAAAGGGAAGGCTTAAGGGAGGAGAAAAGTGAGAGCTAAGGAATTACTTGGATCCACTGCCCCCATTTCCGATTTCAAAGCACTTCGTTGAGCAGGACATGGCTGGAGAACCTCTAACGCGGACATAGCACATGGAATCTGAGCCAGATCCTCAACAATGGAGTAATTCTGGGCTGCCCTAATATTAGGGTTGATAGTCGCGTGTTTAGTCTCGATAGAAGGTCGCTCAATATGAAGCGGGTTGTTAGTTTCAGGAACTGATTTACCCTTGGAAGTTTCACCTTCACCATAATCGCGTGACCGTGTGGTCACATTAGCGTGAGCACCCATCATGAAAACATTTGATGACTTGTCCCCTTCCTGGTTGCCCCCTGTGGAGGTACCAGGGTTTGAACTCACGTCAGCAAGCATTTGCTGCCCTTGGGGAAAAGGGTTGGTTAACACAGCTTGGGAACTAGAAGTCCCTTGCTGCCTTAACAAGCGCTGAGTGTCTTGAATCTTGGGGCAGAGATGAGTTAAATTGTCTCCACTGCACAACTTGCATGGAAACTTGAATTTCTTTCTCGGATCATTTCTACCACCACCAGCGTTGTTGCCGGATTTATTTGCATCAAGCTTCCCATCCTGGTTCTTTTTCTTACCTCATCCTTTCTTTTTCCCATTGGAATTTTGATTTCCTTTGGGGTTATCAGATTGGACGACATTAATTGAAGAAGTTTGGGAAGCCGGGGGATTAGACGATGTGACTTGGTTGTTAGAAGCAGTTTGTAAGGACAACTGCTACAATTGATTCAACATGTTCACGGTAGTTGTGTCTACTGACCCAATGATACCATCCGCGTGCGTACCTGGCTTCGACTTAGCTATGTCAATCTTAGACCCAGGAGCATCTGGAAAGTATTTTTGTAGGATCTCAGAGTGAGAGTAGATCAATTCTGATTGTTGGGCCCTAAAAATGGCTTGCTCCTCAGAATAGACCCCAGACATGGAGACATGCTTGGAGATCTCTGGTTGTAAAGATTTCAAAAACCACTCGAGACGGTACTCCGGAGGGATTTCGGCTTTGATGAGCCTCTTTCTATGTCTCCATTTCTGAATATGGTCAGAAATGTGAGTTGCCTTATCTTGATGAAAAGTGGCCAGAAGTTCAGTTCCGGCATCATAGTGGACAGGAAACTGGAAATGATTTAAGAAAATATTGGCTAAGTCAGCAAAAGATGTGAAGCTGCCCCCTAGCAACTCTATATACCATTCGGCTGCATTACCAGTCAAGGTGCGCTAAAAGAGTCTCAACCTAATCGAATCATCGATAAGGGAGTTAGCTGAGCACCACAAATGGAATGTGGTTACATGGTCACCCTTCACCGCTCTTCCCTTCGAATTTTGGAATGTCCGAAGGGAGCTTGGTTGGGACAGGAGGCTAGGTCGGATTGTATTTGATTGGGTCAGTTGCTAACTTAGTGAGATTTGGCAAGTTCAACATTGCCAGAAACGGAAGCCTAGGAGGACCTTGGGGATTCCACCTAGACTGGGCAGAACTCCCAAAGTTCTGAAAAGATTTTCATGGATTTTGGGAGGCACCAAGCTGCCCGAAGTAACCCGTAGAACCGGCTGAACCAAAAGGCAAGCCTTGTGATCCAGCAAAATTTGGAGTTTGACCAACTCAAGCCGCAAAACCTCCATAACCAGCAAAGTTTCCTCCTAAAGGATTATAAGGGGTTGATAACCCCTGATAAGGATTCCAAGCCGAAATTAGGGGAGGAATACTTTGAAACGAACTAATCGTGGAGTACGGCCTATTTCCTTGTTGGCCGATAAACAGATTCCCAGTTCCCGCGCCACTAATCCTATGGTTATTCCAACCTTGGAAAGGCTTATTGCTTTGTCCTACAGAAGAAAAAGGCATGGATCCTATCATCGGGTTGGAATGTGGTATATGACCACTTCCGAAAGGAAAACCCTGGAATGAAGCCGATCCGCCCATCATGGACGTAGCGGCACTAAATGGAACCGATGGAATACCCTGTGAGTGGGTGCCAAATGGGAAGAATCTAGTACCAAAAGCATTGATTTGGGCATTTCCACTCGTGGATGGAATGGAGGTAGACCCAACCAAAGATGTGCTAGCAAAAGATCCAAACAAGGAAGCAAAGGAGATGGAAATCATTCCTCCTCCTTGCACCGATGTTGGAGTTTGCATAGTCGTAGGACTTGTAGAAGCCATGCTTCCAGTAGTGGTCATCGATGGTAAGCGCGTAGTGTAACCTGGACTTTACGGTCTATGCGTTGGAGTCCCAACGTATTGCAATACGTCCAGATCACTAGATGGCAGTGGAGAATTCATAGCGCTAATGACTCTGAGAGTTCTTGTACCTCTATGTTATTCTCCGCCTGAAAGAGAACTCGAGAAAGGACTGGAGTGTCCCTCTCTTGTTCAGAAGTGCCAGGCCTTGCTTGAACACTAATGCCCCCGAAAGGAGGATCAATCCCCGATCCGTCAACCGGCGTGGGACGGAACCCACCGGTAGTATTGCCTCTGCGCCTTCTAGGAGAAGGCTCTAAACTTGGTGGCGAAATACCACGAAGTCTTTGAGACCGTCTAGGAGATCGGTCAACCACTTTGAATTTTTTGTTATGATCTAACTAAAGACTCAAAAAATTGAAAGCTAGGCCGACTAAGAGCACAGAGCACACACTATAAAGTCCCTAAAGATAACAGCCAGTCAAACAACTTCCAAGTATTTCCGCTCCAGGTGATTAAGACCGGACAACAAAATACAAGAAAGTGAAATTAAGGGGCCTTCCGAAGATAGTCTGGGATGATGAAGGCCCAGTCCTATCAGTGAAGGTATCAGAGGAAGTTCGCTGACCTCCTAACAATAGCCTGCGCTGGTGCAAGCCCCCAAGCTTCGCAAGGGTGCCCTCCTGTTGTGGGGAAAAGTATCCGACTCGGATGACCCTATCCCTACTCTAAGGGTGATAGTCCTTAGCAACAACTGAAAGTAAAGCTTTGATATTTTCCTTTATGAAAGTACAGAGAAGGAAGAAAAGATTGACCAACCGGTGTCTTTCGCTTTTGTCGATCCTATCCTCTCTCTTTGTCTCTTGTTCCCAGCTCCTTGCTCCCTTTGCCGGTCCAGCTACACAAAGATCCTGCACAAACAAGAGAAGGAAAACTACAAGAAACATGTACTCATAACTGATGCATGGATTAGAGTGAATCAGATATACAAGTAAATACAATACATCAATGCAATACAAGTATATAGGAGAACATTCAAAGCTTTATTGATAGAAGTAAAATGGTTCTGAGAAGGTTACAACCATCAATGGCTCCAATCCAGCAGCACCTCCCCAGCAGCAAGAAATCTCCTCTTCCCCTCTATAAAAGCAATCACCCAATAGCTCTAACTGTAAACCAACAGCACTTCCTTACTTTGCACAAAATTCCAGCCTCTTTAGACCTCATAGAAGAGCTCTATATATAGGATAGAAGAAGAAAGGATGAGTCAGCTTGAGACTGACATAAAGCTGCCTTGTGTCCTCTCCCTCTTCAGTTAAACTTCAGTTCTTGAGTCCACTTGGAGATCCTTGCTTACACATGGAGATCAAGTACCTCTTACTCATCACAGGGCGAATCCCTTGAACCAAGTGTCAGTTTGGAAGCTTCCTGGGTAATTGACACCTTGCAGAATGACTGTGCCACTTGGCCAATCTCGCCCAGCGCAGGTAGCCTTCATTAGATTTGACTTTCAGTGCAGGTACAAGGAGGAGCAGTTGCATTCCAGCGCAGATGCTCAGTGGAGCAGCTGACATGATCCAAAAATAGCCTATTTTTGAGTGTTTTCAGGTGGAGAACTGATGGGAAGTGCTGTGGTTTGCTGACCTTGTTCTTCTAGGGGTAAGAACAACATGTTTAGGGACTGAGGATCCCTGTAATTATTGACATTTCATGCTCCATGCTGCGAGGCACAAAAATGTCTATAACAGTTGCCCCCTAAAGTATGAGGCCGTTTATCGGGTGAAATGCTTTATCTAGAGGGTCCGAAGTTCATTCCAGTGCTGAGGAGGCGCCCTGTAATACAATACAATACAATACATTATTTTTCATTCTGTTTTCATGATCTAGCTGAGGCGGGCATTCCCATGCTCAGCTTTATAAATACATTTTGGTACATATAACAGACGATCGTCTGATGGTAGACTTATAATTTTCTGCTGAAATTATCATCCTTTGAGTAGGATGATCATCTGCTGTAATGATGTACATGACAAATGCTTTTATATTTCCTGAATATGTATCGCAGCCCGGATGGATGAAACTAGATCCGGGGTCTTCAAACTCATTCGATCTTCACTCTAAGTACAAGTCGATCCATGTGAGAATTTCGCTGAAGTCGAACATGGAAAGACATCGCTTGATTACCGGTCAATGATGAAAACCGTTAACAAGCGCGAGAGGAATCACCGATAATGATAATGACCCTCAAGGTACTGCAGTACAATTCACGTTGTGTTTATAAAGGACTTGGCGTCGAACGCCACGCAAAATCTTCTGGTCGAAGGTCATTGATGTATACCTGTCGCCGGAAGTGAGAAACTTGCCATTGAGGCATGCAAGCTTCAAAGTACTGATGGGGTTGTTCCTAGATCAACTTCTTGGATAATGAGCTGAAGTCGACAAGAAGCGATCCGTCAAAGGAGGGCCTTAATGAATCCCACATCAATGACATGGAACGGAGCTAATGATTTTAGTGGAGGTGAAAAACAAACTGTGATATATGATTCAGGGTGGCGATCATGAATGGATGAAGGATAATGTATGGCAGTGGATGGGACACGGTTGACACTTTCAGAATGACCTCTCTTGAACATATAACGACACGATGCGATGGATCGGTAGCATTACCCCAAAAGTGGACGGTTTGGCGAAGACCATGGTGATGAGACCGGTGAATGAAACAACCCAACCCGATGTAGTACGGAGGAAAAGTGTCATGTTCAAGAGCGACTTGCTACCATTAAACTTTGATGTTCTCCCAATTTTTCCCCAGTCATTTCTGACCAGTACCTCTTTATTTTTTTCAAGCTTGAGGAGGATAACATATGCTTGTTCTATAACCTGCCCTTCGGGCAAGCCCATCGCTATGATTTAACGAGCTTAGCGATAGGGAAACTCGTTCTCGTCTAAAGACAAGTTTGTCGCTATTTAATCATTTTAACGAGTCTAACGACAAGGAAAACTCGGTCCTTTTCATTTTTAGAGAGTCTGAAAAGGTACATAAAGTCAACTCCAGAATTCCTTTTTCGTCATCTAATCCCTTAAGTCCGAAAAAGTATAAAACAATACAGAAGGGATGAATTTTCGATTGCTTTAACGAGCCGAACAAAACAAGCGCTCGATCTTTTTGTGCAATAATCCCTCAGGTCCAAAAAGATTAAAATCTAGAGGAGGGATAGCGTTCCGATTGTTTAACGAGCTGGAAGGCCAAAACTCGGCAAACTTTTCATATTTTACGAGTCGGTGAAAAGAGCTCAAAGAAGACTCGTCTTTTGAGGAACGAGTGATAAACAGGGATAGCAGCAGATTCCAGGTACAAATTGGAATTTTCCAATCACGGTAGTGTCACAAGGATGGCTAGATGAAATCACTCTTCGCAGATGCTCCTCAAAATGGGTAAACACACATATGGGGGTGAACGACCGGCCAAATGACAGTGGAGGTGATGGATGAAAACACGACCAAGGCTTTTAAGGCTGATAAATTTACGATCGCAATGGTTATTTACCGAGATAGGTTCATTTTTTAATGAGCTTGAACTCTGGTGGAAACTTTTGCTCACACTTTTCTATTTTTTAACGAGCATAAATTCCGTGGTAAAACTGCTCGATTCATGGTCAAATTTGATTTTTTACTTTTACTAGCTTTTCTCTTTTCAAATGTAGTACTTCACCATCAATTGCTGCAACAAATTTTGTTAGAAATGGACAACATTTGCATGAAAATGAGATTATAACCCTAATATTTAACTTTAAACTGTGTAAAAAAGTCATAAAAAGGTGTTTTTACCTCTCATTTACCATTTCATTTGCATTTTGCTTGTTGGAGCTCTGGAGGTGCCTCTTCTTCCTTGATTTTCACCAGCTGATTTCGGGAGATTCTGTGGACGATTTTCGGCGCCGTTTGGACCAGGTAGGAGCTAAACCTTAGCCCTTCACTTTCATGGTTTCCTTTTTCAGTTTCATGCACATTTTTCAGGGTTTCTGAGCCTCAGGGGTTTCATCAAGGCGCCCTGGCATCAGCGCAGGTTCTCCTTTCGAAACTTGCGCTGTATTTCAGGTGGTCTTAAGGCAGACTGCGCCTCAGCGCAAGGGAGAGACTCTCTGCCTGCGCTGGGCCTAGAAAAACTGATCCTGCATGTGATTTTTGATGATTTTTCGCCAGTTTTTCATCAAAATTAGGAACTTACTCCTTCTCTTGTTTGCTTGCAGGGAACTTTGAACAAAATGTCCCTTACATGGCGAGAACGAGAACATGAAGCAGAGGACATGGTTGCACTCCATGACCCCGTCACGGTGAATGCGCTTCGGAACTGTGGCCTACTGAAGTTCTTCCGTATCTCTAGCATGAGAGCACAGATTTCTTTACTGCAGTATATGCTTGATGCTTGGGATCCTGTTAACCAAGTATTCCAGATTAGGGGGAAAACCATCCCCTTGACCATAGAGGACATGTACTTCTTGATTGGGTTGTCAAGGCGGGGTGCCCCCATTTCTTTGTCAGGTACGGCTCGAGGGACTAATTCCACCAGAGACTACATCCGTCAGTATTGCCGGGAAGGTTCACAGCCGAGCAAAGACGGCAAGATCAATATCCGTGACATCACTGACAGGTCTCTTAGGTCCATTCTGTTTACTATTGGTAGGATGGCCGGTAGCGCAGCTTTACATGTTGCCAACAGATCTTATATGCAGCACGCCTTGGAGTGTCTCCAACCGAAAGTATTTAACTGGTGTGATGCAGTACTTGTTCAGATGAAAAGTCAATTGACCAAGGTAAAGGACGGGAGGCTGAAGAACTTTGGATTTGGTTCTATTCTGACTGCCTTCGCCTTGGAGAAAATCCCATTGATGCAGCCTCAGTACATCATACTTGACTTGCCTTCTCCGACCGAGCCACGCATGCAGAGGTGGGTTGACCACATGTCCCGACACGCTGGTCAACCTCAGATTACTTTCACTGAGGCCTTCTTTAGGTGGTTCGAGCGTCAGGAGATGGCGTTTTCTGAGTATCCATATGTGGGTATGGACTACCGAGGTGACCCGGACTTGGTGTTACCGGATGGCGAGCAATGGGGCGCTATTGGTAAAATCTCTGACCATATCACTGTTTATTGTTTTTATTCATGATGTTACCGTGCAAAACTAATCAAACTCTTGGGTGCATGCAGATGTTGGTCCTGTTCGTCCAACAGCTCGTCCACGATCGCCAGTTGCTGCCACAGCAGCAGAGCCTGCTAGGCGAGTTGTTATTCGCGACCTTGGTGATACTGAGATACTTGCAGCTGTGCAGAAGCAGGTCGAGAGCCTTACTCGTGGTCTTCCGGATGTACAGATTGACGAGTTACCTTTACAGTTGCAGCGGCACACTATTGGCGTGCCTAGACGATGGACTCGTCTCTTGCGCATGATTGCACAGACCGTGACGTACTATCATGAGCACCACTAGGCTAGGGTGCCCCCTAGCATCTTTTTGAGTTCTAGGTCATACGACCAATTTTGTTTTGATTACAGCACATTATGTACAAACTATAAACAGCTTTATATATTTTGATTTTCGGGGTTTATTCTGGTTTATTTGTGATCCACTTGTATAGCACCGATGCATCTCTTTTTATATATGTCGTAAATGTCTATTTAATACATAGTTTGCTAATGAATCTGTTAATGTGTTCAAGTTTCTGGAAATATGTTGGTATTGAATTGACTCAAACTCTCTCTCCAAAATATTAACCCTTAGAAACATTCGATAAATAGCTGGATTGCGGACTGAATATATACCATTGAGTTGTAGTATCACAAGCTGTGAGTCTAGCCTAACAATTAGTCGGCGTATACCATGAGCGATGGTATCAGAGAGGAGTTCAATCAACGTGCTATACTCAGCGATGTTGTTCGTCGACTGTCCAATACACACACCTCTGAAACTCACTAACTCGCCGCTTGGATAAAAAATGGCCCAGGCTGCGGAGGACAAATTCTGCGTACTACGACTCGCTCCGTCAGCATATCCTACATATGTCTCAGAAAGATTCGACATCTGCAACAAACGAGAAGGGTGGATTACTAAACCGAAACAAACACTTTAGCGAAAACAAAATACAACAAAAGCACTCAGGTTACTATTCAGGCATAGTAACGCTTGAGGTACAACCCGTTGCGGGGTTGCGCCAGTGGTATCCCGTCATAATCCATTAACTCGTAGGCTCCTTTTGCTAACACCCTTTTAACAATATAAGGACCCATCCATAAGGACTTAAATTTTCCTGCTCCTAATTTGTCGGATTCTTGGTCGTAAAGCAAAACCAAGTCACCCTCAGAGAAGATACGAGGTTTGACATTTTTGTCGAACTGCGCCTTGACTCGTTTCTTATGGGCTTCATTCGCCAAAGCGGCGTCACGACGGTTTTCATCCAACTGGATCAATTCCAAGAAACGAGCCTCTTCTTCTGAGGTTCCGGGGAGGAGGTCAATTGCGAGTTTAAGAGACGAAATTTCGCACTGGATCGATAAGACTGCCTCCAGGCCATACACCAATTGGAATGGTGTGAACCCAGTGGCGTTCTTTACCGAGGTTCGGTAAGCCCACAATGCTGAGTATAGGAGTAGGTGCCATCTTCTTTTGTGAACCCCGATCATCCTTTGCAACATACGCTTCAGGACCTTGTTGATTGCCTCAACTTGTCCATTGGCTTGTGGATAATACGGGGTAGAGCTATCGTGCGATAGTCCTAGTTTGGCAGCTAACTCAACCATCATGTGATTGCGAAAATGCGATCCATGATCTGTCACTATAGCCTGCGGAACGCCGAACCTGGCGACTACATGATTAAAAAAGAAAAGGGCAGCTATTTCACCAGTGTTATCCAATGTAGGCATCACCTCGGCCCATTTGGTAAAATAGTCAACAGCGACTATAATATACCCATGCCCCCCGGTCGAGGTGGGGTTACATTGCATGAAATCGATGCCCCACTTGGCGAAAGGCCCAACAGCAACTATAGGTTGCAAAGGTGCGGGCGGTCTCCTGGTTTTGCTATCAAAGATCTGACACGCATGGTAACTTCTGACAGCTATTATGCAATCTTTAAACATAGTTGGCCAGAAATATCCTGCTCGTAAGATTCTTTGTGCTGTTGCATATCTAGATTGATGCCCTCCGCACGCGCCTGAATGACAATCATTCAGGGCTTTCTCGGCCTCCTCATGGGTAAGGCACCTCCTCAGAACCGTATCGACACCACGACGGTAAAGTGTATCACCGACGATCATGTAGTCTTTAGATTGGTATCGTATACGCTTCCGTTCCGAGTGTGAGGTATTAGGCCTAAATTTTTGGGTTTGGAGATAAACAATGATGTCTCCATACCACTCATCGCTTACTGATATCAGAAACAAATTTTCATCCACGATTGACTCTTCTGATGTTTCATCGTTGGACGACGATGGGAGATCGCACAATAATTCCGCGAAAACTAGAGTTTTCTTTGATTTGGATTTTACAAAATCCAGATCAAACTCTTGAAGGATCGCTATCCATTTCGAATATTTGCCCCCAAGCAACTGTCGCGACAGTATATACGTCATGGGGTTGCAATCTGACAGAATGGTAGTTTTCCTAAAGAGGACATAATGTCGAAACCTTTGAATCGCTTGAACAGCAGCAAGCGCTAGTTTTTCAACATAGGAATATTTACTTTCTGTGTCATTTAAGTTTTTACTTAAATAATAAATAGGATGTTCAATTCCATCGACTTCTTGCACTAAGACCATCGCAATGGTCGTATCTGCTGCAGCTAGATACAGGTTAAAATCTCTTTGATAGTCCAGGGCGTACATTAATGATGCTCTTACTAGAGAATCTTTCAGAGCGTCAAAGGAAGCTTGCGCAACCTGGTCCCAGACAAAAGGTACATCCTTTTTCAAAAGACGAGTATAACCTTTGGCAAGTTCTGCGTAATTTGGAATGAACCTCCTCAGAAAGTTTGCTTTCCCTTGGAGTTTCTGAATCTGAAGCAAATTTGAAGGTGGAGGCAAATTAATGATTGCCTGAACCTTACAGGGGTCGAGACGAATCCCATCCTTAGAGACTACAAAGCCAAGTAAACGACCAGAACCGACGCAAAACACACATTTGTGCGGATTGAGTCTTATCTTGTAGTGTCGGCAACGTAGAAATATTGCTCTCAAATGCCGCGGATGATCAGTCCGCTTCCGCGAATGAGCCGGAAGATCGTCGAGGTAAGGTTGAACGATGTTCTTGATGTCATGAAAGGCATAATTCATTGCCCTCTGAAACGTCGCCCCTGCGTTCTTTAAACCAAAGGGTAATTTTCGATAAGCGAATGTGCCCCACGGACAAATAAATGCAGTCTTAGACTGGTCCTGTGGGCGGATATTTATTTGATTATACCCGGAAAATCCATCCATAAAGGAAAAGATTTCACATCCGGCGCATTCATCAATTATCTGGTCGATGAAGGGTGTAGGGTAGTTGTCCTTTGGACAAGCTTTGTTTACATCCCTATAGTCGACGCACACTCTTATCGTCCCTTGTTTTTTCATAACAGGGACAATATTCGATACCCAATCGGTTAGAGGAACCGGGTAGATGAATCCAGCATGGAGAAGTTTTTCAACTTCTGCCTTAATGGCAGCGGCTTTCTTGGGGTGAACCTGTCGAAGCCGTTGTCTTACTGGTTTGACATCAGGGTACATTTTAATTTCATTTCAACTATGCTCGAGTCAATGCCTGGCATTTCATCATATGACCATGCAAAGACATCTCTAAATTCGCGAAAGAGAGCACCATATATTTCCAGTTCTGAAGGGGAACAACTTTTGCCGACATGAATATTCTCTACAACATCAGATTTTGTCGAGATGTTTATGGCTACGGTCTCTTCAATATTGGATAGGTTTCGCTCTGAATCCACCGTATTTACAGTATTTGTTAGGAATTCAAACACTGAAGGGTGATATAAGTCGTGATGAGTTTCTTCTTCACACTCTGGAAGAAGGGAACGATGGTGGTGATCATTCCATGGTGCCCCCTCAATCATCATTGATTGTAAGATTCCTTCGTCAGTCCCATGAACTTTTGACCATGGATCTAATGGGGTACCATATTCTCCAGACCTATCTACCCAAACGCTTGACGAGCGTTGATTTGGGCTCGCCTCCCATGCCTGAAACATTGATTGCTACAATATTTCTATGGGGCTAGGTGGCAAAACCACTTGATAATCCATGACGACTTTGTCTCCTGCGACTTTCGAAGAAGATACCATGTTGCATGTTGCTACAAACGGGATATCCCCTACATGGAAAGGAGGTGGCAACGCGAAAGTTCCCATCATTGTGGGATCTTTCAGCAAGCCTACTCCGATATCTTGCATTGAATGGTCACTCGCATGGATCATGGGAATGCTTCCAGTAACTTGTGAACCATTAGGGAGGAAATTCTGCTGGTCGACGACCGTAATCCCTCCTTCAAATGGGAATGCGATCTTCCTAAAATATGTCGACACTACAGCTGCCATGGCATATATCCATGGTCTTCCCAGTAGGATGTTATAGTCAAGATTGCCATCAATGACTTCAACATCAATTTCCACTGTTTTTCCTCCTAGTTCAATCTTAAAGTTATTTAGGATACCGTACGGAGTGTACGTCCTTCCATCAAATGCTTTCAATGTCGTCGAAGATCGCGACAAGGTTGGAGATCCAAGAGTTTTCCAGCAACTCATCGACATGATACATGTCGATGCTCCCTCATCAATAATCGTTCTATGAACAGTTTTGTTGAGTGCTTTCACTTGAATAAGGAAAGCTAGTTGCGCTGGTAACTGAGGATCATATCCTTTGTGATCAAAGGATACAAGATTGGAATCTTTAGGATCCACTCCACCAATTGCTGATAACAATGCCTGCCTTTGGGATGGACAATTTTGCAGTACCTCAAGAGTCGACATAGCAGATGGCGATTGGGCCAAATCTTCCACTATGTTATAATGCTGCGCCGCTCTGGCACGAGGATTAAATGTCGACTTGTGTACTACTCCCTTAGGTGGCTTTATTGTTAATTCATGCGTGAGGGGGGGTACAACTTTTGCCGAAGTTGTTGTCGAACTACTGGGTTGATCTTTCCCTTTGTCGTTCAACACCGGCGGATTCCCATAATCTTTATTCCTGGTCGAGATCAAAGCATCATTTTGCTTAGAAACCGACAACATAAGCACTTGAGACGGGGAAGCATTTCCACTATCAACCATATTTTGACCTGGGGTAGGAAATGGATCAGTCAACACAGCTGAAGTTTGTGAACTTTTAAAGAACCTCTTTAACTCAGCTTTGAACGGACAATCCTTTGTCGAATGATCCTCATCGCATATATGACATGGATAAATTTGTTTCCTTTGCCCAGGAGGGTTTGAAGAAGTTTTTTGAGGGGATGACTCACCCTGTTTCTTCTTCTTCCCTTTGTTTTGTTTCTTTTTGCTTCCTGGTTGATTGGAGTTTTTGCCTTTATCCGTAGATACAACATTTACCTCCGAAGCAAGAACCTCTTGATTTGCTTTTTGATTCGAAGTCTTACGGGCTTTCTTATTTGAATCCCTTGTCGACTTAGTGTTTGCAGTTCCAATCACGCCATCACCGGCATGAGAGTCACTATTTGATCCGGGAGGAGGAGGGATTGAAAATTCCGGTCTGGGGGCGTCGGGTATCTTATCATAGAGCGTGCCCGACTGAGTATATACTAAGTCCAAATATTGAGCACGAGCAATAACCTGCTCCTCTGTTACGACGCCTCCCTTGGCCACATCTTCTGTTATAGCAGGAAGAAGCGACTTTATAAACCACTCAGCTAATAGCTGATCTGGAACGTAGGTCTTTACCATTCTGCGACGACGATGCCACTCATGTATATGATCTGATATATGTGTGGCTGTTGTCTGCTTGAAATTGGTCAAGATCTCTGTTCCAGTTTCGTACCTTATAGGTAACTGAAAGTGTGTTAAGAAAGTCGTGGCTAGGGAACTAAAATTGTCGAAAGAGGCTCTAGGTAATTCAATATACCATTTAGCCGCCGGACCAGTCAATGTCCTCTGGAAAAGGCGAAGCCTTATCGAATCATCATTCAAGGTATTCGACGAACACCACAGATGGAATGTCATCACATGATTCGACGGATCTTCGCCAGGATTTCCATTGAATTTAGGAATGTCCGAAGGAAGTTTGTGAGGAATCGCTGGCCACCAATGGGCATAGGCGATTGGATCATTCGTTAATCGATGTAAATCTGGTAATTCTAGGGTCGCCACGAATGGCAACTGCTGATTAAAGTTTGGCGAGGCGTACCCAGGATACGATGGAATCGCCGGAGCAGTAGGCCTTTGCATACCAGCATAATGCAACTGATGTTGATATGAATGATACGGCTGGTGGGCTTGGCCACTGTAAAGTGGTTGATTTAACCCGTTCTGGATATAGGGTTGCCCACTATTCGCAAAGATCTGTTGCTCAGATCCCTGGTATACCTGTTGAAACTGAGGTTGTTGGTATTGCACCATCCATGGTTGTGAAGCCATGTTTTGCTGTGCGACACTAACCGACGGACCAAGATGCGGGGTTATGGTTCCCGTTTGTATCTGTGTCGTCCCGACAGTTGGCGATTGTGGTTGTGTTGCAGGGTCAATGGGCTGTTGCATTACAACTTGGGGTTGACATACAACAGGCATCGATTAAACTTGCGACACGGTTACAATTGCTGGCGTCGTCGGGATACTAGACATAGGTACACACTGTTGCATGGAATATACAACTCTTGGTTGTTGGGGTAACATAGGTACCCAACCATTCGTCGTTACTTCAGTCAAACCTGAATGTTGTTGAAAACTGCCGTATGGGTATCCCCCCGGAAGGGGAAGTGAAAGGGCATATTGCCCCCCATACGGTAACAATCCGGAGCTCAAGGGTATAGATTGCCTTTGAGGACTGGATGGCCCAAACTGATTTCCAAAGGGATCAATTTGTCTAGTTTCAACATAAGAATTACCGGGTATTATACCGGAAGAACAAACTGGAACAGACCAAGTTGTCGTAATAGTCCCTTGGTGGACTCCTTCTAACTGATGAGAGCTAGTCGGGACAGCTGGTATGCCGGCAAACATCGTTGGATTGACAACAGGAGCTTCTGCTGTCGCTGTGTCATTTGGCACAGTCCTAGATGTCGACGGTTGCTCAGACATTTTAAGTCTATCCAATAAACTGCCTAACGATTCTACAGGAACTTCCTGTGGCGATGGACAAACTTCTGATGCAGAAGGAAAAAGAGTGGCGCCTACTCCAAAATGAGTTGGAGTATTTGCTTGCTGGTCCTCTACGATTTCCTCTATTGCAATCAGACCAGGAGGAAGAGGAAGACCGTCAGGTCCGTAAAAGATTTCTGGTGCCGAAGAAGGGGTTGCCTCGACAGCGACAGTTGTTTGAGCAACAAGACTCTGTGGACCGGTTTCAGATGGAACTGGTTCAGTTATGCAAGTACTTGTCCTCAGACTAGGATCAGTACAACTGTCCCTCTGTTGCTGTTGAACTTCTTCAATAGAGGCAGGGATTCCAGAAATATTAGGAGTAACCAGAATCTCAGATGTTGTCGGAACTGTTGTTCTAACTTTAATGGGAGATTTTGACCCGGTCGAGCGAGTTCGCTTTGTCCGTACTATTCTCGATTCCGGAGACAAAGACGGTTGACTCGCGAGTCTCCTCGAACGACGGAGTTTTAATTGACTTTCCTCCATGGTTGCGGATTACTTGATCAACTAAAATACAAAAAGGGGAATTATGTTTCCGTATTGAATGAATTTTATTAGACGCTTTTAGACACAACTTTGCTTTTTCATGTTTTAAGAGTCGAGAAAAAGCTAAAGATGACTCTAGTCGCCTTCGATGTATTAATGAGCCCGAAGTGACAAATGCTCGGTTGGACCTTTTCAGTTATAGAGTTTGAAAAGGGCCAAAAGAAACTGCTCTGGAGATCTAGGCAGAGGGTGTGCCAAACCTTTCGCGAAACCACATAATACGTTTTACGGTACGGGTGGTCGATCTTCGTGAATGCTGTGTTCACTGCATCGCGATCAGTAGGGCGGCCGACACGGCTTCCTAAGGATAAAGGATAAATGCCTATAGGGGTCTCCCAATATACGCGACGGTACGCGGGAGCACAAGTCCGTATTAGTGCCACCGACTCTCAGGAGGAATCACCCACCTTCGTAGAGATCGACAGTCACTACGTTTAACGACGCCGGAACACGTCTCTACCTAGACCTCTATTGTGAGCGTTATGTTACAAAGCGTTTTTAGATTCATTCAATATATTTTAAGTTGATCTTGTTTAGCAGTTTGTCTTTCAGGATCACCACGAGATGTATTGGTACAAATTCCTAAATGCAGCTAAAATGATAAGCAAGCTTTACAATCTTTTTAGCTTTGAAAATCCTAACTACTGAGGGGAGAGAAAAACATTATCTTTCCACACAGAGCACAAAGCACAAACTAATGCACTTTCTCCTAGATCAATCACGCAAACTTATCAAAATGCAAATGCAAGATGCATGTATTTCTTTTCTTTTCCCTTAATGTTGATGTAGACAAAAAGGAAATTGTCGTATAATTTTCGAATTCAATTTGAAGCGTAAACAAACAAGTTTTGTCTAAAATGAAAAGACGCCTTACAGGTACTTGTTTCGACACTAAAAATGTATGAATTCAAACCATAAGATGAAAAACAAACAAACTCGAACAGCCATGAACAGTAACAAAACTAGCTCTTAAGATCACAAAGACACTTTTACAGTTCAGGATCTAAGAGGCCACAGCTATACTGGTTCGCTTTTCACAATGGGAAACTGTAACTGAAACAAGAAATACTGAAAGAACAATCACAGTTTCATCACACAACTGAGGTGGAATAATGTCAAGGAAAGTTGGTTTACAGCAAGTACAATGACAAGCAATCAGCAGCAAAACAACAGTGAAAACAGGGCTAAGACACAGTGGGAAACCTCAGGAAGACATAGCCTAACTGGATCAGCGCAGGCTCTGGTCTGTCAAATTGACTCTCAGCGCAGTTCCCGAAGGGAGTACCTACGCTGGAATGCAGACTGCCTGTGGACAGCCTGCACTGAGACACGAGAGTTGCGTTTACAAGGATTTCCGGGTCATAAAAAGCTCAAAAATTCACTGTTTTTGCTGAAATAAAAAGCTATAGGTCAAGTACAAGCTAAGGGATGATCAAGAGGATGAAAAGCTATCACAAAGAGTACAAGAGTCTTTTGTAGATCAGCTCTTCAAATCATGAATCTGCTCAAAAAATGAGCAAGAGTAGCAGCCCCTCTACTTCGCTTTTGATATAGTCAAAAGCTTTTTGATTCGGTACTCTTTGGTTCAGGAAATGAATAGCAAAGATACTACAAACACCAACAAGATACTAGGCTCCCCAGCGGAGTCGCCAGTTTGTTGTGGGGAAAAGTATCCGACTCGGATGACCCTATCCCTACTCTAAGGGTGATAGTCCTTAGCAACAACTGAAAGTAAAGCTTTGATATTTTCCTTTATGAAAGTACAGAGAAGGAAGAAAAGATTGACCAACCGGTGTCTTTCGCTTTTGTCAATCCTATCCTCTCTCTTTGTCTCTTGTTCCCAGCTCCTTGCTCCCTTTGCCGGTCCAGCTACACAAAGATCCTGCACAAACAAGAGAAGGAAAACTACAAGAAACATGTACTCATAACTGATGCATGGATTAGAGTGAATCAGATATACAAGTAAATACAATACATCAATGCAATACAAGTATATAGGAGAACATTCAAAGCTTTATTGATAGAAGTAAAAGGGTTCTGAGAAGGTTACAACCATCAATGGCTCCAATCCAGCAGCACCTCCCCAGCAGCAAGAAATCTCCTCTTCCCCTCTATAAAAGCAATCACCCAATAGCTCTAACTGTAAACCAACAACACTTCCTTACTTTGCACAAAATTCCAGCCTCTTTAGACCTCATAGAAGAGCTCTATATATAGGATAGAAGAAGAAAGGATGAGTCAGCTTGAGACTGACATAAAGCTGCCTTGTGTCCTCTCCCTCTTCAGTTAAACTTCAGTTCTTGAGTCCACTTGGAGATCCTTGCTTACACATGGAGATCAAGTACCTCTTACTCATCACAGGGCGAATCCCTTGAACCAAGTGTCAGTTTGGAAGCTTCCTGGGCAATTGACACCTTGCAGAATGACTGTGCCACTTGGCCAATCTCGCCCAGCGCAGGTAGCCTTCATTAGATTTGACTTTCAGCGCAGGTACAAGGAGGAGCAGTTGCATTCCAGCGCAGATGCTCAGTGGAGCAGCTGACATGATCCAAAAATAGCCTGTTTTTGAGTGTTTTCAGGTGGAGAACTGATGGGAAGTGCTGTGGTTTGCTGACCTTGTTCTTCTAGGGGTAAGAACAACATGTTTAGGGACTGAGGATCCCTGTAATTATTGACATTTCATGCTCCATGCTGCGAGGCACAAAAATGTCTATAACACCTCCAGTAGTACTGTCGAGAGTGATGCAATGTTGACCTTAGGTGCCACAGGATTCCCCTCCGCAGCCACCTATGTAGATCCCTAGGAGTAGCAACTATGGATACCAACTAGTCGCAGAAGCCAGGCGGAACAGTCGTGAGGTAAGTTCGGACAAGTAGGAGAGGGGGTATCTCTCTTCCCTGTCTTCATAGACCCTCATGCTTAACTCCCAGATCCGGAGCTTTCCTGGTCTTCCTAACGCTATTGGATTTTCTCTCGTTATTCAAACTCCTACTTTTGACGTTTATATGGCCTTGGAGAGTTAACTCTCCACTCGCCTAATCCAAGGCCCTAAAATCCTAAACTTGTTGGTGTAACTAACTAAAACAAAAAGTTCTAGTGAATTTTAGTTGGTGCTTGATTTTAAAATAGGTTGTTCTTTAAGTCACAAGGTAACGGAAGTGAAACTAGTGGTGTTTTTTGATGCAAAAGAAATTAATAAAAACTTAACTACATGCACATGCAATTTTTCGTTTTTCGATGAAGAGCAATTTCAATAGGGTTCAGAGGAACTTCTAATAAAGCAAATTTTTTCTTTTCTTTTCGTTAATTCACGCTTCACACTCACAAAATCTAACAAAGCTATGTATGCCTAAAAGGGGATGAAAATCTATCCTAATGCAACAAATATATGTGGATGCAAGATTAAAAACTACTCTACAAACAAAAAATGAAAGTTGCTTGCTTATCAATCTTTATCTTGCCACTTAAAATGTCTAGATGGAATATGAGATGCTACAATTAATTTTGTCTAAACACTAAAAACAAGTTTTAAGACAAACATAAAGCACTTTCACTCACTAAAAGGAAACCAAATGAAAACCAAGTTCAAGAAAGCAAAACTAAGTTTTTCAAAAGATTTTCTTCAAAAGCAACAACAAAAAAAATCTTTTCAAAAAATTCTCTCAACAACATTGAAACTTGTGATTGAAGAATAGGCAATCAAACACTTTTGCAAGTTGACACCACACAACGGATGAAAACTCAACAAAAATAAATGTGTTTAAAAGTGCTCTTAACAATCAAAAGAAGCAATGAAAGCTTTGGCAATGAAAACCAAAAAGATCAAAAAGAAAAATTCCAAGAAAGTGTCAATCAACAACTTTTCATGAAACAAAGAAGTTGATGGTCACAAAAAGCGGTTTTTGTCAAGCAAATAAAAGGTCACCAAAAGCAAGGTTAACACAAAGATTGAGATCAATCTTCCTACCTTGATGAATCAGAGCAGCCAAGATTCCTAGCAAGAAATCTTGCGTGCTTTAGCAAAAAACGATGACGCTTGCAATCAACAAAAAACAAGACCAATACTTCTTATAATCAGAGAGAATTCGGAACAAGATGCTCACTGTAAAACAAATAACTGATACTGGAAAATGACTGTTTCAGACTGACTCAAACTACCAGACAGACCTTCAGAGACAAAAAGATTTACCAATCTTGAAAATTGAAAGATATACGCGACTGTACTTATGTACAGAATGCGTGTATACGCTACTGTAACTAAGGAAACCTACGTATACGCGGGTTCACTTAAAGAAACATGCGTACATACGCCTCTGTAACTAAGAAAAACAACGTATATAAAAGGTTTCAAGAAAAATAAAAAACAGACTGAAGAAACTGGCAAAACTTAAAGTCCAAAAATAGACCAGACAACAACAACAAACAAACAGGCAGCTGAGCCCTGATTGGATTGAAAAACACCCAAACTAGGAACAACAAGAGTGTTGTCCCCAGCAGAGTCGCCAATTCTGATGGAGGGAAAAGTTCCCCTAGGGCTTTTTGAGTTGAAACCCTAGGAGACTGAAAGTTGTCTATTCAAAGAAGCACACATTCACACAACCATTATGCTATTATAAGCAAATTCTATTATAAAGGGTACGTACCTTAGGTCCTACGTTTGAGAAGACGTTTAGGCTCCAAACCCTTCTTGGAGTTCCCTTCTTCTCCTTTGTCCTGCAAAACAACCAATTCAAAGAACACAACAATATATGGACAAAAACTTATAAAGAAACCATCTTCATGTTATAAATAAAGGTAGTTAGTTATGAAATCCAAATAACCATTTACATATGAATTCTAAACATGAATATCATTAACATAAAGAAGATTCATTTCGGGAACCAAGACATGTGTTTCTTTTATTATAGACAAATAAAGTACATAAAAAAGGAATATTTTCACCTGAATCACCTTTAGCAGGCTCCAAGCAAAGCTTCCTTCCGGATCCGTTCCAGCCTCAAGCCTTTAAAAAACTCCTTCCATGACTCTCTCCATGATGTCATAAATGGTGGATGAACATCAACACACAAGGAAACAAAGGTTTCCTGGAAAAATGGGGGAAGTGCCAAAGGCACAAGGGACTTCAGACCTGGTGAGGGGAAAAATACAACATAATAACCTTTCTCTCTCTTCTCTCCTCCCTTAGGCCTTCCCTTTGAGGTCTTTTTATACCTCTCCCAAAGTAGTTTTTTAGTTGGGAGTTGGTTGGGAACTGTTGGGCCACGGGCACTAACAGGTGATCAGCAGGTAAAACCCGCGATCTCCGCCCGAAAATGAGGAATTTTATATATATTTTTAAGTGTTTTAATACATATACGCGAGTTGGATATACACAGATCCGCGTATACACGCGTTTAACTCAGGGCAATGTTGTGTATAAGGGATAAAACACTGTTTTTTAAATTTTAGGACCAGGTCTGGAAGGAGGGGTTGCCCTAAGCCATGAGTACAGCATCAAAAACCATAAGAGTGAGGTTTGGAGCTATAAAAACATCTAGATTAACAGTTTTTCCTTCAACCCCTATAGGTAAATCTTATAGAATTCCAAAAGGATGGAACCCACAACCATCAAAAGCCTTTAGAATCATCGGGGATTGATTAAGTGTAGGAGAACCAAGCGATCTCCAACACTGGATCGACATAATACATGTTGAATCTCCCTCATCAATTACAATCCTATAGCAAGGTCTGTTTTTGACTAACACTGGAATCTGGAAAGCCATTTGATGAGGTAAGCGAGGTGTACTATTTTCTAAATCAAAGATTATAAGGTTCGAGTCTTGAATATCAACAGCTCCTATAGCTGACAATAGCAATTTACGTTGTGCTGGACATGATTGCAGCACCTCCAAAGCCGACATTGCTGAAGGTGAAATGGCTGAATCTTCAACAATGTTATAGTTCTAAGCAGCTCTCGCATGTGGATTGAAAGCTGACTTTCGAAGTATACCTTTGGCAAGAGGTTTGATTACTAAGTCTGGGTTAGGTTTCTTGATCTGTAGCGGATCGAAACCGGGAGTTGAAGTTGATGGGTTCGAATTAGAAGATTCTGCTTCCTTACCACCAACAGGACTTTTACTTCTATAATCTTGCAATCGTGTCACAATCCTAACATTGGACATCATCATTATGGGTTCTTCTGAGGCATTTGAGGAAGAACCTATCATCTTACTATCTTGATTAGGAAAAGGATCCTTCAAGACAGTAGGCGTTTGAGAACCTTTGACGATTTTTGCAACCTCAGCGCGATGAGGGCAGTCTCTTGTAAAATTCTCTTCATCACAAATGAGACAAGGATAACGAGGCTTATGTTTCTCATCAGTAGATTCCGTTTTATCTGGTTTCTCTTTCGAATTTTTATTTGACTTATTTTTCTTCTTCCCCTTCTTCTTACCGCCGGATTTTGATTTGGCCGTAGATGACTCTACAACATGAATATCGGCAAAAATTTCAGCAGAAGAGTCTCCTGTCGGGGAATCTGGTAAAGTTATAATAGGAGAAGAATTCTTGGAAGATTTCTTCTTACTTTTGGTGTTAACTGAACCAATCATACCGTCAGCAGCATGAGACCCTGAAGGAGCTGCAGTTATTTGATTTTGTTTAGGAAGGTCAGGTATTTTCTCATGTAAAGTACCCGACTGCGTATAAACGAGGTCAAGGTACTGAGCTTGAGCAATTACTTGCTCTTCAGTAACAAATCCTGCCTTAGCTACATCCTTAGTGATTTTAGGTAATAATGATTTAACAAACCATTATGCTAAAATTTGATCCAGAATAAAAACTTTCACTAAACGCCGTCAACGTCTCCATTCATGAATATGATCTGAAATATAAGTGGACGTTGATTGTTTTAATGAAGTTAATAATTCCGTGCCATTGTCATATCTGACAGGCAACTGAAAATGAGTTAAGAATGAAGTAGCTAGCTGACTAAAATTATAAAAAGTGGCTCGCGGTAACTCAATGTACCACTTGGCCGCAAGACCAATTAGAGTGCGTTGAAAAAGACGTAAACAAATTGAATCATCTGAAATGGAGTTAGATGCACACCAGAGGTGATAAGTCATCACATGGTTTGATGGATCCTCTCCTGATTTACCTTCAAACTTTGGGATATCACTGGGCAACTTATTCGGCATTGGCGGCCAAAACGGAAGATAATTAATCAGATCGTTCGTAAGGCGCGACAAATCAGGCAAGTCCAAAGTTGCAATGAATGGTAACTGACGATTAGGGTCTCGAAAACCCTGGGTCATAAGACCAGCCCCAGGAGGAGGATATCCAGGATAACTTGGAATTGGAATTTCATTTGGGATATTATATCCTCCCGGAAAACCAGGATTAACCAGACCGTACTGGGGTTGTTGAGGTTGCTGATAAGTATATCCAAGGTACGGTTGATACTGATAGACTGGGTTCTGCACAGCAGGACCAAATTGGTACTGTCCTTGGTACAGTTGATAAGTAAATTGAGGTTGACTTGTGACAACCGTACTTGGACCAGGTTGTCCTACAGGCATTTGAATCGAAGTCTGAATTGTAGGTCCAGACTAAGGTAAAGATGCTTGAGGAATTGATGCAGGAACAGTAGAAACCGGAGCTGTCGATACTCCAGAAGTAGGTGGGGTAGATTGAACAGATGTTGCAACAGTCATTTGAGGTGGAGTTCGAGGCGAACTAGGCCCAGGCTGAGAAACTACACCAGGTGTAGAAGTTTGAATAGTAGGCTGGACAGGTTGCTGGGTTGAACCAGAAACCAAGGGTTGTCCAGATTGAGATGACAACTGCACATTCAGTTGCAAGATCTGTTGAGATTGAGATGGATCCCACACTATGTTCATTCCTGGGTATGGACCCATAGAAGGTTAAGCATATTGAGGACCATAACCGGGTTGAGGTTAGGGTTGATAATTCAAAGGTACATTTCCATCTCCTTGGACAAATTATTGACCCGAAGGTGGTTGGATACCTTAGGTTGGGTACTGACCTTGAGGTTGATAACCTTGAGGCACGTACTGAAACTAGGGTTGACCTTGAGGCATATATTGATACTGGGGTTGACCTTGAGGTACGTACTGAGTCTGCGGTTGACCTTAAGGAATGTACTGTCCTTGAGGTTGCCCCCCAGGCGGTAACTGGGTACCTTGAGGTTGACCCCCAGGCGATAATTGAGGACCTTGAGGTTGCCCCCCAGGTGGTAACTGACTACCTTGAGGCTGCGGATTTGGAATGGTACCTGACATCATAAGAATGTCTTCTACACTCAACAGTTTAGTTCCGTTATTACCAGTTAATAACCCTTGTTCAACAGGTTGAGGAGATGCTCCCGAAAAAGTACCAGTAAGTGACTGATACCCAGAGGGAACAGAAGGACTGCCATATAAAAATGTTTCTGAAGATTGAGAAAACATGGATGACTGTCTCGACATTTTCAAAGGAGGATAATAACCTCTAGGTGTTGGATGAAAAGGAATGCGAGGTGGTGAAAAAACTTAGTCCCGGGTTTTCTAGAAAATTGGTCAATGAAAGATATCAAGCGTCCCTCCTAGGTGGACTGTAAAAGATTGATTCATGCTCCCTAAGTTCTATAGTTGGTTGATTTTCAGGGATAGATATACCTTCTTCCGGAGTAAAAAGTTCTTCAATAACAATAAGTCCAGAAGGAAGATTTTGGGTAATGATTCTTCCTACCCTGGGTGAACTAGGACCACTGGAAGTTGGAGAAGAAAATCTTGATGAGGGAGTAGCAACATGTTCAGTTTCAGGTTCAGAAATTTCAAGTTCCTCGACTAATTCACTAGTAGAAGAAAAACTACCAGTAACTTTGGAAAATGAAATAGGTTCAATAATATACTCTAGTGCTTGAACTTGATAATCAGGATGCACAACTAGAGAAGATTCTCCTTCTTCAGGTGACCCAACTCTATTGTCACTAGGAGTTACAAGGGCTCGTAGCCCTTCAAGCTGGCTTGGTGAAAACTCAGGAGGTTGGCCCCGAAGTTTATGGGACTGCCTCGGTAATTCAGCCACGATTAAATATTTTAATTACTTCACATGCAAACAAAGAAAAATCTCAATGAAAACCACCTAAAGTCTCTAAAGAACCAAAACAATTTGAATCACACGCCTAAAGAATCTAGAAGGTCAAACCACATACAAACAGTAACTTTCCATATCGAAAACACTAGTTGGTGATGAAATCCAACGTCGCAGAATTCAATACAGAAATGCAGTTGGAACAGTTACCCCGACAACCTACTTAATGAAACAGATTGGCACAAGTTTCTCCACTAAACTGTCTCAAGTGAAGAGAACCCCCCAGAGAGTCCAAGTGAGTCTAGTCGACGTCTGCTCTAGGTACAGTGGGATCTTCCCTCCACCGTCACCTTAGGAAAGAATCCTATAGATTATGGTCACTATGGTTACCAACAGAAAAAAAATATACCTGGGGGAACAGTCTGTGATCCGATACCCACACAAGGGCAGAGTAGCAAAGCTCAATTCCCTTGAAGGCTCCTTGACAGAATCCAAGGTTTACCAACAAGTGACCCCAGGCTCCTCGAAAATGGTTAATCCAAGGTTTACCGTTTTTAATACGTGTATATATGCTATCATTCCCAATGAGGAAGGATTGATTACCCCACTGGTTCGGATATGATCTCGTGCTTGACTCCTTTAAGATGAGCTTCCCAGAGCATAGATGTAACAATTGGAATTTATCTCCTACCGCAAGATACAACTACTTGTTTGTTTTACTATCTTGGAGAGTTAATTACTCCCTACTCCAAGATACTAGCCTAAGCTATGTTGGTGACAAAGAGCCCTAGAAATAAAATATTGCTAGATAAATTTTACTTTAAGCATTATTTTTATGGTTGTTTCTTAAGTCAAAAGGTGTGGAGATGAAACTTTATGGTGTGAAGACTCGACTCCAAAACACTAAAAATGCACCTTACATGATAAACAATCCTTTTTCTTCAATGAATTTATAGCTAAAGAAAGAGTTGAGAATGTAATTGCTTGAAAAACAAATCTTTCCTTAACAAACAAATGAAAAGAAAAACTTTTTTGTCTTTTTCAATAAACTCAAAAACGAGACTACTAATTATGCTCACAAAAAAATATCCCTTTGTTTTCAACACTCAAATACTACAAAAACAAACCTTTTCAAAAGAGATTTTTTTTTTTAATTTCTAGAAAACACTCAAAACTATTAAAAATCTAATCTTGAGATCTATAAATTCTAAAAATCTAATTGAAGTAAAAGCTTACAAAATTTCTTTTCGAGGATGTTTTACTTAGCTATGAGAAAACTAAGGACTAATTTGTTTAGAATAACAAATTAATCAAAGAACAACCAGTTTTTGTTTTCTTTTTTTTTTAAATGAAGTCCAAAACTTTCAAAACAAGTTCTTTCGAAGCTTCGCAAAGAGAAAAACAAGATGTGTTCCTCACCAAAGGTATATATTACAAATCGGTCAGACTCACAAATAAGACCAGCAAAAACCAGGGTGATCTGAGGTTTCTTAGGCTTCTAAACTCTGAGTTACTACAAAGACCAAACGAAAATCAAGCCAGGCACACAAAACTTCTAGAAATTCACCTAAAACCTAAATGCCAATGGAATTCACCTACAAAAAATTTCTGACAAGACACGTGCAGATTTGGGTAGAGGCTAAAACACATAAACAAATCCTAAGCTTAACTGAATGAAAAGATTTTAAGTTTTTCAAAATTTTGACAGGGTCCGCAGGCTCCCAGTATAACCAGGTGTGGTACCGCTCTGTGTAGTAAAGCAACAGTGTGGGGATGTCTGCACTGTGTTACAACCAGAACATGCGGTCCTCTCTCAAAAGCGTGAAAAACAAAAACAATTCAAAATCTAAAGAACCTACCCAATCCCACACACATCAAGCAAAAACCAGAAACAAAGAAAAAGTTTCTCAAGTCAAAGTAAAAGCAAAGGCAAAAACCAAAATTCAAGTCCCCAGTGGAGTTGCCATTTTGTCGGGTGGATAAATCATTCTTGCGAACAAGACTGATCTCCCTAGTATCTACTGATATCTAGCGACAAGAAAGACAAACAAATTCTATCTTTCTCTAAATATTGCGATTTATAAATAAAAGTCAATAGATGTTTTAGACCCTACCTCAAGTCCAATGCCAGTTTATGGAAGCCATGCTCCGTTCGTCCAAATGAGCTCCCTTTCAAAGAACCTGCAAACACAAATAGGCACACATCAAATAACACCTGCATAGCTAATATAATAAACCATATTTATCATGATGATCAAGGAATTCATGAAATAAATCATAGAAGACAATTTATTGAGAAAAATGAATCTGATTGTATTAACTTTAAACAAAGAAGAACTTTACAACCTTGGTGCCTTGATGTTGTACAAGCTCCTCCGAGGGTCCACCAAGAATCTCCTCTACTTTGACAAGCTTCACTCTCTTCCCAAAGAGATCAAAAGGTATGTAATCTCTCCTCTCAAGCTCAATTAGGAAGTCTAAATTCCAACAGCATTTACCCTAAAAAATATTCAGCTTTCAACCTCCCTAGCAACCAACCCAATGCCTCATTTTATAGTGCAGAGGAAGGAAGTTACTAGGTCCACCTTCAAAGGGATAGAGTCCTCCTTCAAAGGGATAAGCTCCTCTCATCAAGGGGTTAGCTCCTTTAGTTATGGGATGCATGAACCACCTAGGAGCGAACTTGCCACCTCAAGGTTCCTTCTAGAATCATCCAGAATTAATCCAAAGTGAGTTTTTAATAATAAACTTGCACCTTTTTTACTTTTACAGGGGTCCGCACCCATTCCTTTAGAGACAGAGCGGGCAGGTCCGCAGGGAACATGACCAAGGGGTGCAGGACCGCAAGGTAATGCTAAGAGAAAGTGAGGAACTAGAGTTTTAGAGATTTTCAAGGACTTCGTCTCATTTTTAAGGCTTGACATGAATAGCTGAGGTTTAAGACTTGCAAAGGAGGACAGTATGAGTGGTGATAGACTCACACTGACTGCAAAAAGTCATGGTGACAATATTTTGTGTAACAATAGGTTTGATAAATATTGGATTTTTAAAGAAATAGTTATGCCCAATCGCCCACAATGACCTGATTATAGACCAGTTCAATAGAGTGAACTTGTACGAAGTGCCACGTGTCACTGTTGTGACCTTAAGCCCTAAAAAATATACTCAAAAAACTAGAGTGGGCCCTCTTTCTGTGACTATTTATGAAATTTGAATCCAATGCTCAAATAGAAAATTATGATGATTTTCCCAACATCACATGTTTGACATGGAATTCAGGAGCCTGCAAAAACCTTAACTTCCTCAGATCATATCTTTGAAAATATAGCGAAGAAAGCTTTGAAATTCTGTCAAGAGGTTCATGAAGATTTAGACTCAAATGGGGTTTAATTTTAGCTTCTGAAAATTTGCAGATAAAACTTTATAGTGAAAATTCCACGATGACTTGTTTGAAGCCACAAAATCCCTACTAGAGGAGGATATGAGGGTCATTATTTATATGAATTTCTTGAGTTGAGAGGTCCTAAACAAGTGAACATTGGAGGGATTTTAGGAGCAAACGTTTTTATTATTTATTTACTATTCAATGACCACAACCAATTATGAGTGCCATGCCACAACCCCATAGGGTTTTAGCCCACTAACTGGGGTTACTAACTTCAAACATGAATATCTCTCCAACATTGAAGAATTACTTGGCATGCCATATATCAATAAAAATCTCGACGAGTAGAATCCATCTAGAAGATCCTTGACTCAAAATAGAGTAAGTTGTCAAGTCAAAATTCCCATGCAAGATCGAGGTAGCCCCTGGTGTTGCTTGGGTTAACATCAATAACAACCACTGATCAACAATCTCCTCCTTTAGCATTGATGGCAATAAAAGTACTCCCCCTGTGATCATGAAACCTCTTCCTACTGCCTTCTCTCCCCCTTTTCGTCAATGGCAAAGTGTAACTCCCCCTGACAAACATCCATCCTGCGGACCTATACACACCTCCACTCCTCCTTTCTACTCGAGTAGATAAGAGAACGAGTCTAATGAAAACTTGGGAGAATCCCAAGGTTTTGGCGAAGATACTCAAATGCTTCATGAGGTAATGGTTTGGTAAATATGTCAACAAATTCTTCCTTTGTGCCAACATATTCAAGGCTGATATTCTTTTCAGCGACCTGCTTTCTAACAAAATGATATTTAATCGGAATGTGCTTCATTTTGGAATGCATCACATGATTATTGGAGATACTGATGATGCTAGTGTTATCACAAAAGATGGGAATAGGCTCACCAAACTTGACTTGAATATCTTGCAAAGTTTGCTTCATCCAAAGAAATTGAGTAAAACAAGCTATTGTTGCGACATATTCTGCTTTTGTTGTGGATAACGAGATTGAAGACTGTTTTTTACTTTACCATGAAACAAGATAACCACCTGTTGGGTGTGGTTTATACCTATTTTTTGCACATTCTTTCCCCAGTTTTGACCCTTCTGTCCTCCAAGCCTATGACTTTACATGATCAATTTCCCTGTTTTCTCACCTTTATAAACTATTCTACTGTCATGTTACTTTTTCGTATTTTACTGAATAATTCTAAGCTTTATTCCTTTTTTGTGGCTAACTGAAAGAGTATTGAAGAAGTATTTTGGGAAGCTCTTCTTATTTTCAGGTGATTTCTCATGAGAAAAAATCTATTTTGCACACAGGCAGCGCAAATTAACTATAGAGAAGGGTAAAATAGTTCATTGTTACACCCTGGATGTTGTCACAAGTTGTTGTTACACATTGGATGTTGTTACAGTCTCCTATTACACATTGGATGTTGTTACACTACGCACTGATACAAGAGTCTATTGTTACACCAAAAGTGTCATCACCAGTGATGTCGTGACATCCCGAACCGCTATTCACTCAATGTTGTTGCGCCGAAGCTAGAAAATATGGGTACTATTCCACATAACAGTTGTCGGCAGTAGGGATTGTTTATTTTGGAAGCAACAGACCCAAGCAGTTGCAATCCTAACTACTGTTTATTTGTATTTAGAAATAGGTTGTAACTACATTTAGTTTTGATCAGCATGAGAATCATGAGATCCTCATGACTGATCTTTTCTAATTTCAGGTATGTAATAACTATAAAGGAACTCGATCTTTCATGTACAAGAACACTGCATACAGAAAAGTAATGTTACTCTGCTTCTGTAATTCTGAGTTTATTTTTAATATTAATCAGCATGGTGATGTTGTTACTACTCTTCAGCTGACTCGTTAATTACTTTTGTGTTATTCCTGCACCCTGCTAAGGAGGAAGGGCCCTCCTCTTTGGCAGGGACTACAGTGATAGAGGTAGTGTAACTCCTAGTTAGCTAATTGATTTATGGTTTCTCGTTGTTGCTATACAAATTGTGGATTACATTCGCTGTTGTTTCCATTTGCATTATGTTGTTACACTGAGTTAATCAACATAATGGTAGTAACCAGCTAGAGTAGATATTAGTTCCTGTGTGGCACGCCTTTACTTTGATAGTTGTGAAGTGTGATTAATTCTGTAGTGTGTTTTTTATGTCTACATGATGGTTTCGTTCATTAATTTGTCTCAATGACATCTTTTATTTTTTTCTGCATTTCCTTATTCTTAGCTGGAGTGTATCGGCATAGACAGTGCGAACTCGATTGAAACAGCAAGACCTACGCTGGGTTGACAATTAAATGTTGCAGTCTCGGTCAATTAGGATTGAATAAAACAACACTAGATTTTGGCGCTATTGCCGGGGATGGAAGCTGACGATACAATCAGCCAAGTTGTTTGTTTGATGTAGAGTGTTCCTAGTCCACAATTGTTGGGCGGTAAGACAAGAGGTAAGAACCTGCACATCGTTCTAACATACCTGGGCAGGCTCACCATTGTGATCAGTAGGGAACTTAGGAAATTTTGGTATTTTGTTTAGCGTGTCTTCAGCTCTTCAATTGCTGGTCGGTAAGATGAGAGGTAAGAACTTGCGCATCGCTCTAACATACTTGGGCAGGCTCACCACTGTCGAAGACTGAGACACTTAGGGTGTGAGTTAATACACATAGGGTCCATGTGTGCAACTGTAGGAATTATAGAGATACCAAAACTACCCCCACTCTAATTAGTCACAGGAAAAATGGGTCGTAAAAAGGAAAGGAAGAGTGTAGATTTGGGAAGGAAAACATTCATCCAAGAACTAATCTCTAAGGCAAAAAAAGAATAGTCCAACTCTCAAAGGGATGCAAGGAAAACAGGGCCGCAGAAAGTTGTTACTCCCATAGCAAAGGCAGAAACCTCTGATTCCTCTATCTCGAGACCATATCATTCTAAAGCTAGCACCCATACCCCCAAGACCAAGAATCCGATTTAGGGGTAGGAGGGGGAAGCTAGTAGCCAAAACTTGAGGACCGAGGGACAAGGGGAAACTGAGGGGGAACATCAAACACCTGAGACAGAAGAACACCTGTTGGTTTATCAATACCTAGATACAGGTAGTGCGGTGAAACAACCAGCCCCAAGAACATCTGAGCCACTAATCACATCTACGAGACCATCACAAGAATAGTTTGAAGGACGTCTACTACAACAAGGGTTAGAAGGATTAGTCATGGGGGAAACAATGACAACAATGCTAAAACAGATGCTACTATCACCACCTTTGAGTTCCCAATCGGGGATATCAAAGGTGAAGCTCCTATGAAAAATATTCCTCTATCATCCTTACCATCCTTCCAGGGGATGACTGTGGAAGATCCAGACACCTTTTTATTTGAGTTTGATGTCTTATGTAGAAGTTATGATTATACCTCAGATGCACAAAAATTAAAATTATTTCTGCTACTTTAAAAGGGGCAACCTTGAGATGGTTCATGGGATTGGGCTCTTCTTCTATTTGAACATGGAATGACATGAAGGAGATGTTCTTATCAAAGTACCAAGACTATTGCAGAACCAGGGACTTAAGGGAGGATATATTTAGAATGACACAAAAGGAGGATGAAATCCTGGAAGATTATGTGGAGAGGTTCCACTATAATCTGCAGAGGTCTAAACATAGCAATTTAGACCAAGAAATCTTGAAGACTATGTTTATCAGAGGAATGAGGGATGACTCCATTGATACCCTAAAACTATTAGGGAAGGGGGATATATCCCAATAACCATTCACCGAAATTATATAGCTCTGTCTAATATGCTCTAGAGGATCGTCTAAGGGGAGGAGCACAATTCGAGATGCCTCTACCCAGATACAAAAATTTACAGGAGGGGGAGTAACCAGAGTAGAAATCAGGAATTTGTTTGAAAATTTCAAGACCAATATCCTCAATACTCTCTCTGCCCAGATAATGACAGTGCAAATCAAGAAGACACAAGCAGAAGCTGACACACCTCTAGCTATGTTCTGTCCGAATTTCCAGAAGAAACATCCTTTGAGGGAATGTGAATTGAACAACATCAGCTTGTGTAATATTTGTGAGCTAGAACATTTGACAGGACAATGTCCGAAGCTTCCTAGACTGAAGGTAGTACTCAGAGAGTCAAGCGAGGAAGTGCAATCCTCTTATTTCATCGCACCAAGGAGACCATGGCAACCACGACCTCCAGGTATGTCTCAATATTTTTCCTCTTTCAATTCGTGGAACAATGCATATAATACTCAACAATATCCATGGAAATATCCCACTCCTCCTTCAACATAGTTTCCTTCACCCTGGAACCAGTGGTCTCCATCTCCCTCTGTCCAATATCCTCAATCTCAACCATATCCTTGGAACCAAAATTGGAGAGGAAATGCCCAGAATTCAGCTTTACCTGGATTACCCATGCAACAACAGCTGCAATTACCTCCTTTCCAAACTCCTGCTCCTCCACCACTTATGCAACCCCAACTACCTGTGCAACCTAACCCAAACCCAAACAATAAAGCAGCTCAGGGCATAGAGGCTCTGACTACCTTCCAAACCTACCTTATTACCCCCATGGGACTTAATGAAATACAATTGCGATCAGGTAAGGTAATTAAACCAAGTCACTCCCCTATCATTACGGAAGAGGAATGTGAACCATCCAAAAGAGATGCCAGAGGCTCTGAGATGGCTATTGTGCCTACAACAACCAATATAGAGGAAGTTGTTACATATGTAACAGCCAACCCATGAAGGACTGTTACTGCTGTAACAACCAACTTGGGAAAGGTTGATACACCTGTAACAGCTGATTCGACTGTCGTAACTCAGGACCCTCCATATCCTCAGAGATTGGCTGAACCTGGGATGACTTCACAACCTGAATTTGATTTCCTTAGGGAGTTGCAAAATTTGCATGTACGAATTCCTCTGCTACAAGCCCTTAAGGAAGTACCTATTTATGCTAAAACAGTGAGAGATTTGTGCATCAAGAAACCTGGGAGGAAGCCTAAAGACCCTGCCACCATACATGTGATGGGGAAATTATCCGAATTAATGTCTGCTCAACCTCTCCTAACTAAGTATAATGATCCAGGAAATCCTACGGTCACTGTCTACATTAATGATCAGCCCATAGCTAACACATTGATCGATCTTGGGGCTGCCATTAATGTAATGACAAAGGACCTCTTTACCACTCTCGGGCTACAAGGACTTAGACATACTCCTACTGTACTTGAATTGGCGGATAGGTCCCGTGTCAAACCCGAGTGGATTTTGGAGGATATCGTGATTACAATAGCTTCCTAGAGGTATCCGGTTGACTTATCTTGCAGCCCAAATCCAATTTGTGGGGACATCCTTTGATCTTAGGGAGACCTTGGCTAGCCACTGCGGATGCATTTATAGGCTGCAGATCGAGATCTATGGTGATATCAGATGGCCAGGCAACAAAGAACCTTAGCCTTTACCCCCCAAAACCAAATATGGATGTATACAACCCTTGGTGGGATGAGTTTGAGCCTAAGTCAGATATTTCCCTGCCACTCGTCACTCTTTGGAAAGCCTAGTATTTCAAGGATGAGACAGAAGATGATGTCATTAATGATTTTATTAGTAAATCGCTTTCTGTCGCTTTTTCTAAAAATGTGAATGAGGAAGAAGAGGTGGAAGATATAGATTTTGAACAAATGAGAACTGCTCTGAATATTGACAGCAGTCCGATTGAGATAGAACCTAGAAAGTTTTTGAATATTAACCCCAACTTGACTGCTGAGAAAAACCAACTGTTGTTACAGCTGTTACAGAAATACAAAAAGGCATTTGCATGGGACTATATGGATATGAAAGGGATCCACCCTAACCTATGCACTCATCGGATTTATTTGAAGGATGGCTGCAAACCAGTCAGACAACCATAACACTACATGAACCTTGCACTAAAGGAGGTGGTAAAGGAAGAGCTACAGAAACTCCTGAGTTGTAATTTTATTTACCCAATATCTTACAGTCAATGGGTGTCCCCGCTTGTCATCGTTCCTAAAAAGTGGATAGTGGAGAGTTTGTGTAGATTACAGAGAACTCAATAAAGCCACTCAAAAGGACCATTTTTCCCTACCATTTATAGACCAGGTCCTTGATACCTTTTCCAAAAAGAAATTCTTTCCATTCTTGGACAGATTTAGTGGCTACAATCAGATATAGATTTCCCCAAAGGATCAAGATAAAAAAACTTTTACTTTCCCTTGGGGAACCTTCGCATATAGGGTACTCCCTTTTGGACTCTGTAATGCGCCAACAACCTTTCAAAGGGCAATACTAGGAATTTTTTCTGACTTGTTGAATGACTGCCTTGAAATCTTCATGGATGATTTTACACCTTATGGAGATGCTTTTGAAACAACATTAGTTAATCTGGAAAAATTGCTAGAACACTGCGTATAGACTAATGTTGCTTTGAGCACTGAAAAATGTCACATGATGATGACTGAAGGGATCGTGCTTGGACACTACATTTCTACTGAAGGAATCAAGGTAGACCCTACAAAAATAGAGGTAATTTTGAAAATCCCAACCCCCAAAATGCAAAAAGAGGTACGTAGTTTCTTGGGGCATGCAGGGTATTACAAGAGATTTATAGAAAATTTTCAAAAATTGCATCGCCATTATTTTCCTTACTCATGAAGGATTTCAACTTTTTTTAAACAGGGAAGTGTGGGCAGGCCTTTTTAAAATTGAAATGTCGTGTATCAGCAGCTCTGGTCTTGCAAGGACCTAATTGGGAACTGTCATTTCACATAGCTACAGATGCATATGATATTGCTGTAGGTGTTATTTTGGGCCAACTGGAGGATAAGAAACCTTATGCTATTTACTACATAAGAAAAAATCTAACCCCAACTGAGCTCAACTACACAGTGACCGAGAAGGAGTTCTTAGCAGTCGTGCATGCCATCAATAAATTCCGACATTATATCACCGGGTATTAAGTATTTGTGCACACTAACCATTCTGCCATTCGTTTTTTTATAAATAAGCCTATTACTAATGGTAGGATTAAACGTTGGTTATTGTTGTTACAAGAATTTGATATCACAATTGTCGATAAACCTGGAAAAGATAATGTAGTAGCTGATTTTCTTTCTAGGTTAACTATTGATGACAATTTCATTCCTACTGAGGATTCTTTCCCAGATGAATATCTTTTTGCTATTTCTACTTACTCACCTTGGTATGTAGATATAGCCAATTATCTTGCTGCAGGGAAGTTTCCACAGTATTTGTCCTCCAAGGAGAAAAGAAAGATCATACAACAAAGTGCTACATATACCTGGATAGATGGAACCTCTATCACATTGGACCATATTTATAGATCAAACATTGTGTTAGAGAAGATGAGTTATTTGACATCCTTAAAGCCTATCATGAAGAACCTTGTGGAGGGCACTTCGCAGACAAACAAACATGATACAAAGTCCTTTCAACAGGGTATTATTGGCCAACAATATTTCAGGATGCCAAGAAGTTTGTGAAAGGATGTGATAGTTGTCAAAGGATGGGCCAACCACTACAATCAAATGAGATTCCGTTACAACCCCAAATCATCTTAGAACCTTTTGAGAAGTGGGCTCTAGATTTTGTGGGACCAATTAATCCCTCATCTAGACATAAATCTTACATCTTGGTCTGCACTGACTATGTCACAAAATGGGTTGAGGCAAAGGCAAGAACTAGAGCCACGAAGCATGTTGTCTTAAACTTTCTGTTTGAAGACATCTTTTTCTGGTTTGGCATACCCAGGGAGATAGTCACAGAAGAAGGGCCCCCGTTAACATCTCATAAGATCCAAGAGTTGGTTGAAAAATATAATATCCATCATAGAATCACAACACCTTATCATCCACAAGAAAATGGCCAAGTGGAAAGCATTAACAAAGTCATTCAAGGGACCCTTACTAAGGCTGTGGCCAATCACTGAAGAAATAGGGCTGATAAACTTCCAGAAGTGTTGTGGGCATATAAGACTACATGGAGGAATACCACTGGATTCTCACCATATGAACTTGTGTATGGTAAAAACCATTTATTCACCATTGAATTTGAAATCAAGACATTAAGAACAACATTGCAGGTCAATTTGGATTTGGCTACAACACAAAAGCAGAGATTGAACCAACTCAATGAATTGGAGGAGAAACAGTTAGCTGCTATCCAACAAACATAGATTATCCAGCAGCAGAGAGCTAAGTGGCATGACAGATTCATCAAGAAGAAGAAGTTCCAGAATGGAGATTGGGCTCTCTTATACGACTCATGATTTAAAGACTTCAAGGGTAAGCTCTGCACCAAATGGCTAGGTCCCTATGAGGTAGATGCAGACTTTGACAATGGGACTGGAGATTTGGTGACCATTGATAGTGCAAGGATACAATTTCTTGCAAATGGACACTGCCTTCGATTATATCACAAACCTGCTTCAAGGGATTCATTCGTTAACATTGTCACAAATTTAGATCTTCAAATTACAGGAACAGGGGAAAGCCCCCTCGTGTTGTAGAAATTCTAATTTTTCCAATAAGTGTAACCACTGAAAATCAACTACACTTGGCAGCTGTTACACCTTCAAACTGCTACAAAAAAAATAAAAATATAATAATAATAATAATAATACATCGACCTTTGAAAACCTTTCCTGGGCACAGGCAGACACTTTTTGTAGCAGTTGAAACCCACCTTGTGGCGGCTGTTAGACACTATGTAACAACATTTGTTATTTCAAACCATACCTTACGATAAGTGTTGTTACATGATCTTTTCTTCTTTATTTTCTAGTAGAAATCAAAATAATATATATATTAGTCGTCTTGGCTGTTACACCTGTAATAGCTAATGACTTTTAAGAAATGAATGAGATATGTTATTGTAATAAATAGAAGGCATCACTGTGATCCTCGTCATGAACATTAAGTTCGTGCGTCTTGTTGCCAGATCTTGTTTTGCATGTCGCGCCACCCATGACTTCTCCCCACATCACCCAGGTACATCATCAAAAGGTAATATTGAATTCACTTTATTTGGTAATGGAAACTTAAAATGACTTTTGATGGCCGAGGATGACTGTCACATTTAAGCCGGGGGAGAGTGAATCATATTGCGACATGACCTTCGCATGATTTGTGATTATTCAAAAAAATCCTGCAATTAAGGCATGATGACCTGGTATTTATTGTTACTTAATGCCCAATCATACCAAAAATGGGAAGTGTACCTTCGACGAGACCTCCCATGAATCACCATTAATAAGGCAAATTTACTGTGTAGTACAAACCATGAGTGAAAAATCCTAATTCGAAATCCTCACTTGCGCCACCCTACCACCCTACCATTTACCCCTACTGGAAGCACTGAATCCCCATTTAGAGTGCTCAGAGAAGTGGAAAATAACAGTGCAAGCTGAAACAGCTAGGTTGTGTGCCGACTACCCTGGAGCGTCTAAAGGAAAGGAGAAGGAGGTGAAACAACACTGAATTTTCATAAGAAATGGGTGGAGCAGAAATACGGCATGAGCCAGGGTCCACAGAAGCCTTGGAGAATTTCCTCGAAGCATGCCAGATTTTCAAGGATGCAGGCTGGTTTGAATTCTTCCAGAGGTTGGAGGGATCAGACGGTGGTGTTGCCATGGAATTTGCAAAGAATTTGGAGAGAAACCAGACAGAGGTCAGAGGGTTGAAGCTAGAGGTCACAGAAGAGGTGATTGCTAGAGTGACGGGATTACCAGTGGAAGGAAAGAGGTGGTTCAACAGGAAGGTTAATGACCCCTCCTTGAAAGGGGATTTCCTCCAAGAAGAAGAGTCACTGGTAAAGAAAGGAAGGGGAATTGATAGATTGTCACTCCCCTAGCCATGGGCTGATGTTTCCCTCTACCTCATCAAGTACATTACTTGCGAGGGAAGGGCAAAAATTGTGTTCAATTACCACTTTCCATTGCTGAACCACCTCTGGCATCAGCAGCTGATCAATCTTCCTTACTTCTTGCTAGGAAGCATTGGGTGTTAGGCCCCTATACTACTAGTGTAACCCCTTATTGTTATTAGTACAACCCCCTTATTATATTGTTGTAACCATATTGTTACTATTGTGCCCCATAGAAGCCCACTATTGTTATTATTGTGCCCTTACATTATTATTGTTATGGCGGCTCTGATTATATTATGACTCCTTAGACTCCTATATTAGAAAGGAGGTCTTGTCATTTGTATCATCGAAGAATTATTCATTTATGTAATGTAAAGGAGGTTGCCCCCTCGAAGAGGCTGAATTCTAAGGCGTTGATCTATCTTTTCTATATTTTTGTGAGCTGGTTTCATAACATTTGGTATCAGAGCTTTGGATTTTAGGGTTTCGCTGCTCCAAATAGGTCATCGTGGCATTTTCGATATAACGTTTTTTTTTGTGATGTTTCAGAATCTAAAAAAAAAATCCATTTGAGAGGAAATCACGCTGAACCTTGGGTCCGAATTTCAGAGCTTTTTGCGCTATATTTGCAGAGACATGATCTGAGGAAGTTGGTCTTTTTGCAGACTCCCGAATTACATTCCAAATAGGTGCTTGGGGAAAATCATCATAACTTTCTCTCTGAGCATCGGATTGAAATTTTATAAGAAGGTACAGAAAGAGGACGGACTGTAGCTTCTTGTGTATATTTTTTAAAGCCAAAGGTCAAAACAGTGACTCTTGGCACGTCGTAAAAGTTCGCTCTACTGAACTAGTCTATAATCAAGTCATTGTGGGAGATTTCGCATAACTCTTCCCTGGAGAATCCAATTTGGATCATACTGGTGGCATTGGAAAGAGGACACATAGGTCTATTTCAAGTCACAATTTCAGAACTAGAAGATCCAAAATTACAGAGTTACAGTCGTTCCAATATCGAGCTCCTAAAATCAAGAAAAAGCGAGATGAGGAAGTTTGATGGCAAGGATCTGGTAAATTGGATACTATAGATGGAGAAATATTTTTATCTACATGGTGTACCATTGTTACAAAAGGTATGTTTGCATCTTTATATTTAGAACCAGATCAATTTTTATGGTATAAAGGGCTTTGTTATCGTAAACCTCTTGTTATGTGGTCAATTTTCACGGAGGGAATGATAGCACATTATGAGGATACAAAGAGAAACACCTTGTTTAGCCAATTGATAAATCTCAAACAAAAGTGTTCAATGGAAGAACACATTGAGGACTTTCAAAAATTGAATATAAGGGTAAATGATATTCCAGAGAAGCAAAGGATTGATGTCTTCATAGGTACTTTAAAGGATAACATTCAACATGAACTTCATCTTTGGGAACCTGATTCATTGGAGAAGGCATTCAAGTGGGCAAGAAAAATTGAAAGCGAAATTATGGAAACAAGGAATCCAACCACTCACAACTATAATTATGGAAGTTTTTATTCTCCTAGCATTCCACAACCTACAAGAGTGACACTACAATAATTGGAAGAAAAAAGAGAAAAAGGGCTTTGTTACAATTGTGATAGAAATTGCACTAAAGATCATAAGTGTGCTGAGAAGAAATTATTTTACATGGATTATGATGAGGAGGAAGAAAAGGATCAAGAAACATCAAAAGAAGAGTATATACACCAGGAACCAACCCCAGAGAAAGAAGAAATGAATCCGACCATATCCTGTAAAGCATTGGTAAGAATTACCACTCCTCAAACTCTCATGATAGAAGGACATATCAAGAAGAAAAAGGTTCAAGAAGTGAAAAATCACATCGAGAAAGAAGAGATGAATCCAACCATATCTTGTAATGCATTGGCTGGAATTAGCACTCCTCAAATTATCAAGATACAAGGACATATCAAGAAGAAAAATGTTCAAAAAGTGAAATATCACATCGAGCATCAAGAAATGAATCCGACCATATCTTGTAAAGCATTGGAAGAAATTACCACTCCTCAAACCCTAAATCTAGAAGGACATATCAAGAAGAAAAAAGTTCAAGCAATGAAAGATCACATCGAGCATCAACAACAAGTTCTCCAACTTTTAAAGGATAATGCCACTTTGGTGCAGAATCAAATGAAACAACTGGTAGATCAACATCGCAGTGAAAAATGTTTTGGTGTAGGTGATTGGATATTTTTATGGCTACATCTCAAGAAAGCTATTTATGAGAAGGAAATGTTGGCAATACTACATGCACTTAAGAAATAGCGACCTTACCCAATGGAAAGACACTTCAAGGTAAAAATGGATCATGATAGTCTTAAATACTTTTTAGAAAAAATATTATCTACAGAAAAACAGAAAAAATGGGTCACAAATATATTGGGTTATGAGTTTGACATCATCTATAGAAAAGGGAAGCAAAATTTTGTTGCAAATGCACTCTCAAGAAAGGATGAGGATGTGGAAGCATTGTTTTGTGCTATTTCTATTATCCAACCAGATTGGATAAATGAAGCAAGGGATGAATGGAAGAAGGACGAAGAAGTGTGGCCACTCATTCAAAAGTTGCAGAAGGTCCCAATTCAAACAATATTGCCAGAACTTGAAGAGGAAGGAAAAATCATATTGGAACCTAGAGCAGTCACAGAAACAAGAACCCGACAGCTACGAAATCGATCAATTTCAGAGTATCTCATCAAGTGGAAGAACTTACCCACTGAAGATTCCACATGGGAGGACAAGAATATTCTACAGAAGCATCAAGAACTACTCAAGAGTTGAGGACAACACGTTTTGAAGGAGAGGGGCATGTTAGGCCCCTATACTACTAGTGTAACCCCTTATTGTTATTAGTAAAAACCCCTTATTATATTGTTGTAACCATATTGTTACTATTGTGCCCCATAGAAGCCCACTATTGTTATTATTGTGCCCTTACATTATTATTGTTATGTCGGCTCTGATTATATTATGACTCCTTAGACTCCTATATATAGAAAGTAGGTCTTGTCATTTGTATCATCAAAGAATTGTTTATTTATGTAATGTAAAGGAGGTTGCCCCCTCAAATAGGCTGAATTCTAAGGCGTTGATCTATCTTTTCTATATTTTTGTGAGTTGGTTTCATAACATTAGGCATATGGCCGCGGATGTGAAAACAATTGCGCATCTAGAAACGTGTGTCACCAACCATGGCCTTATCAAGCTCATTGTGTTGAACGCCTTGAGCCACTAGGGCAGGAATTGGGAAGAATTCACGAGGAAGAAGGCCAGGACCACCTGTAGGAGGAAAACCGGGATGGCTGAGGAGGCTCCAGTAGTGACAAAGGAGTAGCCCCAACCCTCGACAGTAAGGTTTGGTAAGAGTCCAGCTAATAAACCAATTGATGACAGGCGGCCGAAGCAGAGTATAAGGGTTAGCGGGCACGCAAAGTCCCCATCCATGTCAAGGAAGAGTATAGAAGCTAAAGAGAAGAAGGACGAGGAGCAAGCTCAGCCAGAGGAACCTTCTTCACCTGGTAAGAGCGAAACCCAATCCTTGTTGTTAAGAATTGAAAATTTAGAAAAAGAAAATAGAGAGATAAGGGAACAACTAGCAGAGGGAAAGGCAAAGCCAAGAGCCCCAGGGCTAGATACTTTGGCTGAGGCCATGGATAGGGCCAGAAGGGGAGATGTTTCAAGCACTGTGTGTGCAGCCTATGCTGAGAAGTTAGTGGCAACAATATTTAAAGTTTGTGCACCAGACACTACATCGAGGGAAACCAAAACTGAAATCTGGGAAGCTGACACATAAGAACCCATTGAGGACATTGCTATTACACAAGAACCAACAACTGAGACGGCACAATCCACCTAAAGTGAACGGGTAATGGTTACACAAGAGCCCTTGGCTGACATTGCTGTTTCACCAGAACCAATAGTGGAGGAGGAAGTCAGCCAAGGAAAGGAAGGAGAAGCTAACATCCATGAGCCTGTGGTCGACACTGCTGTTACACAAGAACCAACAATGGAGATAGAAGCCTACTTGGGGAAAAATGATATATAGAAGTCTGTGGATAACGCTGCTATTACACAAGAACTAGTAGTGGAAATGGAAGCTGACCAGGAAGATAAGGAAACTGTGACAAAATCCACTGACGAAGCTGTTGTTACACAAGAACCAATAGCCGAAGTGGAATAGTTTCACCCTCAGGAGGCTGTTACACCCTCAATTGATAGTGCATGTGGGAGAACACCAGGTCCTGATGAAGGATGGTGTTCTAAAAAGATGTTGTTGTTACCAGAGCTACAAAAATGGAAGCAGCAGGTGCTCTCTCTACAAGAGGGGGTGATCTCGCTCCAGGCTCACAAGAAGATGATGGATTCCCTTAGAGAGAAATGGCTAAAGGAAGAATGGGAAAGAGAATGGGAAGCACAGAGGCACAAGGAAGCTATGAAGAAGAAGGATGAACAGTTGTATCAGCTAAATTGACAGGTCCTGGACCTAACAGATGACAAGACCAAGCTCCGTGACCTTGCCCTAAACCTGCTAGCATGCAGGTGGCCATCCCTGTCATATCCAGTGTTCCTTTGGGAACATTATTATTTATTTCAATTAAAAGTAATTTTTGAGAATAGGTCCTATTTGGGTTCTTCAACCCATACTTTTCTTGAGATTTTTCGCTCCTGCAACTTTGATGACTAGAGCTTGCTGTGCGAGCTGTTTTTGCATAATATCATGTGTGAATATGTTAGCACGAAGATGGTAGCGAGTGTCTTCTCCTATATGGGAGATTTGCAGTTGCAGGCCTTCCTTTCATTTATGAGGAATCAGATTGAGTGGCATCTGGCCATGAAATTAGCAGAAGCTAATGAGGAGAGAACAACATTGTGGGTCAAAGCTAAACCAAGGATGGTTTATGAACTCAGGTGTGAGTTTAAGCTATTCCTGAGCACTCCAGAAATCAGAGAACAGTTGGCCACCTATAGGAAAAGGATCGTGAGGATCTGCCTCAACCTGTATGCAAATATGAAAAGCTGAGCGCTAGCAGGATGTCTTAAGCACACTGAGGCCTGTAGCATTGAGTTACAAGAAGGGGATCCTTTTGAGTACAAGAAATTTTTGGCTACTGTTACATGGGTGCTTGAGTATGCTCAGATTGTGCAGACATTGGGGGCGTTCTGGATTGGGCTCAGATTCAAATTTCCTTTGATTTGGTTGCCAGTAGAGGAGTATCAGTCAGACTACCACCTATGTGACTATGAAGAGGAATCTTGGCCATGTCAGTTGATGGCCATTCAATGGTATAGAGCTCCAGGTGAAGACACTGTTGGTGCCTACAATTTCACAGACTTGCATCGGGGGTACAGTAGGAGGAGATGAGATTTTGCATGTGGACATGTAATTGCTTCAGTCGAGGGGAGATGTTGGGTGTGATTTTTTACCTATTTTTTGCACATTCTTTCCCCAGTTTTGACCCTTCTGTCCTCTAGGCCTATGACTTTACATGATCAATTTCCCTGTTTTCTCACCTTTATAACCTATTCTACTGTCATGTTACTTTTCCGTATTTTACTGAATAATATGATGCTTTATTCCTTTTTTGTGGCTAATTGGGAGAGTATTGAAGAAGTATTTTGGGAAGATCTTCTTCTTTTTAGGTGATTTCTCGTGAGAACAAAGCTATGAAGCATATAGGCAGTGTGGATTAACTACAGAGAAGGGTAGAACAGTTTTCTATTACACCCTGGATGTTGTCAAAGGTTTCTGTTACACATTGGATGTTGTTACAATCTGCTGTTACACATTGGATGCTGTTACAAGATGCTATTACACTACGCGCTAATACAAGAGTCCGTTGTTACACCAAAAGTGTTGTCGCTAGTGATGTCGTGACATCCCGAACCACTATTCACTCGATGTTGTTGCGCTGAAGCTGGAAAATGTGGGTACTATTCCACATAACAGCTGTCGGCAATAGGGATTATTTATTTTGGAAGCAACAACCCCAAGTGGTTGCAATCCTAACTACTGTATATTCGTATTTAGAAATAGGTTGTAACTACTTTTAGTTTTGATCAACATGAGAATCGTGAGATCCTCATGACTGATCTTTTCTAATTTCAGGTATGTAATAACTATAAAGGAACTCGATCTTTCAAGTACAAGAACACGACATATAGAAAAGTACTATTACTCTGCTTCTGTAATTCTGAGTTTATTTTTAATATTAATCAGCACGATGATGCTGTTACTGCTCTTCAACTGACTCGTTAATTACTTTTGTGCTATTCCTATGCCCTGTTGAGGAGGAAGGCCCTTCCTCTTTGGCAAGGACTGCAGTGATAAAGGTAGTGTACATTCTAGTTAGCTAATTGATTTATGGTTTCTCGTTGTTGCTATACAAATTCTGGATTACATTTTGTTATGCTCTTGACCTACAAGAAGATACCAAAATACCAAATATGCGAAGAAATATACCCAGAACACAAAACAATAAGAAATAACAGCAAGTATTTTATTATTCAGAAAGGAAAGCAATGTTCACTTGCCTCTTTGAGGGGGAAACCTCCAATAGAGCTGGGCTCAATTACAAAATAAGACACGACGCTCCTCGAGGGGAGTCTCTATCCTTTATATAGGATTCATACATGCAATACCATGATTCAATACCATGGTTCTTATTAATACCATCTATCTAGTACCATGGTCCATTTGCAACTAACTGTGGCCCCTTCTTTAAATACGAGTCAAATACTTACAATTATTAATATGGGCTTTATTGACTCTTTACTTAACTATAACTATGACTCGACCCTATTACATAAATAAGGGGGTTAAGGTTGGACCCTAACATGCCCTCCCCCATAAGAATAGCCTTGTCGTTAAGGCTGAAGCTGCAGAAACTATTGAAGGACAATGGTGGGTTTCCAGGTCGCCTCTTCCAGAGAGGTGTCTTTCTACTTGACGAGGACATCCTGATCGTGCGGCCACGCAGGTGCCGTTCTCGCGTGTCAAGAACCTGTTCAGGTTGGAGCCAGATTGAACCTTCTTCATCCAATTCTGGTAGACTGGTTTGAATTTGGCAATGGTTCCCAATCACTTTCTTGAAGCATGAGACATGGAAGACTGGATGGATTTTTGTAGTGGGTGGCAAGGCTAGCTTGTAGGCGACTTCTCTGATGCGCTGAAGTACTTGATACAGTCCGTAGAATTTTGGAGATAATTTATGACAAACCTTGTCTTGGCGTGATGTTTTCTTATATGGTTGCAGCCTAAAAAATACCTGATCCCCTTCTTGAAATTGGCATTTTGAACGCTGTTGATCTACCTATTGCTTCATGCAATTTTGAGCTTGATGGAGATTCTCTCTAAGGTGGGCCAGCATGGTTGTGCGGTTCTGTAGGAGTTGATCCACTACTTGTACCTTTGAGCATCCTTTGATATAAGAAGTAGGTGAAGGAGGGAGTTGACCATAAACTGCTTCATATGGAGTCATTTTGGTGGTGGCATGATAGTTAGTGTTATACCACCATTCAGCTAGAGGTAACCATTGTACCCATAGATGTTGCTTTTCTGAAGTGAAACGCCTAAGGTAGGTCTCTAGACATTTGTTGACTGCTTTAGTTTGACTATCAGTTTAGGGATGATAGGAAGTACTGAGTTGTAGTTGGGTACCTTGTAGCCTGAAGAGTTCCTGCCAAAAGTTACTGGTGAAGATTGGGTCACGATAAGACACAATGGAAGTGGGCATGCCATTCAATTTGAAGATCTGGTCTATGAAAGATTGAGCTACCTAAGTCAGTGTAAAAGGGTGGGGTAGGGTGAAAAAATGAGCATACTTAGAAAGTCTATCCACAACCACCATGATGACTAACTTTGGAAGACCTGTAATGAAGTCCATAGAAACCTTTGTCCAGATTGAGGTCGGGACGAGCAATGGTTGTAATGTGCCTGGGGATTTGACTGTTTCTCCTTTGTGGCACTGACATATGTCGCACTCAGCTACAAAAGTAAGAATGTCCTTTTTCATGCCTGTCTAAAGAATGAACGTGAAGTGTGAGCATAAGTCTTCTAAAAGCCTGAATGGCCTGCAGTGGCAGATGAGTGCAACCCTGCCAAAATGCGACTTTTAAGGGTGGATGTTGGTGATATCACGACTCTGTCCTTGTAGCGAAGAATCTCATCCTGCCAAGAGTAACCCGCTGTGGAATTTGGATCCGCCTGCAATTTATTAATGAGTTGGGAGAGCAAAGGATGTGAAAACCATTCCTTGCGAGCCTCTTCAATCCATTCTGGAATGGGAAGGGAGATTGCGAGCAGGGTGCTTTCCTCCTCAAATTGGTGTGATAACGCATCTGCTATGACATTTTCGTGCCCTTTCTTGTAAATTATCTCATAATCATATCCCAACATTTTGGCGAGCCATTTATTTTGTTGTGGCGAGGATAGGCATTGCTCCAAAAAATATTTAAGGCTTTGATGGTTTGTGCGGATTTGGAAATGCCATCCCAATAAGTATGGTCGCTAGGTATCTACTACATGTAAGATGGCCATCATCTCCTTCTCATAGGTAGATTGTCCCAGATTTGTCCCACTTAGTTGTTGGGTAGTGAAGGCCAAGGGTTGACCTTCCTTCATTAAGACTGCCCCAATACTCGTACATGAAGCATCACATTCAATCACAAAAGATTTGGTGAAGTTGGGAAGTGCTAATACGAGAGTGGAACACATGGCATGTTTGAGAGCTATAAATTCCTGTTGTGCTTCATCATTCCAGAGAAATGAATTTTTCTTGAGAAGGTGAGTGAGGGGTCTAGCAATGCGACCATAATTGCAGACAAATTTGTGATAGTAGCCCGTGAGACCCAAAAATCCTCTCAAGCTCTTCAAGGTGTTTGGTTGAGGCCAATCCTGCATTGCTTGGATCTTTTTGGGGTCCACCCTCACACCTTCATGCCCCAAAATTTGGCCCAAATACTCAACTTCTTCCATGCCAAAAGAGCACTTGGACATCTTGACAAATAATTTATGCTTCCGGAGCAGTTGCAAGAGCAGATCTACATGCTGAATATGTGTGGCCCAGGTGCGGCTATAGATGAGGATGTAATAAAAGAAAACAAGGACAAATTTTCTGAGATATGGTTTGAGCAGGTGGTTCAAGAGGCTCCGAAAAGTGGATGGGGAATTACAAAGACCAAATGGCATGACCAGGAACTCATAATGGCCTTCATGAGTTTGGAAAGAAGTCTTTGGAATGTCTACTTCTTTCATGCGAATTTGGTGATAGCCCGAGCGAAGGTCGAGCTTAGTAAATAATTGAGCCCCATTTAGTTCATCTAGAAAATCATCAACAACTAGGATGGGAAATTTATCTTTGACCGTCAACTTGTTGAGGGCCCTGAAGTCTGGACACATACATCATTCCCCATCTTTCTTGAGCACCATGACCACAGGCGATGAATAAGGACTAATGCTAAGACGAATGACGCCTGCTTCCAGGAGTTCCTTGATGATTTTTTCAATTTCATTCTTTTGGGCAAAAAGATATCTATATGGGTGCACATTTGGTGGTTGGGCCCCTGGGACCAAAGTAATGCTATGACTATGTTCCCCTGTCGAGGGAGGAAGCTCATGAGGCTTGTCAAATACTGGCAGATGGTTGTTTAAGATCAGTTGCATCTCAGGATGAATATGAAGAGAAGTGGGTTCGAAGGCCTGGATGGCATTAAATTGGGCTATAGCTCCATGGTGGCCCTTTTTTAACAATTTTTCCATCCTATGCGAGCTGATGATAGAGGGAGCAACTGCTTGGAGTCCTTGGAGGGTATGTGTGTGGTTGTTCTTCTTAAAGCTCATACATAACTCCTAGAAATCCATTGTGATTAGGCCGAGTGTGCGGAGCCATTCAGCACCCAAGACAATGTCACACCCTCCCATGTGTCTGGCAAACATGTGGGTCTTTCACTGATAATCCCCCATTTGAAGTTTGACATTTTCACACCAGCCTTCACATTTCATTGTCCCCCCCCATCAGCAATTTGGACCTAGAAATTAGAGACTGCTCTAAAAAAACAGTGCACTGCTTCAGTGACTCTTTGATGGATAAAGTTATGCATACTGCCACTATCAATCAAGTCTAGTACAGGGCGATGCTTAATAAAGCCTTTGATTTTGAGAGTTTGGGGACAGAAAATCCTTGCCAAAGCATGAAGCGAGATAACTAGTTCGTCAGGTGTAGGTGGGAGTGCATCGTCTAGTTGGTTATCCTCATCTTCCTCCTCTGGTTCCTCAAATGGTGGGGCTTCTTTCGATGAACTGTGATCAGTAGCATCAATTTGAAAGAATTTGGGTTCCTTGCATTTATGCCCCGGGGAGTATTTCTCATCACATTAGTAACACAATCCTTGCTTTCTTCATTCCGCCATTTCTACTAGTGACACCTTTTGAACCTTAAGTGTTTGGGTAGTGCTTAGAGCCTGGGTGGGGTGACCCTTGGCTATGAAATTTGGACGAGTCAACTGAGCTACTAACACGCGTTCTATTTCACGAGATATCCTGCAAGCATCTAGCCATGATATTGGGTGTTGCAGTAAGACGTGGGCTGGTATGGCTTCTTTGAGACCGCTGACAAAACATTCCAAGTAGAACTCATCTCGTAGGCCTCGTGTGCAGAAGGCTAAGGCTTCAAAGGCTGTAATATATTCTTGCACTATTCCTGTCTGTCAGAGCTTAGTAAGACGACCCAAAAAATTAGAGTCATGGTCGAAGCGATTCGTAAGGGCTTTTGAGAATACCTGCCAAGTCATGGGCCTTCCATAGCAACGTTGATGCCACTTCCACCATTGCCATCTTTCGTTGTCTAAGTACATGCTACCCACACTTAGCTAAGTCGCATCATCTCTGATGTGATTCAATGTGAAATATTGCTCCATTTGTGCTAGCCATGTGGCCGGATGAGAGCCATAAAATTTATACATGTCCACCTTGGGTGGTCGCGGCTGGGACTATTGGTGGTTTCTAAAGAGGTGACGAGAATGGCTAGACTTGCCCTCAATGTTTTCATTAAAATCATATGCCTCTGATTATTCCCCCGATTTGCCCTTTGTGATTGTGTCAGCTAAGGTCTGGATCGATGTCAATAATGTGTTCAACTTTTTTTCAAGGGTGTCGATCTTCTTATTGCCCATAGCTTGAGCTCTGGTTTGTACCATGCACCGATCCGGTGCACTGATTGTTACTACGAAAAAAAATTAAAATAAAAATTGGGACCACCTGAAACTTTTTTATGCTAACAAGTGAATGGTACCACCTTGCTCAGCTTGTTGACCTAATTCTTATGGGCTAAGTCTCCTATAAGCATCCTGGGAGGGTCTCAGACATTTTTTTCTTTCTTTCTTTCTTTATTATTTTTTTTTTTTAACTCCGAAAGGAATTTTACTCCTTGCTTAGGCATATTGAAGTAGCTGAATCCAAGAAAGGTAAATTTTGCCCAATTTCCTGCGAGAATCACACCCAGGTATAGGGGCCCACACAAATAGTTAGATCTGTCAGGGAACCCTCAACTGCAGAGTATGAGTAGGAATGTGCCAGTGATCGAACCCCTACTGCTAGATCTAAATGACGGATTTGATTATGGCGACTGCTACAGAACCCAACAGCTAGATCTGTATGGCGGATCTAATAGATCAGATTGACGGATCTGATAGATCTGAATGGCAGATTTGAGAGATCTAAATGGAAAAACTGATTGTTGTGGCTGCGATAGAACCCAACCTGCTAGATCTGATCTGGAAAAGATGATGCGTGATCCAGAGAGAGACAAGGGAACTATGGTCTCAAGGAGTGTAAGGTGCTACAAATCGCAATATACATAAGGTTCTGATAATAGTACTCGGCCCAATCTTTCAGGGTACTAATCGAGGATCAACCGTACCCTTAGCCGTACAACTCGACTACCCTATCGTACGCGCGATTAATCTCCCCGAGTGTTGTTCTCGATGTACTGTAGCAGCAAGACGGCCGACGGTTTATCTATGGCAAGGTTTCAAAATAGCCTAGGGGGATTCCGATATACCCAGAGGGTACTTGAAAGACAGTCCGTGCGCAGTTCTGTCTAATGCACTACTACTCGAAGGGGTAACCACAGGGTTTACAAGGGAGTCCAACAAGCATGACCACCTCTTGTATTTCCTGCGTGCATGCCTCCCCAAATCTGTAGGTTTATATGCTCAACGACAGATCTCATGGTTTAGATACGCCGGAACATGTCTCTAACCAAAAAAAAATTCTACTAAAAATGGAGATCCCACCGGCCCTAGAAAGTGCTCTCATACCACTTGTTCTGCTCTTGACCTAAGAGAAGATACCAGAATACCAAATATGCGAAGAAATATACCCAGAACATAGAACAATAAGAAATAATAGCAAGTATTTTATTATTCAAAAAGGAAAGAAATGTTAACTTGCCTCTTCGAGGGGGCAGCCTCCAATAGAGCTGGGCTCAATTACAAAATAAGACACGACGCTCCTCGAGGGGAGTCTCTATCCTTTATATAGGATTCATACATGCAATACCATGGGTCAATACCATGGTTCTTATTAATACCATCTATCTAATACCATGGCCCATTTGCAACTAACTGTGGTCCCTTCTTTAAATACGGGTCAACCACTTACAACTATTAATATGGGCTTTATTGACTCTTTACTTAACTATAACTATGACTCGACCCTATTACATAAATAAGGGGGTTAGGGTTGGACCGTAACACATTTGCTGTTGTTTCCATTTGCATTATGTTGTTACAATGAGTTAATAAATAGGATGGTAGTAACCAGGTGGAGTAGATATTAGTTCCTGTGTGGCGCACCTTTACTTTGATAGTTGCAAAGTGTGATTAATTCTGTAGAGTGTTTTTTATGTCTACATGAATGGTTTGATTTGGAAATTTGGCTCAGCAACATCTTTTATTGTTTTCTACATTTCCTTATTCTTAGCTGGAGTGTATTGGCACAAACAATGCGAACTCCATTGAAACAGGAATACCTACCCTAGGTTGACAATTAAATGTTGCAATATCGGTCATTTAGGATTGATTAAAACAAAACTACACCACCTAGATCGAATTCTGCTTCACTGGTACTCTTACAATCGTCAACACTTCCTACCTAATCTACATTTGTATAAGCTTGGATGACCAGATCATTTCCTTCGGGATACCATAGACCATGTTCTGATGTGACCTTAAGATACCGAAGAATTATTTTGAGGGCAATAATATGAGATTATTTTGGTGCTGCTTGGAATCTTGGTACTTGTCCAAATGCCTACATCCATCAAGTCAGGAGGTTGTCACATATAAGAGAATACAAATCATGGATCTATACAACCTTTGGTCCACATCCTTTGATGAGTTTTCTAAGCTTAACTTGCAACATGTTACCATGGGGGTAAGGACTGGCTTTCAATCTTCCATCTGGAATTTTTGAGCATTTCTTTGATGTACTTGGTTTGATATAGTAATATTACTTTATCCTGCTAAGAAATATAAAGCCCTAAAAAGTATTTTAGTTGAACAATCATAGACATTTCAAACTCACTTTGTATTTTTGTGGCAAAGTCTTTACTTAATCTGTCATCACTGCTTCCAAAGATTATATCATCCACATATACTTTGATAATTGTTAGGTTATCGCAATCCACTTTCACATAAAGGTTGCTTGTCAGCACTTCCTTTCTTGAATCTGTAATACTTCAACTATTCTTCTCCCCTTGAACATGTAATGAAACTGCCATCTTGTTCAAACTACCTGTCTGTCAATCGTAGACTTGTGCCATATACTGCTGCATATACTCCTCCTCTACAAACATTAAGGAGTCAGAAAGCCAGATTGTTCAAAATAGTGACTAACCTAACGGGCCATCTTGACTTGAGTCATTATCGGAAGCAACTGCTAATTCCTCATGACCTTTTGCTTTTACAAATCCTAAAAGCATAACTATTGAAACCTTATTATTTGCTTGGTCTTCCTATACCTGTTTCCTTTTCCAGACCTTCTTATTCCTGCAATCTCGAGCCGTGTGCCTAGAGTTGTGACATTTGAATCATTCAATGTTGTCCGTAGGTGCTTCCATCTGATATTTGCAACTGCGAGCACTATGGCCATAGTTATGGCATTTGAAACATTTAATGTTTGGCCCATATCGCGCGTACTCTCTTCTGACAAAATCATCATGGAACCTGTCTCGTGATCCTGAAAACTTGCTTCTAGGGTTTTTCTAATAACAGTTTTACCTTTATATAACTTCACAATCCCTAGCCATATGTCCAAAATTGTTACATTTGTAACATTCGAAATCATCTCTCAAATGATCAAATTTGTTGATATTATGTTGAGTTCTGGAATATCCATTTTTGAAGGATCTCCTAGAATTATATTCATTCCAAACATACATGCGACATTCTGTAGCTCTATGTCCAAACCTTCCACATTAATAAAAATGACCATAAAAGATAGGTTGGTCCTTGGGAGGAAATATTCTTCGAGGAATGGTCTTCCAAGGTTCTTCCTACGAGCCTTTATCTCTTGATCTCGCTAGGGGATCTACCCCTTTTGCATATCCATCTTCTTTAGTTGTCATAGAAGGACATGACTCCTTTTTAGATTTTTCTTTGTAACCAAGAGCAGTCTTGACACTATATGATCGTTGGTTGCTAATGAGTTCGTCCAAAGCCTTTGAACTGTTGGCGTAGTCTTGAAGATTTTTTCCACTTTTTACTTCCTTTTGCTAAGCAACTATTTTAGTTTCCAATGCTTCACTTTCCTTGTTGTTTTCCTTTAATTCTTTCCTGAGAGATTCTTCAATTCGCTTTTATTCTTCAAAATTGATTTTAAGGTTAAGGACATGTCCTCTTTTTGTCTTTAATTCATCTTCAAGAGTGTTCAAATGCTTCTTCTCGACTTTGAGCTTTTTGATAATCTTCATCACTTCGTTTTGAATTTCAACCTCAGTCATTTCTTCTTCTTCATTAGGTGCCTCTTGCTTATTACGCTTGGCCATAAACAATACTCTTCCATTGAATTCTTCTTCGTTATCATTGTCTTCTTCAGATGAGGAAATATCATCTTTGGTGAAGAAAATTTTCTTAAACCATTTCTTCTTGCTTGTTGAACTTCCTAGGACTTTTGCTTCCATTCATAACAACCTCATTTTTGTGAGGACATTTGGCTGCAAAATTCCCAACATCACCACAATCAAAACATATTAATGGAATTTTACCTTTGAATTTTCCCATACCTATTCTCATTTTCCACGTGAAGTAGGCGAATTCTTTATCTGAGAGTTCTTCTTCCTCTTCTTCCTTTTCTTCATCCTTAGAACTACAAGTTTTTGCTTTCTGAGTCTGCTTGTCCTTAATATTCTTCTTGGATGCGGATAATGTTGTTTCTAAGTGAGATATGCCATCCTATTATTCGATCCTCATTTCATATGTTGTAAGAATTCCATGCAATTCATCTATGCCGAGATTGGTAAGATTCTATCTATCTTCCAAGACAGATACCTTAGGGTTAAATCTTGTTAGCAAGGTTCTGAGGATCTTTCGGACAATAATTTTTGTTTCAACAAGTTATCCCAAACCTTCCAATGCGTTTTTTGATTCATTAACATGTTGAAAGTATGCAACAATATCTTCATCTTCCCTCATTTTGAGTTGCTCAAATTTTTCCCTGAAGATTTGAAGCTTTGCTTCTTTCACCTTTGCGTCACTTGCATATATATTTTCAAGCTTGCCCCTTACCTCTTTAGCAGTTTTTCAACTCAATACCTTAAGATAAACAGATTCGATAAGCCCACTAATATTAATATATTTAGCCTTTGCATCATATACCATATTTTTCTTACCCTGTTCATCCTGGGTCGATGTGAAGCCTTTGTCAACAATTTTCCATACTTCGTATCCTTGCGCCAATGAACCTGCATTCTTCCACTCCAAAGTGTATAGTTATTTCCATTGAAAAAAGGAACTATATTCTTAGTATACTCCATGATCTCCTTCCATTTGTTAGACTCCTATTGAAGGAACCAAGCTCTGAACCTAATTGTTGGAAATACTGGGGGGGGGGGGTGAATCAATATTCTTTAGCAATTAGCACTTTTAAATATTTTCAGAGCATTAGTTAATATTAAATTATTATTAATGTTTATGTAGTAATAACAATAAATTAAATAACACAGTAGACACAAGAATTTTAGGTGGCAAACCCCCTCCGGGTCAAAAACCACCGAACTCTTTCCTAATAAATTCTTTAATCTTCAGCCCCAACTGAAATGACTTCCTAGAATTCTAGAAAAGCATTCTTCTCCAGCTCCCACTAGAAGGATGCCCCAATGCCATGGTTTCTTCAGTAGTCAACTGAATGGATGCCCCAAAATCCTAGACCAACCTAACACCCTGAATTTTTCACAGGCTCCAACCTGTAGGCGACTTCATGCACCAGCCTAACACCTCCATGCCACCCTATAATGACTACAATGAGACTAGAGTGTGGATTCTTGTACCAGGGACAACGATCCACGATACAATATGATTTACAGTGATTTTGACCGAACACCCAATCACACTATGACCTGCAACCCAACCATGACATCATCCTAACAGAGACTCCTATACATCCCAATAATGCCTTTCCGACTCTAGGCAAATTGACTCTTTTACAATAATGACTCTTCTAATCATGACACTTTTACAAATGACACTTTTACAACTTTTCAATGATGACTCTTAGCCTTGACACTTCTTCAAAATATACAGATGGCTTGCACGTCTTCAAAGGATGTCCCGCTGCAATGCTTCCTTTGATTTGATACTTCTTCCCTTGAATTATTTCTTGAAGTTGTACTTGAATCTTCTTCTACCTGCATGCAAAATTTTCCCTGCAAAACCAATCCCAAAACAAAACAAAATACCCTTCAACTTACCTTTGCCTGCAAAACACATGTAAGTGCATAGTAATGAATAAATACAAATTAAAAATTACATTGCGTACCTGAAGTGTGCTTGTCACTTTTGTTGTTGATTTGCTGTAGCAATAGACAAATACTCGCACTCTTGATATAGGCCTGGGCTCTATGCAAGACTATATCCAAAACTGACCTAATTGTGATGGACCAAGTTCTAAGTACAACAATAGAGACCATTATATCAACTAGGACAAGACAAGTAACATGAACTTCCAACATCATATAAATTTAGCAAACTTGGTGTAGCATCAAGAATATGTAGCATAAAATGTGTAGTATCAAGAATAGGACATCCAAAAAACTAATTGTGACATATAGAGACATAGAAATATAACCGAGACACTATATATACTTGTCCTGCAAAAACATATGTTAGAGATGATACTCAAAATTCAAATGTAAACACTAATCATACATACCTTGCTATAGGAAACTTACCCTTGATTGTTGATGTGTGGTCCTTACTGTAGTGATCCTTGAATGCATGTTTTTTCTTGCCTTCTAGGAGCTCAATATTGAATCTGTTGTATCTATGTAATTTGGGATCTCCAGGTTCTAAAATTGCATCCTGCGGTTATCCTCAGAGTCTTATTTCCAACCCCACAGGTCTGATCAATATTAGATTCTTCAAGAAAGATTTATGCCCAATCTCCCAAGATGTCCTGATTATAAACTAGTTCAATAGAGTGAACTTGTATGAAATTCCACGTGTCACCGTTGTGACCTTCAACCCTGAAAATGTTACTCAACAAACTAAATTATGTTCTATCTCTATGAATATTTACAAAATTTGAATCCAATTCTTAGAGAGAGAGAGTTATGAGGATTTTCCCAACGTCACCTGTTTGACATGGAATTTTGGAGCCTGCAAAAACCCTAACTTCCTCATATCATATCTCTGAAAATATAGCAAACCAAGATCTGAAATTCCATCGTGAGGTTCATCAAGATTTTGGCACAAATGTGTTTTAATGTCAGCTTCTAAAGCTTCGAAGAAAAAATGTTATAGCGAAACTTCCACGATAACCTGTTTGAAGCCACAAAATCCCAACTGGAAGAGGATATGAGGGTCATTATTTATATGAATGTCTTGAGTTGAGAGGATCCTCAACAAGTGAATGTTGGAGGGATTTTAGGAGATTTTTTTATTATTAATTATTGAATATTCAATGATGACAACCAATTATGAGTGCCATGCCACAAACCCATAGGGTTTTAGCCCACTAATTGGGGTTACTAACTTCAAACATGAATATCTCTCAAACCGTGAAGAATTACTTCGCGTGCCATATATCAACGGAAACATATCGATGAGTAGAATACATCTCAAAGATCCTTGACTGAGAATAGAGTAAGTTTTCAAGTCAAAATTCCCATGAAAACCCACGGTAGCCCCTGGTGTTGCTTGGGTTGACATCAATGACAACCACTGATCAACAATTGTTCCACAAAAACCACTTAAGGTTCATTATACTTTCCTGATCAAATAGAAAAATTGATCTGATGTCCCTAGATATTAGTAATGAAAGGTATATTTAAAGCTGATAAAGATTGGGAAAAGGTAACTGGACCTAATTTAACGAGTCAGAGGCACTACCCCAAATGGAAAAGGAGCTGCTTTAAGGTCCAGACTAGTGGTTTTCCCCCATTTTGGTGCAGCGAATTTTGAGGCATCAACATTATTGGCAATAGAATATAATGTTGATGCCTTGAAATTCGTAGCACCAACATGGGGGAAACCACCCAGTTTGGACCTTAAAGCAACTCCTTTTCCATTTGGGGTAGTGTGTCCGACTGGTTAAATTAGGTCCAGTTACCTTTTCCCAATTGCTATCAGTTTTAAATCCTCCTTTAATTGCTAATATCTAGGGACATTAGATCAATTCTTCTAGGTGATCACGCAAGAATAATGACCCTTAAGTTGTTTTTTGTGGAACAACCAAACCAATCTTAAAGCATTGCCTCGAAAAGAGGACTTCTATAGATAACATGTGCAAGATTTAACTAGCGTGCAATTATTCTACCCTATAATGCAAACATAATCTATCTTGGCCAAGGTAAGAATAGTCTTATTCTTAACCAAGAGAAAAACTATTAATGAGAAAGGGAAGAGAATGTATTTGAATTTGGATTTAAAATATTTGCAAGATACTAAAATAGTTCAATATCTTACAAATGATGAAGACAAATACGCAATGAAAAGATGTTAACAAATAGTTGTATAAAATATTTTCATGCATATATCCAAATTCTTAACTTAGCATGAATTCATTATGTGATTTATATCAAGTGAGGGAAATAGTTCTTCAAACTCAAGATAAGTTAAATCAAGAAAAATTTGTAAACAATTAATAAATAGTTATTTATTGCTACAAATAAATCTCCACAAATTCTCCATGAATTCTCCATAATCTTGTTTAAACCAGTGAGATTCCTGCAAAGATAGCTTCACAAAAATAAACAATTTAGCATAAATCAAGTAAAATTAACAAAAGTGCTAACAATACTCATTCATACCAATTGTACTGATTAAAAACATAATAAGTGAAACAAATAATAAATTTGTGAAACGGTTACAATAGTGCAACTGAAAAAAAAAAAAAAAAAAAAAAAAAAAAAAAACTTATCATTTATTAAAATTTATTTTACAATCCTTGATGCCTAGAATTTCTTTGAAGAGAAAACTTCTACAATAGTGTAAGCAAATCTCCCCCATAAATAATCTTTGACTCTCGGCTATTCTTCAGGGCCCTCCTCCTTCCTCCATATTTTCTTCATCTCAAAGCTTTCCATATGTGCAAAAGTGTTACTATTCAAAGCCTTTTTAAGTAAAAGAAAAAGAATTTAGATCCTATCATTCTATTAAAAAGGCTAAGAGGTGTAATAGTGCAAGCCTCAAAGGCTTTGTTTTTCGAATTATGGACCTCTCTATTATTTGATCCATTAAGTGGGTTTAAATAGCAATACAACTTTTTAAAAAATAACAGGTCCATGCACAGTGCTGCGGAAATTAACGGAATACCTCAAATCTTGAAAAAGATAAAAACAGTTTTCCAAGGTAATCTTTTGAAATGCCATTCCAGCTTATTGGCCTCGTATTTCAATCAAAGGATCCTTAGATTTGCAGATTCTGTGGAATCAATCTTCTTCTTTTTCTGCAAAACTTTCTCTTCTTTGTTTTATTCGTTGTTGAATTCTTCGTTTATACCTAGAAAATGATAAACCATGATAAGAAAACATAAATCAAAACTGCGTTTTTTAGAAAAACATAAGATCGAATGAAAATATATGGGCCATTTATTTAAATCGCACTCGCATTGAAATCGGGGACATAGTTAGAATCAGGGGTGTTTTAATCAAAATTGCAATCAAACGAAGAACATTCCAATCAGAATTGTGAAAAGGAATCAAATCGTAATTTCTATTTGGAATAATCCCGATCGGAATCAAATCACAATCACAATGAAAGGGATCAAATTGCAATCACAATTAAGCTAGGGGCAGAAATGGCATGAGGCCCATGGATCTCATGATTGTGATATCACAATAATAGAAGGACAGGGATAGGGATGATCATAATCACATCAACGGAGCGACAAAACACTAGCAGTCCTAAAAGACTTGAGATTGTGATTTTCAAAATGACATGTGGGATGACGAGTCTGGTGACATCATTAATGACGTGGCAAATCAAAATTGCAGTCAGTCTGGGCTAGGAGTCATGGATTTCGATAGTCAGAGATGTGATATATTTTAGACTGTGGTTTATAACCTTGACGGGTCTGGAACTGATCGCAAATCGCATCGTGGAGGGGCAGAGAGGGGTCAAGCCTGTGGTTCTTGTGATTGCACGGACGCGGGGGAACTATGAAATGGATTGTATGACCGGTCGGGTCCAGGCGATCGCAAAAGGGATAGGCTATGGGACTTGGGCTATGGGATTTGCGATCTTCGTGGATGTGAGATCTTTATGAAGTGGAATTCATGACCCCATCAGGTCTGGGAAATATCGCAGATTGAAATCACTGATGTAGAGGGATAATGGGATCAAACTCGCGGATTTTGCGATGTGATGGACGCAACAAATTATAAAATGGAGTTAATAGTTCTGTCGGGTCTATTTTATTGCAATCGACTTGGTGTCAAGGCTGGGACTTAAGCTTGTGGATGTCGCGATTTCCTGGACGCGACGATTTATATATTATCATTGATATTCCCATCGGGTCTGCGCCATATATTGTAATCGAAATTGGCTAGGCCTTCAACGCTCTTAACCATGATTCTATGCAATTTGCGATGCAGGGAGTATTGGTCGGGTTTTAGTTCCGAAAGTTGGAAAAAAATAAAACTTCGATTTATTATTTCTTATTTTTAAATAACCCATATGTGTTTAATACTTTAAGGCTTTTAAAGCCTAAGTATGAGCTTTGGTCTCCAGGGCTGTGGAATTTTTATTTTTATGAAAATAATTCCAATGGTTTAAAATAAAAAATAAATGTTTTATTATTTTTTATGAAAAATAATTTTTTTTTATTCAAAGCAATTTTATTTTTTTAAAACTTAAAAAGGGTCCCCTATTTTTATATAATTAATTTCATAGGAAATTATCATATATAAATTGGGGGTTGTTGAATAGTACAACAATTGGCGATTCATTGGAAGAACCAGTTATCTCTGATGAATGATAATGAAATTTCAAAAATTTAGAAAAAAAAATTTAGGAAGGGGAAACTACTTATTGAAATATTTAGATAAATAAAATTACTCTAATTATAAAAACTCATTAAATTGTAATTTCTTTAAAAAAACTTTCGTGAATGAAAAACACTTATTTACTTGTATCAGTCATTAATCAGTTATAAAGATAAAGTAAGGGGGTTTTTACAACTTAGCTTCTGGTGTACTTGTTTGTCATAGGTAGAGCCACTGCTGCCAGCAAGCATTCATAGCTTCGACAGGGTTACCTTTTATCCAACAATAATTTAGTGTCCCATCCATTTAATAGTGCAATATTTCGAGGTAAAATTATTTTTTATTTTTCATTGCTTTTTTTCTTTTAACTGATGCCTAAAAGCCATTATCCATGGTTTGGTGGCCAGATAGTGACAATGCCATTCACTGGTAGTAATTAAACTAAACAAGCTGGCTCGTGATGAGACCCCTTGTCTTATAATTGAAACAATCATAAGCCATTACCCTGATTTGGTGTTCAATAGTGGTAATGTCAGTCTTATTATTTCCCTATGATCATGGTAAGTAGGCTCGTGATGAGACCTCTTATCTTTTAGATTTATTATATTTTTGAATTACACTCTAAAAATCACTTTTTAATGGATGGGGAGAATCATTGACTCAAGAGGTTTTGATGACAAATTAGAGTTGAAGGTGCTTAGTCGTAAGACAATCTTTATTTTTTAAAGATAACCTTTTTGACTAATACTGGAGTAAAGAAGGATATAATTTTTGAGGTTTTAAAAATTTCACAACTTAGTGGAAAAATTTCAAAGTTATATAATTTTTATCTAGCTTTTCAATTTTGACAACCACTTCCTAGAAAATTCCTACCTTCAAATTGAAAAATCATAAAATGATTTTGAGAGATTTTTTGAAAAGCCAAAGGTATGCTATTAACATTATTTTCTAAAAGGAAAATGTAAATGCGATATGATAACAAAATTTTCTCAAGATACAATCATTCACAAGTATGATGGTAAAATCACCCAACACCAAATCTAAAAGGAAAACTCTAACAAGATTGTTTATATAAATTTCTTAACAAAAGAAGAAAAAGATAATCAAATAAATACTTCTTATGTTGAAATTTAGATGAACTTTAACTTGTAAAGTTATAAGCATTAAAGTGCAGTTCAAATGAGGAAATATTTGTTTGCTATGTATTATCTTTTAAAAGAAAAACTTGTAGAAAGCATTTTAACCATTTTCGAATCAAAGTAATGCTTTTTTAAAGAAAAAGATTAAGGTTTAGAAATCCCCTATTTTGGTTGATTCGATGAAACTCGTTACTGCTTCCTTTTGAAATTTGAGCTCAAAGTTTACTCTGGTGAAGGTGTGAAAATACTTGTGAAGAGCTGCAAAAGAATGTTACATATCAGCAAAAACTAAAAAAAAAAAAACTGAAAAAAAATAAAGAAATGAATGAAATTGAGTATATAAGACTTAACATTAAATAATTTCATTTATTATTACCAAAAAGATATGACTTTCTTCAATGCAAGGTAGCTAACCCAAAATCATTATTTATTAAATCTAATCTAAAGCGAGCAGTAAACTTAAGAAAATAATGTCATGTTCAAGGGAATCAGATTAAACTGAATCTATCAAAAATGAAAATTAAGATATTCTTCTTTATCAATTGCAGTGATGAATGTTCTTTCTCAATTCTAAATTTATATCAGCCCTAGAATATAGGGAATGATTCAAACTCAAATGATGTACCATTTAAGTATATGATGAAAATTTGGATCTCTAATCATGGAGTGATATATCAAAGAATTGAAAATAGACGAGAACTCAAAATGAATTAATCATGATCTATTAGATTTACATGTTCCATATTCTATATTTACGAGGCAAATTGTGAGATTTGGAACATGCATAGATAAAATCATGAGTAAGATCATTTGATACAAAAAGAGAGCATTTGACTAAACTTTGCTTTAAGATAAAAATCCTTTTAATAATTTAATTAACTATTGAGAGTTTTGATCGGAGAAAGTTATTAGAACTTTCTAGTGAGGAAAGTTACAAAATTTGATGATCCAATATAAGTCTTTCGATAACATGTTAAAGGATTATCAGGACTTTTATGAGGGGAAGCAAAATTTAGAGAATTCTCAAATTTTGATGAAACAATAAGTATTTCCCTGAACATATTGCAGATTTATAAAAAGTTAACTGCTTGTTTATTTTAAGTTTTCAAATAAAACAAGGAAAACCTATAAAAGAAACAATGATGAAAAGAAAAACTAATGATAGATGAAAATGAACTTGTAAAATGCATACCTGGAAGAATTTTAACTGTAAGTTACCTCATAGATCTTGAAGTTCTTCCATGTATTTCTCAAATTCCCTTATGTTCAATATCATCTATTTATTTAATCTAAAATGTTAAGTAATGAATTTTAGGATTACATTCATCTCAAATTTACATAGGATGACAATAATAGTGACCATAACCTTCTCAAAAGTACTTATAAATCAAATATTGTCAAGCTATAGCAAGGTTATTATTAGTGTGACAAAGTTTCTTGCTAAATCTAGACAACCACACGATTTATAGGTTTCTGATATGTTTTGAATTACTTTGTCATAAAATGAAAAATAGATGTCGGAAATATTCGATTCATTACTTTCTTATTGAAATCTACAATAATAAATGAGAACATAAAATAATCTAATCTAACCTAATCTATTCCTAATTCTAACTTAATGGAGGAAAAATGACTAAGTATAGTCATACTTCCAATGTAACCATGTAAGCATTTTAATTCCTGCATGTATGTATAGATTGAACATTAGTAACAAAAATATAAATGTAATTAAACTAAAAAAGTTAAATCTAAATGCAGAATATAAATTTATTACTAAAATATTTACAGACAAAAACTTATTTACGATTACCTTCTCTTGGAACGTCCTTTGCAATTGAATTTCAATTGGATCATAGAAGTCTGAATGAATTTCTATTAATGACTGGAGGTGATTCAAAAGAGAAGATAACAGGTCAGGTTGTAGAAACAAAATTTTTGATTCAAAGGCTTGTATAAAATTGTTAGGGCTATGTGTGAGTGTTAAACTATTAACAATCTTCCATCAAGGAAAATTTTCCAAATATCTTTCAAATGGATTTATGAAAGATGAGTGGAAATATGTTAGATACAATGGAATATTACTAATCGAATTAGATTGCTCGTCACATTGTGAAAATGACCTCTCTTATTGACATTGCTTTAAAAAATAAAGAAGCAATTGAGAAGAGGTGAGCATCAATTGGAATTGGAAAATAAATGATTCTTGATGTTCACGATTAAAATGTAAAACTTCATTTTTCCATTCAGGAAATGCATCAATTGAGTGTTTAATGTTAAATTTCTCGATATGCCAGCACAAAGTATCTAAAAATTGAAAATTGAAAACATAAAAGAAATCTGAAATCAATTCGTAGTTTACACTAGAGTTACAATTATTGTTACAACACAATTGGGATTGATTTAAAACAATTTCCTTTTCACAAGAGTTGGAGTTTGAATGAATAACAACTTGCGAATTAGAAAGAGAATTATGACTATGAATAGGAATGAGAGCTTGATCATCATATAAATCATAGATTGGAATGGTTTCTTGAATGTTGAAATCATGAATACCATTAGTTGTTTGAAAATGAGAACTTTTTGAAACAATTTTTGAATTAAAGTGTTCTTCATTTTCATCTGTGATCTGACTTTGATCATGAGGATTTAATCGTGAAGAAGACAAATCAACATCTTCAATGTCAAAGTAATTATCATAAATGACTTTACCACATTCATTATAATTCTCTTCGATCTTATCCATTATATCAAAATAAGGAGAAATATGAAGCACATGTTCATTGATGCGAGAAGAATGATCAATAATCAATTCTCTATCTTGATAAAATCTAATTGGCAATTCATTAAGATAAACCTCTTTATTTTTTGAAATGTCATTAATGTTAAGAGGAGATAGATTGCTATGAGCAAAAATATCAGGATAAAGTGAAAAATGAGAATCATAAGCAATGGATTTAAAAATGTCTCTATTTGAGAATTCTTGCACATTTTCTTCATCACAAATTTCAGATTTAAGATCATTTACTTGGCTAATTGTATTTTCTTGAAGAATGTTGCTTGTATCTTCTTGTGGTTGATTTGTGAAATTTTGCAAGCTTTGCGATTTTGGTTTATTAACATGATTACCGTGAGAGGTGTGTACTAATGTTAAGAATTTATCATACATGGCTGAAGCCACTTCATCATGATTTGTATGTACCTCTATGATAGAATTTGAAGGGGATTGATCAAAGCTTGTAATAATTTCACATGGATTATGAATGGAAGGAAGAAAACAAATATGTTCAAACCAATCTAATAATTATTTTTTGGAAGGTTTATCTTCAATTTTAAATTTCAATAAATTTAAATGAAATCGAATGGTAAAATAAATCAACGATTCAGACTCAAATCTTTGTAAATATTTAATTTCATCAAATACCTATTTGTAGTCATAACCATCAAATTTAGAAAGGAGCATTATAAAAAATTGATCCCAACTATTAATTGAGGAAACTGGAAGTGATTGACACCAACTTCTGGCTTTTGCCAAGAATGTAAGAGTAAAAATCCTGCATAAAATACCTTCGTCAATTCCTTGAAAAGGTGATTTTGAAATTTTTTGAATGAATTGTAAAACATGGTTAAATGCAGAAGTATTTTTCTTACCATTAAATTTTACCTGAGACAAGAGTCTTACCACTTCTGGTGGAGTATTGGAAGATGCATGTCCAGAAATACAACTCCAAATTGGAAGTTTAGGAGGAGTCATTGTGAAAAAATAAAATGTTAGAAAACAAAGACTCCAAAAGACAACAAGTTTCAGGCCAGGCCCTCCTTCTAGCACCAAAATTTTGATGCCTCGAAATTCACTGCATCAACATGGGGGAAAACCACCCGGTCCTGACATTAAAGCAACTTGTTTTCTATTTGGGGTAGTGGCTCCAACTGGTTAAATTAGGTTCGGTTAACTTTTCACTAGCGATTACCAATTAAAGGTATATTTAAAGCTGATAGCGATTGGGAAAAGGTAACTAGACCTAATTTAACCAGTCAGAGCCACTACCCCAAACGAAAAAGGAGTTGCTTTAAGGTCCGGATCGGGTGATTTTCCCCCATGTTGGTGCAACGAATTTCGAGGCATCAACAGGCACATAACAGAATTTGGTGTTTTCAAGGCACACTTGAATGGAACAAACTTAGATGTTCCCATGCATGGAATGAGTTTTGGTGTTTCCAGGGTGTTCCTATACAAATTGAAATTTGGTGTTCCCGAGGAGAGCCTACATGGAACACAATTTGGTGTTTTCATGTCACACTTGCAAGGAACAAAATTTAGCGTTTTCACAACATGCCCATATGAAACAAAGGTGTAAGGCACAAGGGAGAACTAGGAAACATGGTGGGTAGAATAATGGATAGGCATAGGGTTGGTCACAACTTATCATTTTTGGAACAACCTAACATCAACACCAAATTTGGTGTTTCCACGGTGCACCTGCATGGAATGAAATTTGGTGTTTCAACAACACTCCTGTGTGAAATGAGGAGGTAAGTCACAATGAAGGTTGCTTCTTGGCATGCCTATCCTATGTATTTGTGTTTCAATGGCTAGATAAGAGATCCCTACTTCTATCACATTTTCCCTGCATGGAAACTTCTTTAGAACACTAATTTCCCCATTCCCATCTAAGCTCCTATTTACTCTATTGCATCCTCTATCTATGCAACTCCATGACACTTTGAGTCCCCTTGCAGTTTTTCTACCTCACTCTTATGAATATGGTTTGGAAGTTGTCCACTATGACAAATGGTTAGTTGGGATGGTCAACCACCAACTATGATTCTACCTATGACACGCTGCAACTATCTCATATGTAATTACAATTATGGTTGTAGCATGCTCATAGCACACATCCCAACAACCCACTTGATTGACTAGATGTCTAATAGTTTCTCTTTCCACTGCATCATCCTGCGATGATGTTCACTACTTCTGGTGGCTTGTTCCTCTCGAATTATTAAGTCTGTTCTCTTCTCCCCACCCCAAGGCCTATAATTTTTATTCCCCCATGCTAGGAACCCCTTGAAAATTGCTTGTAACTATCCTCACATTGTTTGTTAGCTTCTTTAAGTGGTTGAACTTTGGTGGCTCCTCTTGTGTGAGAGTTCTTACTTGTCTACCAACTATAGTGGTTGGCCATTTATCATGACCCTGTCAAGTTTGATAGCCCTATCTCCCCTCCTGCAACCTACTTTGATGGAGGATCTAGCTAGCCATTATGGCTATATGTATCTCCTTTTTTTCTTTTTCACTACCTCAGTGCTATATGGATTTCACTCAACCAAAAATTGGCCTAGTCAACAATCTCAACTATCACTTCCATATGAATCAAGTAACATTGCTCCCATAAAATTTCTCTTCCCACTTGCTTGATTTCTGCTTGAATCAACTAAGGATTATTTTCATGATATCTTTGAGTAGAGCTCTCTGCCCATTACTAGGTGTCAAAGCCACCCCGCTCTCTAAAATAGGCCACACCTTTCCGTCGATTTGCTCATTGACAAGGCATGGTGACTACGCTACAAAATAGTTGGGAACTAGAGTACAAAATTAGGCTACAATGGCATGATGATCTCTGAAGATCATGGAACCTGATGGTGGTGATGAAATATATAGAAATTCAAATTCCTGCCCACGAAAAAGCTAGGTATTTATGTGGTTGGAAGTTAACAAGAAAGCCATTATGTGAATAAATATTATTATGAAAATAGTAATAAATATTTTTAACAAATTTTGTAATGGTGATTAGTTATACGAATTCCTATTTCTAAGTTACCATATTTAGAACACTATCAACAAAATATTGGAATTCAATAGAGAATATTGAGGATCACACAAGGTGTCTCTTTTTGTTAACAAAGTCCTTAATAGTCCTACTTAAACTTAATGTACCATAAGCATGTGAAACAAGTGGTTTTAATTCTATTTTGGAAAAAAAAATGAAAATTTTTTATTGGAAAAAAAATGTACTATGTATATCTTTATTAAACAAATAAAATAGACACACATTCCCCCACTAATTCCTTTCCCACTTATCCACTTGTCTATCGATAATTTAGCATGATAACTCCATAACTCATAGGCATCCCAATGCATTAATGCCAATTTTATACCTTCATTGACCATATGGAACCTCATTGACCATTGTTGACTAATATCTACCATTGTTAAATCACTACCTTTTACCATTATCTAGACCATGAATTCCCTCTAACCTTATAAGGTCAAACCCCAAAACCCTAACCCACACCACTAAAACAAAACTCCCTTATCAATAACTCCTAACACACTTAACCCATTGATACTTAACCAATTGACTCCTTATCCTTGATATCTATTACACATAAAACCCCTAACCTTGAACTATAGTTTGACCACCATAATTAATAAGCCCTAATCACCATATCCCTATGTTAACCCTTATCCAACTAGCCTTTTAACCATTACTGTAGTACACCTAACTTGTCTTGTGGGTTTAGTTTAAGTGGTTGGGAAAATGTTTTTCTTTCCCCTCCACCTAGGATTGATTCTTGAAGAGGGACATGTCACTACTATTATAAGGATTGAAATGTAGGCAATGCACTCATCTCCATATGTCGATGTCATTAATAGGTTATTAGTATATCTGAATTGCGAGTTTTGGATATACTCTTAGTATTATAGTGGTGCATAGAATATTTAATCATGTGACTCACCCATATTATTCCAACTCATTATTGGTGCACCATGATTTAAAAAAAAAACTAAACATTTAACTTGAAAGCCATCTAACCACTAACACACTAATATAACTCAATTATAAAAAACTCTAACAAAATAATCCCTTAACATCAAAATATCCAACCTTAAATTTATGTTTTTTGTACCACCCATTAAGTATTACACCATGCATTTCCATGTAATCCATACATGATAACCAAACACACCCTAATTCCTAATCAAGACATTAAATTTTTCCCAAATAATGCCACCAAAGTAATAACCAACAATACCTAACATGAAACACATACATTTTCATATTATGTAAGGGAGAAGAATTTCCCGCTTCCATTGACCACTGTGAGATCCAAACAAACCAGTTTGATTCAACACATGTAGGTCTAGGTTTCAATTTGTCCAACCCAATGAAATTGTAAAACATCAATTCCAAGTTCCACCAACAGAAAATTTTCAAATTCACAGAATTTATCCGATGCGATTTTTTCTTGAATTCATATTTTGAAGCATTTTTGGAATCTTCTCCAGTTGGTATTCCATATTTCATGTGAAATGTGAGTATTCGTCTAGCTTTAACTTTCTTATAATTTTTTTTTTAATTGTATTAAATTTAAATCATTTCAAGTTCTTCTCTTTTGACAATGTAAGCAGATCAGGGTTATATTTTAGCTTTAATTTTTTTTTGAATGTTACAATCTTTGATAACAATTAAATATTAGGGTTATTATTTGGTAGATGGAGAATACGGAGCTATAGATCATGTGTCTAAGAGCCTAGATTGTTTAGGGGTAGGGCTTATTTTATTTTCTTCGACATCTCTTCTAACAATAATTTTTGTGGTGAAAAAAACAATCAGGTTTCACTCGAGGGCTCATTCTCTGAATTTCACTGTCCTTGAACCTTGTGATACTACTCTTACGCAAAAGGATAGTTCAAATGATAATAGGATAAACCGTTGAATCATGGTCTATTCGGTGAGGACATTAATGGAGCCACTAAAAAATAACTAGATGAACAATAATTATAGAAAAATGAAGAATATGATTGTCCTATCAACTCTCTAGAATGGAAAAACATTTAGCTTATAGCTTGGATAGAGGAAGCCTGAAGCTTTTTTTGTGGACTTAAATGATTGCCCTATTTTTGATAACCACCATGATACCTTCGTAGATAAAAAATTGATTGGTAAAGGAACATTTATTATTGTTTGCAATTAGCTTCTACATCCAAAAAGGAGATATCTAATTGTGATAAATGTTTGTGATCAATTGGGCCACTAGTAATCGTGTCTCCTTAATCATTTTCCATATAATCAACCATGTGATCAATTGGGAATTTATCAAGAATTTTCCATTTTAAATAAGTAATTATGATGGGAATTATAGAGGGTTTGGAATTGTAATATCCTAAATATATACTTGAGGGACATTGATTGTATTAGATATGGTGCATGCTGGCATATAAAAAATAGAGGAATAAAATGAACATTGAAGAAACAAAGCGTGCAAAAATTACATTTACAATTCATGGCTTGGACTTTCCCTTGTGAAAATATGACATAACTATATATAATTCATCTTTAGTAACCTCCTCATGTATCCACATGTGATCCCTTTCAATAACTGATCCATAAGTGAGGGACTTATAGCCCACTCACTTCATCAACATGGATACTTTGTGGAAACTAAACTCTGATCTTTGTTCTTATTCTTGTACAAAGATGTGCATCTTCAAAATGGCTACAAGGCCTCTATCTTCAACATAGCTTGCACACAACAACCAACTAAAACACAACAATAAGCAAGCTAATAAAAGAAACCAAGACTCTGTAACACTCTGTCATTGAGGACTCTATTTTCAGTGCAACTCCTCTGCATGTGGATATCCAATTGAATTGAATCAATCCAAATGAAAAAAATTGAGACACCATCATGATTCACTATGTGTTCAATTCTTATTTTATAATGCTCAGTTTCGAATCTAATGAAAATACATGACATAGCTACTATCATTGGTGGTTAAACCCAATACTCTAGCTTTTGATACAAGCAATACTCATCTATGTAATGTCTTCTGCTCACTCCATGTGGCACTCAAGATTCAATTCTTGAGTTGTTACATAAACCAATTCCTCACCACATCACTCCACCAACAAAGCTCTGAATCAATATGGTTGTAGATTCAACTAGTGCATTGGATTGATGGTTTGTTCAAATCCTAAATGCACATAAAGAGGGATAATATGGACACAAGTTGTGTTGGAATCCCATGTAAGTGAACTACAAGAATTAAAATTTTAAATATTCTATAATTTCCTATGAACCGGAAGGAGTTTATTATCTTAGGGTTATGGTCTGTTGTAAGTGGGAATTCCCTTACATTCTGAATCCCCACTTGTAATGTCTTCCTTGCATACCAATATTCATTGTAGGCCTATTTTCCTTTACACAGAGTATCACGTTTGGTAGGGATGAAAATTTGAAGAAAATGAAAACAATCTTGTAGTCCCAAACCAAGGGAGAGTGGAAGAAAATGAATCTCTCCTTATCCCCTGATTAAGTATAGAACACAAAAACTGAGATAATATTATCATTCGTATCTAGGTTAATTGATTTGTCCTATATGGGTTGATTGAATTGGTACATATTGTGTTCTATCTCTATGTAACCTTGGATGTTCTTCCAAAGCTTTTGCTTTTAGTGTTCTGTTAACCTCCTGTTGCAACAGGTGTTCATTTTTCATGATTGACATTTTTACAGGCCAAATATGTCATACTTTGCAAGCTGCAGTGCTCCATATTTCCAGAAGAGACCAAAGAAAAAAGCCATGAAGTGTGCTAGTCCAAATGCCACTGTTGTATTCCAATTTTGATGAGTCATTCCATTTTGAAGAGCTCATTCAGTTAAGGGAAGGTCAAACAGTCTAATCTTGGTCTCCATAGGTTTCAATTTCCTGTTTTAGAATATAGAGAATGTATCTGTCCAAACAGTTTAATCTTGGCAGATTTGTAGATAGGTAGAGAATCAAAGGGACCCAACTGCTTAATCTGGGCCTTGGTAGAAATAAGTGTAGATTTAGATAGGAAAGATTCAAAAGAAAAATTGTAAAGCTGGGTCTGCAAGTCTAAGTGCACCCAAATCAAAAGAAGAAAAAATGTTAGGTGAGTAGGCTGGGTAGGTAGCTGTGAGGTTGCAGAATGATGATTTATGATCAATTTTGTGTTACAAAGTGTTTTATCTTTTCAGATCACAGTTATCAAGCAGTTTTCATCTGGAGGATCTCAAGCTGGACATCACTAACTCCCCCTTTTTCTAATTCCCCAAGTCACTTACTAATTTCCCCAAAGAGGTCGAGATCTGCTTGATTCCTCTTAGTTTCATCATTATCCATGTCATTTGTCTTGGTGAAGATCTGCTTCACTCAAGGATTCTTTGTTTCTCATTTATGAGTCACTTTCCCCAAAAAACAGCCTAAGGTTCCTTACCTTAGCGCCTGCTTACCATCTCCACATTAACTACTAACTCTAGTATATAACTCCCTATCATTTTTCCCTTTCCCTTACTAAAACTATGTATATAAAACTCCCCCATGTAAATATCCCCTCCTTGGCAATATAGCCATATTTCTTCTAAAGTCAAGGAATAAATGGTCCATCTGGGGTTGTTTTTAACCCATCCGTGTCATAGCAGGAGTTAGATGACTCCTGGTCATGCTAACAACCTCTCCCCTAGCCCTAAAACCCTCAAAAACCCACATTTCCGCCCTTATCCTAAGTTTTTGTGCATAAATCGTTAAAACCCCGCTCATAAACCCTCAAAAACCCATGTTTTACCCCTTATGCTAAAGTCCCGAACGTAAATATATTAACCCGCCTGTTATTAACCCCCCAAACCCACAAAACCTAAGTCTAAACCCCCGCCGCGCTTTATTTAAATCCGAATATTCCGCGGAATCCACACCCCTTATCCCTCCGTCACCTCACCTTCGCCGCCAACTATTAGATCGCCCGCCCCACAGATCTACGGTGGGCAGGCCTTCCTGTCCCCCAACGCGCCCGAAGGTTAGCGTCTGGGAGATGGGCGGTATTGCCGCCATACTCCCGCCACGCGTCACCTCCTGGGTAGTGGCGAAGCCCCCTTGCCCGAAACCACCTCTGTCCAAAGGCGGTGCACCCAGAAACCACTTACCGCCCTCCCCCTGTGACGTAAGCCCCACGTCACCTGCCGCATCATCTGCCTGCGTGGCCTCCTGCCACTGTACCACAGAGTCACCCTGCCACGTCTCTTGCCACCGTGTCCCTTGCCATACTACCACGTCACCTCCGTACGTGATGATGTCATCATGCTGATGTCATCCTACCACGTCATCATGTTGACATCATCGCTGACGTCATCCGCCGTACGAAGTCCGTCATGCTGACGTCATCAGCAATTTTAGCGCGAAGGGCGAAAATCGCACTCCGGAGCCTCGGAATCAGTTTCTGAGGCAGTTTTTGATGGCGCAAATCGCGCATCGCTAGATAAATTAGGCCTGAATGGGGAATCTTTAGGGAATATTTTCATTACGCAGCCCCCAGCAAGCCCGAAAGGCGCCGAATGATCCATTTTTCTTCGAGAAGCTTGCCGAAAGGAGTAGAAGACAGTTCTAAAATAAACAGAGGCCAAACAACGGCCATTAATTTGTGATTAGACCCACAGCAAAGGAGAAAAGCGACCCAATTCATTTGTCAAAGAGTATCAGATGGAGAAGAAGAGCCAAAGAGTATCAACCAAGATCTTTTAGGGGCTCGAAGCACCTGAACATTGATGAGCCCCCAGAAAGTCAAATCAAGAGGCGTAAGCCCATCCTTGCCCTCAAATCACAGTTAAAGCTTTAAATGCAGGCAGACTCCAAAGAAGCAGAAACCCATACACATTTATTTCAGGAAACACTGCACCAAGCCACCGAGGACAAAATCATTTACTCAGTTTTGATACGGCAGCCCTCAGCGCAGCCCGAGATATTTTCACGCATTTATTTCTGATAGGATTAGGTCAAATTAATTATTCTTTAGGACCTGATTAGATCAAGTTGTAATAAAAGAAGTTATAGAGAGTTTTTCCCTATATATACCGCTCTCTACATTGTTTCAAGTGTTGGTCAATTGAGAATTTTCACTAGAGACTCGCATTGTATACCTGAGTTTTTTCTATAACCAAAGATTGTTGAAAGCTTGGAGAGAAAACTGCCTGTTGTAAATGAATGTTTTGAAGATATGAAGATGGAATTCTTGTGCTGCAGCCTGAAACAATAAGTGCATCTTATTTCTATTTTGTTGTTAACCACTATCTAAATAGCAGAAAGAAATAATAGCTTAGAATTTGTTTAAATACACTCTATGCTCAATTTCTGCTGTTTCTTTATGTTTTCCTCTAAATGAATTGGTCATGAATATGAATTCCTTCTGGCTCATATTTACCCCGATTCACCTGTGTTTTGCCAATTATCTAGGGATTCTTCACTGCCCCTGGGTAGCGCTCTGTTACCTCCATCTGTTAAGCTGATTGAGAGATTCTTAACTGCCTCTCGTTACTTAGCATTCTTTCCATTATTTAAACTTGAAACATTGTTTCATGCACAGCTATCTTGCTCCATTTTCCCTATGGTGACCAAGAAAACACACCAGCAGTCCTCCTCCTCGACTCCACGCCCAATGGTTTATGCTCTACCTCTCTACCTGAAACATCAATTTTCCCTTGAACTCAATAGCTAGCCTAAGATCATTTTCAACAAAGCTAAATCCCAAAGAGAGAGCCCTCTCTGATTGCAGGTGGGCTAGAACCTGCAGTCCAAAGTTGGTTTGTGGTTACCTCGGCCGTATCCCTTACTCCAACCTGGGGACAACATGAGTGATAACATAATGGTGACTCCACTGGGGACCATCCTCAGTTAATTTCACAAAGAAGGTTGGAAATATCCCCTGTAAAAAGGTCGATTTTCTAATTTCTGTATATTTCTTAAAACTACAGATGAAGCCTGAAGGTCAGCCAGGAAGCCTTTGAAACTGTTTTTGTTTTACATCAGTAGAAGTAAATAAAAGCTGCTTCAGTCAATCTTCATGCTAGTTTTAAGATATACATAGCCATTCCAAAGTCTGATCTGTCCCTTGTTACTTACAAAAATATTCCCATAAAAATACCCAAAAAACAATTCGGAAGTTGGCTCCCAAGAAGAATCCACGATATACAAGGTCAAATCCAGATCCCGACCCTCCAGCTGTTTTTGAAAACCCTAACATAATCTCGAAAATCCTTAGGAAGCAAGAAAGACAGGAAAATTTCGCTGATAAAACTCCTGAAATAGCTTACCCTAGCTGTATTCCGACTCCTGTCAAGGTTTTGTTTCACTCGGCCCCTGTTTCCCCTAGTTCATCATCTACACCTCGAACTCCTCCTTCCACACCTTCATTCACTACACATACTACCACTACTATTGTTTCCAGCGTTCCAGTTACTCCTGTGATCCCCGTTACTCCAGTTGTTCCACTTATCCCTGCCAATATGGCTAATAGATATGCACCCCTGCAATTACCTGCTAATGTTGGGGCTTTACCTCAAGAGTACCAATCTAAAATCACATATTTTGATAGTACTGGCCCTTTTACTGCCATTCAGCATACCAAAAAGATGCAAGACTATTTTGAAAACTACGAAATAGATGATGATAGCGTGAGAATGAGAATTTTTGTTCAGAGCTTAACAGGTGATGTAAGAACTTGGTTCAGATCACTTGCTGCTAACTCCATAACCACCCCAGATGAGCTGTACCAATCCTTTACCAACAGATGGGAGAAAAAGAAAGATCCCTTGCACATACTAGCAGAATATGATACAATTAAAAGAGGTCCTCAAGAGACTGTTTTGGAGTACTGTGCAAGATTCAATAATGTATATAACACAATACCTTAGAGCCTAAGGCCTCCCCCTGATCTGGCCTTGTACAAATTTCCGGATGGTTTTGACCCTGATATGGCATACCAGTTAAAAGAAAGAGCTCCTCAAACCCCTGCAGACGCACAAAATGTTGTTGTGACTGTAGAAGCTAACTTAATTGCCAAGAGAAACAGAGCTAGAATGGAAAGAAGAACTACCTTTAAGGAAGAACCCTCAACCTTTGATCAAAAGCTTGATGCTATTATCAATGGCCTACAAAGGCTAGGAGAAAGAGTAGAAAATTTTGAGAGAAAAGCATCATGGGAAGGACAACAGTCCAATACCATAAGGAATCCAAATTTTAGGAAAACGCAGAACACAAATACTGGTAGGTCTAACCAAGACCATGACATAAGATCGCCTTTTCAAGATAACTATGTTGAGGGATCTACTTCTAGTGAACCCATAAAGGACACTCACATGAACCTCATGGATCTAAAGGGTGAGCACCAAACTGTCCTGTCCCAAGAAGACCAAAATGAACTCGATTACAATCAGTTTCAAACTAAGTCTGGCGAGTCTTTTGATTTTAAACAAGGTTACGATACTGCTGTGTATGAAGTACACAAACAATATAAGCTGAGAACTAGGACCATTGACATTTCAGAACCTAGTAAAACAAAGGAGGGCAAACAGCCCAACAAGACCAAAGGCAAGGCTGTCATAACAGAACCAGCTGATACAAATGTTCCAAACCCGCATCAAGTGACTGTAGAAGACATAACAGAAATACAACCTTCCAAAGATCAGCCTTTGTCACCTTCTCCCTCGAAAGAAAACTCGAACAGTGTTCCAAAACACTTTCCTGAAACTAAAAAACCGCAAGCTATCAGTCCTCACAATGCTGATAAACAAGAGCAAATCGCAGATAATTTAAATGAAAAGGAAAAAATTGCCTTTATCAACAACAAGACTCCATTGGAAAAGCCATTTAATTTAGAGACAAAAATAGCCAAGTTGAAAATATCCATTCCCCTCTCAGAACTTTCCAAACATGATGTATATAGGCAACAAATTCAAAGGTCACTTCAAATTCCAAAAAACAAGGACGATGTAAATGTTTTGGATGATTCCCCTGAACTGCTGTTTGGCCCAGAAGTCAATGGAAAGTCAACACACGGACCTGTCCCACCCTTTTATGTCAGTTTGCATATACATGACAAAGTTTTGCACAATGCTATGTTTGACTCAGGGGCATCGCACAATCTAATGCCCAAAGCAGTTATGGAAAAACTGAACCTTGACGTTACAAGACCTTACAAAGACTTGTACTCATTTGACTCAAGTCAAGTGAAATGTCTAGGCCTCATCAAAGACTTGTGTGTCTCCTTAGTTCAATATCCAAATAAGACCATCCTCATGGATGTAGTGGTTGCCGACATTCCACCAAAATACGGTATGCTCCTATCAAGATCATGGGGAGCAAAGCTTCAAGGATCCCTTCAATTAGACCTTTCCTATGCCACCATTTCAGTCTTTGGGCAACCAAAGAGACTGTATAGAGAAACGCTCATGAAATATGTGGTAAGTAGTGAGAGAAAGCCAGAAAATTTTCCCATTTACTCAATCCATTCTGATATGGATTCCTTTATTTTTTTCAATGACGACACAAATTCTCCAACCAAGAATGAGTCGTTGGCTCTAGAACAACAAGCACACATCAATGAAGAATCAGTTGCACACACTAGTGAAACTGTCACAACAGTTAACACAACCAGCATGTTAGAAAAACTTCCCCAAACAGAAACTTTAAATCTGCCCAATCCTATAATGACTCAAACTCTTAGTGCCAACCTTGAGCAAGAAATCACATGGTATTTAGAGTTTGATGGCTCTGTTAACAAGTTAGGAGCAGGGGCAGGTGTCTGGATTCACAATACATATAACAACCAGGCAGAAGGTCATGCCTACAGACTGAATTTTAAATGCACAAATAACATGGCAGAATATGAGGCTCTGCTGCTAGACCTTAAGCTGCTCAAAGCTCTAGGAGCTGCAAAAGTGTCTATTTTAGGAGACTCTGATTTAATCATACAACAGATGAAAGGTAATTTTATAACCAATGACAATAGAATGAGAGCCTATAGGACTGCCACCACTAATATACTCAATGCATTCACTGAATTCAAGCTGGCCAAAATTTCAAGAGAACATAACATTCATGCACACAGCCTAGCCACCTTTGCTAGTACATGCAAGCTTCCTTTTGACCCAAACCATCACTTCACAGCTGAGATAAAACATAGGACTGCTGTCCCAAATAACGTTAAGGATTGGCAAGTGTCCGAAAATGATACCCAGATTAATAATTTCCTCGCTCTCGAGCATGAGTTTTCCAATATCAACATTGACTTGGATACTATGACAGATCCGGAACAATAAACAAATGAAGACCAACAAGCTATAACATCTGCAATAGCCAAGCAAATCCTGAACCCAACTATTTTTGACAAAGAAAACATAGAACAGCTGAAACAAATGCATTTGGAAGACATTGCCAAAGCAGAGGCAGAGATCATTGACTTAAAGGATAACTTTTTGCTTGCTGGCCTAACCCCATTAGAAGACATGTTTGACGCCAATGACGTTCCTAGAAAGCCAAAATTGCAACCCATTAACACTGATATAGAAGAACACAACATTGGGACGACAGAAAATCCAAAAATGATCAAACTGTCCAAAAATTTGCCACCCGATCAAAAGCCCAAATACATTGACTTGTTCAAAGAGTTCCAAGATGTATTTGCTTGGAGCTATGAGGATTTGAAATCCTATGACACCTCGGTGATCCAACACACAATCCCCTTAAAACCAAACCAGAAACCCTTCAAACAGAAACTTAGAAGAATTAACCCTATGCTTCTTCCACCGATTGAGAAGGAAGTAAAGAGGATGTTTGAAGCAGGCATCATAGCACCCATCAGATTTTCTGAATGGGTATCCAATCTTGTTCCTACAAGAAAAAAGATAGGTGAAATCAGACTTTGTGTAGATCTCAGAAATTTAAACCAAGTCTCCCTAAAAGACCATTACCCTTTGCCTAAAATGGACCACATCTTGCAGAGAGTGGTGGGGTCATCTAGAATCTCTTTACTAGATGGTTTTTCAGGTTTCAACCAAATACTTGTTCACCCGAATGACCAAGACAAAACAACTTTTACCACACCCTGAGGAACATTCAAGTATGTAAAGATGCCATTCGGTCTTAAAAACGCTGGTGCAACTTTTCAAAGAGCAATGGATATTTCATTCGCTAAAGAAATACACGATTTCCTAGTTGTTTACCTTGATGACTTAACCCCATTCTCAAAATCTGATGAAGAACACCTCAAGCACCTCAGGAAAATATTCATGACCTGTAGGAAATATGGCATTTCCTTGAACCCCAAAAAGTCTCTCTTTGGCCTTGAAGAAGGCAAGTTACTTGGCCACATCATATCAAAAGATGGGATCAGAATTGACCCTGAAAGAATCCAAGCCATCCTCCAAATCCCATATCCAAGAAACATAAAAGAGCTGCAAGCATTCCTTGGAAAGATTAACTTCTTAAGAAGATTTATTCCAAATCTAGCTGAACTGGTAAGATTGTTAAGCAACATGTTAAAGAAGGATGCCAAGGTAAGATGGTCCCTGGAAACCAAGAAAGCATTTGAAAGTATCAAAGCTGCATTAACCCAAACCCCTGTACTCACCAGCCCGCAGTTTGAGGAAGATTTTATCATATTTTCGTTTGCATCTGATCACACAATAGTCGTTGTCCTTTTTCAAAAGGATGAACAAGGAGCTGAAAAGCCAATCGCTTTTTTCAGCCGAGCCTTAAGAGACGCCCCTTTGAAGTACCCAATCATGGAAAAGCAGGCCTACGCACTTGTTAAGGCCATCAAGGATTTAAGAGTGTACATTTTATATTCACATGTGATTGCCTGTGTCCCACACGCTGCCGTAAAAGACATATTGACACAAGAAGGATTAGAAGGCAAAAGAGGCAAGTGGATTGCAAGCATCCTTGAGTATGACATAGAAATAAAACCAACCAAGCTAATAAAGGGACAAGGTTTAGCCAAACTAATGTCCGAAACAAATTTTCAAGCCTTAGACATTAACCAACTAGACAAGGAATCGGAGCTGGCGACTCCACAGATCAATGAAATATTTCTGCAATGCCCTTGGTACACTGATATTTGCTTTTTATTGTTAAACCTGTGTGCTCCCCCAGGATTGTCCAAGACCAAGAAAAGATTTTTGAAAATGAAGGCTTTAAAGTTTTGTGTCATAGATGGTTCATTATTTTGGAGAAATCATGAAGGTATATTGCTTAATTGTTTAACCATGGATGAAACTAACAATGTCATGAAAGAATTCCATGCAGATGACTGTGGAGGACATCTATACTGGAAGTCCACCGCTGATAAAATTTTAAGGGTTGGCTTCTATTGGCCCTCTCTTTTTGTAGATGTAAAGAAGTTTGCCATGTCATGTCACAAATGCCAAATTTTTGAGGGCAAGAGAAAGTTGTTACCCCTGCCCCTAAAACCCATCTCAACCGAACAACCTTTTCAATAATGGGGTCTTGACTTCATTGGAGAAATCCATCCCTCTTCCTCAAGCCAGCACAAATGGATCCTAACAACCACTGACTATTTCACCAAGTGGGTTGAAGCCATTCCCTGCAGACAAGCCAATGACACCATCATTATCCAATTCCTTGAGTGTAATATCCTTTCTAGATTTGGCTGCCCTGAGAAAATCCACAGTGACAATGCCGCTGCCTTTAAGTCCAAAAAAATGATCAATTTCTGCCACAGATTTCATATTACCTTGGGCCACTCTACAGCCTATTACCCTCAAGGCAATGGCTTGGCCGAATCATCTAACAAAAGCCTCATCAACATCATAAAGAAAGTGCTGGAAGAAAACAAGAAGAACTGGCACAAAAAGCTGGTGAATGCCCTATGGGCAGACAGACTCTCGAGCAAGAGATCCATTGGGATGAGTCCTTATGAGCTAGTATATGGCATGGAGGCCAGATTTCCTTCATCCCTGGGCATTCCTACTATCAAGCTGTTACAAGAGATTCAGGCTGAACCAAATGACATTCAAAGAAGAATCAATCAGACCATTCATCTTCAGCAAACCAGAGAACAAGTTTATGACAGAGCTCAAATTTTGCAAGAAAAGCTCAAAAAGATGTTTGACAAGAGAGCTAAGGCTGAGGATTTCAATGTTGGTGACAAAGTTCTAAGATGGGACTCAAGAAGAGAAGACAAGGGAAAACATGCAAAGTTTGATTTTTTATAGAGAGGTCCATTCGTTGTTTCTACTGTTCAAGGAAATAACACATACTTTCTCAAATCTGTAGAGGATAGTTCTGCTGAACAAGGCCCTGTCAATGGTCGTATGCTGAAACATTACCATGATCCCTTTTAAAGAAAACAATGCAGCCCTGTATATATCTTTGTACAGTCTTATTTGTATATATCAGCACTCTGTTTTTTATTTATAAATAGGCCAATTGTTTAAGGAGCAACAGTAAATTGTAAAGATAGAGCCGATGAAAGTAGTCCAGTTCTAAAAACTATGTCTCCACAGCAATTTCAGCAAAACAGGAAGAAGAGAAATATCACACTACAAGAAATTCATGGTAGAAAAGAATTGTGTGCAGTCAAAAGTATCGAAACAGAGGAGTATTTTCAGTTCATATCAACATACTTGCCCAAAGCAAAAAACAAGGAAAATACATCAGTTTAGACCCATGATTTAAAAGGCAGTGCTCAAGCAGCATTGTACACAATTATCAAGCATGCAGAAGAAAGCAGGCAATGCTATACAGTTCACAGTAATTCAGTTGAGAAGGAGATTGTTCATAGCTCAAAGTTTTACATTTTTTAGTAGCCAGATCAAATGTTTCCAGTCTACAGCAACCATAGAAGATCAAGGCAGTCTGACCTGCTATTCTTGGCTTTTCACAAGGAAAAGCCATCCCCAAGTGGAGCCACTGTTAGCCTCCTATTGCAACAGGTGTTCATTTTTCATGATTGACATTTTTACAAGCCAAATATGTCATACTTTGCAAGCTGCAGTGTTCCATATTTCCAGAAGAGACCAAAGAAAAAAGCCATGAAGTGTGCTAGTCCAAATGCCACTGCTGTATTCCAATTTTGATGAGTCATTCCATTTTGAAGAGCTCATTCAGTTAAAGGAAGGCCAAACAGTCTAATCTTGGTCTCCCTAGGTTTCAATTTCATGTTTTAGAATATAGAGAATGTATCTGTCCAAACAGTTTAATGTTGGCAGATTTGTAGATAGGTAGAGAATCAAAGGGACCCAACTGCTTAATCTGGACCCTGGCAGAAATAAGTGTATATTTAGATAGGAAACATTCAAAAGAAAATGTCTAAAGCTGGGTCTGCAAGTCTAAGTGCACCCAAATCAAAAGAAGAAAAAATGCTAGGTGAGTAGGCTGGGTAGCTAGACGTGAGGTTGTAGAATGATGATTTATGATCAATTTTGTGTTACAAAGTGTTTTATCTTTTCAGATCATAGTTATCAGGCAGTTTTCATCTGGAGGATCTCAAGCTGGACATCACTAACTCCCCCTTTTTCTAATTCCCCAAGTCACTTACTAATTTCCCCAAAGAGGTCAAGATCTGCTTGATTCCTCTTAGTTTCATCATTCCCCATGTCATTTGTCTTGGTGAAGATCTGCTTCACTCAAGGATTCTTTGTTTCTCATTTATGAGTCACTTTCCCCAAAAAACAGCCTAAGGTCCCTTACCTTAGCGCCTGCTTACCATCTCCACATTAACTACTAACTCTAGTATATAACTCCCTATCATTTTTCCCTTTCCCTTACTAAAACTATGTATATAAAACTCCCCCATGTAAATATCCCCTCCCTGGCAATATAGCCATATTTCTTCTAAAGTCAGGGAAAAAATGGTCCATCTGGGGCTGTTTTTAACCCATCCGTGTCATAGCAGGAGTTAGATGACACCTGGTCATGCTAACAACCTCTCCCCTAGCCCTAAAACCCTCAAAAACCCACATTTCCGCCCTTATCCTAAGTTTTTGTGCATAAATCGTTAAAACCCCGCTCATAAACCCTCAAAAACCCATGTTTTACCCCTTATGCTAAAGTCCCGAACGTAAATATATTAACCCGCCCGTTATTAACCCCCCAAACCCACAAAACCTAAGTCTAAACCCCCGCCGCGCTTTATTTAAATCCGAATATTCCGCAGAATCCCCACCCCTTATCCCTCCGCCACCTCACCTTCGCCGCCAACTGTTAGATCGCCCGCACCACAGATCTACGGTGGGCGGGCCTTCCTGTCCCCCAATGCGCCCGAAGGTTAGCATTTGGGAGATGGGCAATATTGCCACCGTACTCCCGCCACGCGTCACCTCCTGGGTTGTGGCAGAGCCCCCTTCCCCGAAACCACCTCTGTCCAAAGGCGGTGCGCCCAGAAACCACTTACTGCCCTCCCCCTGTGACGTAAGCCCCTCGTCACCTGCCGCATCATCCGCCTGCGTGGCCTCCTGCCACCATGTCCCTTGCTGTACTGCCACGTCACCTCCGTACGTGATGACGTCATCATGCTGATGTCATCCCGCCACGTCATCATGCTGACGTCATCCACCGTACGAAGTCTGTCATGCTGACGTCATCAGCAATTTTAGCGCAAAGGGAAAAAATCGCACTCCAGAGCCTCGAAATCAGTTTCTGAGGCAGTTTTTGATACGTGATCGCTGGATAAATTAGGCCTGAATGGGGAATCTTTAGGGAATCTTTTCATTACGCAGCCCCCAGCAAGCCCGAAAGGCGCCGAATGACCCATTTTTCTTCGCGAAGCTTGCCAAAAGGAGTAGAAGACAGTTCTAAAGGAAACAAAGGCCGAACAACGGCCATTAATCTGTGATTAGACCCACAGCAAAGGAGAAAAGCAACCCAATTCATTTTTCAAAGAGTATCAGATGGAGAAGAAGAGCCAAAGAGTATCAACCAAGATCTTTTAGGGGCTCGAAGCACCTGAACATTGATGAGCCCCCAGAAAGTCAAATCAAGAGGCATAAGCCCATCCTTGCCCTCAAATCACAGTTAAAGCTTTAAATGCAGGCATACACCAAAGAAGCAGAAACCCATACACATTTATTTCAGGAAACACTGCACCAAGCCACCGAGGACAACATCATTTACTCAGTTTTGATACGACAGCCCTCAGCGCAGCCCGAGATATTTTCACGCATTTATTTTTGATAGGATTAGGTCAAATTAATTATTCTTTAGGACCTGATTAGGTCAAGTTGTAATAAAAGCAGTTGTAGAGAGTTTTTCCCTATATATCCCGCTCTCTACATTGTTTCAAGTGTTAGTCAATTGAGAATTTTCACTAGAGACTCGCATTGTATTCCTGAGTTTTTTCTATAACCAAAGATTGCTGAAAGCTTGGAGAGCAAACTGCCTGTTGTAAATGAATGTTTTGAAGATATGAAGATGGAATTCTTGTGCTGCAGCCTTAAACAATAAGTGCATCTTACCTCTGTTTTGCTGTTAACCACTATCTAAATCGCAGAAAGAAAGAATAGCTTAGAATTTGTTTAAATACACTCTATGCTCAATTTCTGTTGTTTCTTTATGTTTTCCTCTGAATGAATTGGTCATGAATATGAATTCCTTCTGGGTCATATTTGCCCCGATTCACCTGTGTTTTGCCAATTATCTAGGGATTCTTCACTGCCCCTGGGTAGCGCTCTGTTACCTCCATCTGTTAAGCTGATTGAGAGATTCTTAACTGCCTCTCATTACTTAGCATTTTTTCCATTATTTAAACCTGAAACATTGTTTCATGCACAACTATCTTGCTCCATTTTCCCTATGGTGACCAAGAAAACACACCAGCAGTCCTCCTCCTCGACTCCACGCCCAATGGTTTGAAATTTTCAGACTATGCTCTACCTCTCTACCTGAAACATCAAATTTCCCACCAAAATTAGAACAAAAAACCCTTGAACTCAATAGCTAGCCTAAGATCATTTTCAACAAAGCTAAATCCCAAAGAGAGAGCCCTCTCTGATTGCAGGTGGGCTAGAACCTGCAGTGCAAAGTTGGTTTGTGGTTACCTCGGCCGCATCCCTTACTCCAACCCGGGGACAACCTGAGTGATAACATGTTCTATCTGGCATCAACATGATTATAGTATATTTTTAGGCTTATCTTAAAACGTTTCTGCTAAATTTTAATAATCTCCATGTTCTCATTACTTTGGGCACTTATAAATTTGTGGACCACATGTATTCTTCATCTGAGCGATTTGAACTTATAAGGCCATTGAGCTTGTTTTACTGTCTTGAAACCTTGGTATGCCTTTGTGAGAGAGAATAGAAAATATAAAATAGTTGTTTGTAGAGATCTTCCTCACTTTGTCATAGACAATTATGATTGGAAAAGTAAGTGCATCAGATTTCAATTGACTGTAGTGGGCTAATGGACTACGACTAAGTCTGCTCAATTGTTAAATTTGAATTACAAACCACTCTCTCAATAACATTATCAGGCTTAGTATTGGTGAGTTCACAATCACTAATACAAGATGCCACCTTGGTTTAGACACTGACTAAACATTGTTTTGCCTCTAGCTTTCTGCTCATGGTTTAGCTGACTTGATCTCTCCATTGTGGCATAGATTGCACTCTATCTTCACAAGGTTGTAATTCACTTTCTAAGGCCTAGCCATTTTAGGCCAACCCAACTTTTATTTGTTACCATGTGATTTGTCGTATTTTTTTTTGCTTTTGGAGAGATTCCTTAGGAACTATATTATTTATAATCATTTATTTATTATTTGAGATCCATTGATATGTTTTGGTCATTAGTGGATACAAATGCAATTTCTTTTTTTGAATGTCTTGATTTTCTTTTAGAACGTGTCAATTTATTCTTGTGTTGAACTAATGTTTTAGTGATAGGACTGATTGTATTCATTATATACCAATCTAATAGACTAATGCCTTTGCACAACCTTACAAGAAAATACTATCTTGTAACTGTTAACTGTTTTCAAGAATCTTGTTTCAAACCACAATATGCCTATGTTAAACTGCTATAGATGCGCTAGCATATATTATTAAATTCAATGCCTTACATTCATGATAGTACCCATACAACCATCATCCCCCTTATTTATAATATAAGAATTATCACATGCTGACAACGTTCTTACATCGAGACACTGGTATCACAAACCAGAATAGGAGAATACAATACTCACTTCACACTACTATGTTATAACAATAAATCATTTTCTAGGTGTCTAAAAAGCAGCAGAGAGTTATGCTTGGCACTGATGTTATGATATTTGGGAGGGACTTGCAAGTGTTACCAAGTATCTCCCTAAACCTTATACTTATCTTAAACTCACCAAGACTCTTGGAAGCTTTGTTGAAACTCACCAAGGCTTGCTTTAAACTGACAAGTTCAACCCCTGCAAGTCAAACAAATCATAAGATAAAATTCTCAAGGTTTTCATTTACTTTATATTTATATTTTAACCCTTTTACTTAAATTTAGAAAGTTTAGTTTTCCTTTATGTTTCTCGTTTTACCATTTTAGTGTTAAGGTTTCTTGAGATTTTTTATTTTTCAAATTTGTAATTAATTATTTTTCTCATATTAATGTAAAATTCAAGTAAATAGGTTTATAAATGCATTACAAGCTAATATGTCTTTAATTTTTATAGATTAGAATTTTTTATTCTTTCTATGTCCGCTAGTCCTCGTGGCCACTTGTGTAGGCCCAAACAATTTCAACACTAAAATGAGTGAATCTTAGGCTAAAACATGCTGATTTGTAGTGGGATTTGTTTCCAAATTGAAAAACATGCCTGGAACATTTCAAGTGTGTTTGGTACATGTTTCAATGTTTTGGGTTGTTTCATAGTTTTTGGTATGAGAGGGGTGGGCGTATTCTGCAAGTTAGGGCTATGGTATTAAAATATTTTGATATTCAATGACAAATATATGATATGAACATTCATGTTTTTTATTCCTTTCATAATATTCAAATTATTTGATTAGAAGATGACTTTAAATCTTACAAGAATCGTGCTCATGCTCTTCTTCAAAAAAAGGATGTCGAGTTGTTTGTTGTAAAGGATATGGATCTTGTACCAGTGGTTGCTTTAAAGGCAAGTTATTTGATTATTTTTATGATGATTTCCAAGAAAATTAGTAAGATATATGTAGTTGTTTTACAACTATCAGGTCAGGTAAATGTTTTAAAGTGAAATGTTCATTTCTGTTATCTGTAACATTATTGACTAAACAAATAACTTAAGTAGATATTGTATGAAGGCTCAACGGAGTACTTGAAAATTGTATTTTCTGAAGGTTCCTTCTCTTGTTCAATTGGGAAATTATGTTTTCATTACATGATGCGCAAAGAGAGGCAGCTTTAGCCTTTGCTGAAAGAGATCATGCTCTGAAAGCTCTTCAAGATTCTGTCAAAGATCATGAAACTGAGCTTGTGGCCATGTGAGAATGTAATGTTATGTTTATAAAACCTTTTAACCTCAATAGGTGTCACCTGATTTATGGAGTTCATGGAGTCATTTAAATGGAAATATTCTATGTGAGTCCTTTGTGATGTTTTAGTATAACCAAGAAATTCTTGTGATGTTCCAAGTCTTGCTTGGAGGGATTTCCCTTGTCCTCTATAATTGTCTTGGAGGATTAACTTCCCTTGTTATGCATAGTTGTCTGTTATTTTATTGTACATAATTATTAACATTTCCTATTCTATTCACGTGGACACAAACATCTATCAATAGGTTTTACACTTTTTTTTTGTTGTTGTTTCCATGTAAAGTAAATCTTCATAAACATTTGTATGCCGTAAAATATGTAGAGATTTAAATGTAGTATGATGGCAATTTTTCCTCTTTTAGGGTTGTGTCTCTCATAGATGAATAACAGAGGATTAAAGACATGGAAATGAAAATTGAGTCCACAAAATCTCATTTGCAATCAGAGAAAGAAGCATGGCAAGGTACTCTCTTGAATGTTCAACAAACATGGCATTTTTAAATTTTCTACTTCCCTTGCGATTAGTTAATTTAACTTTTTTTCATTGAAAAATGTCATATATGATGAGATTCATTAATTTAACTTTTAATATTTTCTTATCTTTAGATGTTATAAATGGACATATGTAACTTTTATTTGACTGACAAAATTTCACTGTATCTTTGTGAAGTAAAATACGAGGCTCTAGAGGCTCAAAAAAGTAAAACAACTATAACAGGCTCAGATGAAGACAGGCTCAGATGAAGACCTAAATTCATTCAGGATGAACTATCAGAAACTTAAGGTGGGATTTATGCCATTCCATATATATTCTTTCTATTTTCAAACTCCAATGTCTATTTAATACTAAATTTAGATCATTTGTGTGTTAGATGAAGCCTTAAAAGTGTTCCGTTGACTTTCAGGAGGATTACGATTCGTTTCGGGAAATGGCTAACAAAATCATTGAGGCAAAGGAAAATGCAATATCTCGCATTTTAGATGATAATGGCAACCTAAAAAGATCACTACGTGCAAATAATCCGGTAGAATTTCTTCCATTATCATATATTCATTTTCTAAAGGACAGTCTTCAATGCTGCTCCAAAAAAACTCCAAATGCACACAAATGCTCAATGACAAAGATGAGAGGAAAATTGTTGGAGGGGTTTGTGGTCTCTTTGTAACGAGCTTTTAGAATTTAGGGTGAGTGATATTAGGTGTTGGGTATATTATTTTCTAAAAATTAAGTTTACCCTCAAAATATGTGTTCTAGGCTTATAAGGAATAACTTAGATGAGTAGGTATGGACTTGGTCAAGTTGGACTAGTTTGATACTGTTACAGCAAAATTTTGCACCTAGTGCAAAGTCTCATTAGTGTGAACAATGGATAAAAATTTGCTTACTGCAATCAATTGGTAATTATCCAATGTATTTAATTCCAAGAAAAATTATTATACTGCAAATACTGAATAAAAACACAATTACAATATTCACCAAAAATAAACTGCGAGAACTCTGATAAGAAGCCAATCACAAAATGGACATAATATTTTTGGAATAAATGTCCCTAGAAAAACCCCGAAGGGAAAACCAATTCTTTAGATTGGAGGGTTTTTATTAATCTTCAAGAAATTCTGCAATTGATGAATATTACAGTACTTCTTGCCAAACCTCGGCAAAGCTCTGGCAAAATATGGTTTTTCCTCCACAAGTCGATCTAACTATTGGAAGGCTCACGACCTCCCTCTGCAACTGGACATGGCCTTACATTGGAAAATACAACCTGTACAACACCACATGTGTGCTCTTGGACCCTTTGATGCTCACAGCCTAGACGAAATCAACATCTTGGCTCTTCTAGCAACTCGTGCGACCCTCTTGGAAATCTTGTATGACTTGCTACTCACAAATATGGTCTCCATAGGGAATCTTGGTCTCTCTAAGAGAAAACATGACCCTCTTGGAATCCTCACGGCCTCAATAATACAACCTCCTTCTTTGTAGAAGATTTCTTGGAGAATTCCTCCTTTGGATCTTGTAAACTAGAAGAGTACTGATGAAAGAAAACCCTGGAAAATATTCACTATTGTTGAAACTAGTGTAGCATGACTCTTATAAGACTTGCAAGTACCCATGGGTCTTAACGACTTTTATAGCGAGACAGATCACTCACATAGAACCAACGGTTTTTACCTATACCCACCAAAACTCACATAAAACACGGCTACCCACATTGAACCTATGAAGAAATGCGTATGACTCGCATAGGGCTTGCATAAGACTTGTGGAGATCCTAAAAATTTGATTTGAATTTGAATTTTTCTTTTTTTTTTGGAGATCATGTGGAGGGAAAGGGGAAATTGATGGAAGGAAATTGAGGTCAAGTCTTATACGGGTTGTTCATGAGTCTTATACTAGTCACCAAGTCAATAGCCATATGAGTCTTATATGAGTACGAGTCATGCACTATTGGCTAAAACCCTTGCCGGTGTCAACCTCCATAACCATGATCATGATCTCTAAGGTTTCCCATCAATTTCCTTTATAATTTCTCATTGAGAAATCAATGACCAAGATCTAGATCTGAAATGATCTAATCAATCGTGAAAGATCACTTAGAAATTTTTGTAGAAGTCTCTAAAGGAAAATTGACCATGTCTCAATTATTACTAATTAATTAATCAAACTTGATTAATTAATCTAATTAAGACATCTCCATTCAAAAGAATAACTTGGGCTTGGAGATATTTTCCTCTCTTGTGTTCCTAGCCTCATTGATACCACCTAAGGCTAGAACACATCCAAGCTACATCAACTAATGCTACCTCTTAGCAAGGAAGTTGTTCTACATTTTACACTATCGCTCTCTATGCTCACATCTGGAATAACTGTCACCTTGAGTACCCGATGTCCCAGTCCACTATGCCACTTCTCTCTTGAACTGTTGCTACAAACAATGAGTGCAAACTCATCCTTTATTCATCTATAAAGCTCATTTGCAACTGTCATTGTTTGCTTCTCACCCTTCTTGTCACCTTTCTTCTTGTGCAAGCAATTGTTGTGGTAATGGCCAAAATCATGAAAACCATAGCACTTGATATTCGCCATGTCCTTCTTTCCTCCTTAGAGATGGATCCTTTACTGAATCCCTTCTTCAGTTTTCCCTTGCTCATAAGAGAAACATTCTTGTTGTCATCTCCCTTCCGCCTAGAACTGTTGTTAGTACCACTATTGCCTTTCACAAGGCTCAGTCAAAGCTCCCCTCTTGTGAATTCGTTCCACAAGTGATCCCAAGTAGGAAAATCTAAGCTTCCATTTGTCAGTTAGACGAAAACAACCCACTACTTATGAAACCCATGCAGGGTTGTTCCCACAAGCTCTTCATCATCAAACTTCTCTATAGTGGCTATTAGCTCATCTCTAACTATCATAATGAGATTGAGATAACTAACAACATTCTCTCCCTTATTTTGTTTGGCGCTTTGGAGCTTCTCTCTTAAGATCATTTTCCGATTCATATTTTTATCCTGGAAAAGTTTGTTGATGGCATCCCGCATACTCTTGGTCATATTTTCTTCTGCCAAATGTGGAATTGTGTGGTCCTTGACCCCATCTAGAATAATATGTCTGGCCTTGGCATCATTTTTCTGATACTCATGCAACATGATAAGATCTGTTGGTACAACAATATATGCCATAGAAAACTCCTTCACTCCATGGTCTTTGAAAATAAGAAGGCACTAGATTTTCCAGACACCAAAGTTAGATGTGCCATCCAACCTATCTTGATCCCTCAATCCTACTAAATCCATTACTAAAACCCTCAAGAGAAAACAAAAATAAATGTCTCTTCTACTAGCTATCAAAAGTACTTGGAAACCTCACAGTCTCCCTCTGCAAGTTATCTTGACATCTTTAAGAATTTTCGGCTTTTCTAGAAAACGATATGACCCACATGTGTGGCCTTTGGCTAGAAAATTGGCCTCACAACCTTTCCTTTGGAGGTCTCGGTCTCTTCAAAAAAATAAACCTTGCCTTCTCAGCCCTCCTACAATATTTCGTCCCTCAACACAACCTTCACACTCCACACGTGTTGCTAGATCTGGGCAATACAACCCTCTAGAAACTTTCACGGCTTGTTTGAAAATCTCGGCCTCTCCTGCAAAAAATAACACTGGTAAAAATTCCTCTACGTAAATCTGGAACAAACTGAATAAATCGATCTAGGTATTAAACCCTTGGCTTCCTCTTTGAAACCCCTATGTTGATCTACTTCGGTAAAGCTCTACACTTAAGGTACGATCTGATATCACTTGAAAAATCCATAAAAATATCATTTATTGCAATCAATCGGTAATTATCCAATGTATTTAATTCTGAGAAAAATTATTATACTGCAAATATTGAATAAAAACACAATTGCAATATTCACCAAAAATAGTGTCTTCCCAACCCAAACTTGCTATTTTTTTTAATTATTTTTTTAAATTAAAAATGCACTTTTATTCTATTAGAAATAAGAGTTTTTACATTTAGTAATTTTGTTTTTTGAGATAATCTTCCCAAATTTTCTATTCCTTTGGTGTATCTTTGCACCTTTAGGGGCAATTGCTAGTTGTTAGAATATTAAATCTACTAAACTAGCTATCTATATAAGAAACCAACAATATATCAACATATAAATAAGAACATAAAGAGAACAAGGAAAAAGAATACAACAGATATACGTGGTTCACCCAATTGGGCTACGTCCACGGGAAGGTTGTCTTCTATTATCTCCAGAAATCTCCTACAATCTTACAAAGAGAGCAACTACAAATAACCCGATACAAATGGCAGTATGCTGTGAGCACATGATAAGATGTGATGGTATCACAAAATGGTATATGTCTTAAGAGGCTCCCTTGACCCTATTATATACCCAGAGATGTGGAGGAATTACTCTCACATATTAAATGTGGGATAATATAATTCTCCAAAATAACACCTCTTTATATAATAAATGGATACAAGAGTATACTATGCCATAATAAATATGGGATATAATGTGTTACTCTTTTACATAAGATTGTGGACAACTTCCGATATAATACAAAGACATTATTACCTTCCAAGGAATATAATATATTCCAACACTCCCCCTTAATAATGGTTGGGAGAAGGGCCCATCCTAACACTAAGGAAGGAAGGAGTCATTACTGCTCCCCCTTGATGACAACTTCCCTCATCCCAAGAAAAGAATGAAGATGCACATACTTCACTTCTGTCAAGGATTTGGTGAAGATATTGGCTAGTTGTTTCTTGGTAGGACAGTACTCTAGAGAAAGAATACCATCGATGACAAGACCTCGAATATAATTAGCATAAAGTTCAAGATGCTTCGTCTTGGAGTGATATACCGGATTATAAGCAAGATGAATTGCACCCTAATTGTCACATTTCAACATAGTGGATGATTTCAGAACCAGACTAAGCTCGGTAAGAACATGTCGTAACCAAACGACTTCTTTAGCTGCTTCTTTGACTTCTTTATACTCCGCTTCACATGAAGATAAAGAAAGAGTCTTTATCTTCTTGCTAGACCAAGAGATTGTATCTGAACCAAGTTGAAATATGTAACCAGCAGTTGACCATCGATCAGAACTGTTACCCACCCAATTAGAATTTGTATAACCACAGAGTAAAATTGTAGCACGCCTTGAATAAAATAAACCATAATGCAATGTCCCCTGTATATATTGCGAGTTCTCTTGGCCGCCTGCCAATTATTTTCATGAGGTTGTTGCATGAATTGAGAAATTATACTGGCCGCAAAAGAGAGATTTGGCATGCTGTGAGTTAAATATATCAAACTACCAACGAGCTGACAATAAAGAGTAGCATCAACTAGTGGAGTGGTACACTCAACAATTAACTTTACATGATATTGAAATGGCATAGGAGATGCTAAAATTTCACTCATACGGAAATGAGCCAATAAATCTGTTGCATAGTTAGGCTGAGAGAGAAAAATACCATCAGTCATATGCTAGATCTGAAGGCCGGAGAAATAGTGCAATGTACCGAGATCTGTCATCTCAAACTACTTCTAAATAGCAATGCTCATATCTTGAATTAATACAAGTTGACTGCCAGTGATAATTAGATCATCCACATAGGACATTATCACCAAAGTTCTTAACATACAAATTTGGATCATATATACAATGCTTAAAACCATTATTCAAGACATATGCATCAATTTTATCATACCAAGCCCTAGATGCTTGTTTGAGACCATATAAAGATTTGTGTAATTTGCATACTAAACTTGAGGATTCAACAGAAATAAAACCAGGATCTTGTTGCATATAAATTTCTTCAGTAAGGTCGTCATTTAAAATGACAGTTTTAACATCCATTTGATGAATTTCCCACTTATAAGATGCAACAAGTGATAGCATGGTTCTTATTTTGTTCATTTTAGCAACAGGAGTAAAAATTTAATTATAATCAATACCTTCAAGTTGATCAAAATGTTTTGAAACTAATCTAGATTTATCATTTTTGATCTGTCCTTCTACAGTGAACTTAGTTTTATAAATCCATTTACAGCCAATTAAATTCTTTCCTAGAGGAAAAGGAACAAGAGACCAAGTCTTGTTTCTCAAAATAGATTCATATTCAACAGACATAGCTTGTTCCCAAGGAGGCTTACCCTTAGGTTGAGCATAAGTAGTAGGATCATCTGTGGCCAAAACTTTGGTCGTAAGAGCAAAGTTAGATCTAGTTCGATGAGTGTCAGAAGGATTTCTGACCTCACTACCTGCAGATTGAAGAGTTTTCCGAGCCCAAATAGGAAGAGTAGAAGGAACAAGAGTCACTTTAGGAGCTTCATGAGTTTTAGGTGGAATACTTGAGGGAGAGGAAGAATCTAGATCAATAAGAGTCATAGAACTAGAAGAAGGAGTAACAGGAATAGGAGTAACAGGTGGTATTGGTAAATTTAGGGTAAGATGAGATTCTACAGACTCAAGTGGGGAAGGGACTTCATGAAATTGGACATCCCTTCTGATTATGACACTTTGATTAGAAGGATCAAACAACCTATAAGCCTTGGAATTCTCATCATAACCAATGAAGATACACTTGTAAGATTTGGGCTCTAAATTTTTCCATTTTTCATCAGGAATATGAACCCAACATTCAAAACCAAACACCATAAATTACTAATATCCGATTTACGTCCATTCCATTTTTCCTCAGGGGTAACATGCTTAACAACTTTATTAGGAACTCTATTTAAAATAAAATTAGCACAACAGATGGCTTCAACCCAAAATTTCTTATGCAGTCCTTTAGAATAAAGCATACATCTAGCGATTTCAACTAAAGTTCTATTTTTCCTTTCAGCAACACCATTTTGTTGAGGTGTGTAAGGAAAAATCTTTTGATGTTGAATACCATGCTTAGATAACTATGCATCAAATTCTTGCTTAACAAATCCCCCCCACATTATTAGATCGCAAGGTTTTAATACTCTTACCAGATGAATTTTCAACCATGCATTTAAATTCTTGAAATTTTACAAATGTTTCACTTTTATTTTTCAAAACAAAAAACCCAAGATTTTCTACTAAAGTCATCAATAAAGGTAAGAAAATAAACTGCATGAGATATTGAAGGAACTTCAAGAGGACCATAGATATCACTATGAATTAATTGAAAAGGTGCTTTAACACGCTAGGATTTACCTTTATCAAACATTTCTCTCTGATGTTTACTAAGAACACATCCTTCACAAACATCAGTAGTAGAAGAAATATTAGGAAAACCATGAACCATTGTAGTTATCATTTGCATTTTACCATAATTCAAGTGACCCAACCTTTCATGCCATAATTGAATTAGTTCATTAGCATGAGCAACATAGGAATAAAAGGGTTGTCTCTTAGTTGAATTGAGGCCAACAAATTTATATAAACCAGTTGTATGATCAACAGGACCAGAAGAGACTACTTTGTAATTTCAGTTGATATCTTTAAGAACATATTTATCAAGCCAAGCTTCAAATTTAAAACCTTTCTGACATGCATGATAAATATAAAGTAAGTTGATGGGCATGTTTTGAATATCCAAAAATCTTCCAATTGACCATTAAAAACATTAATATTACCATAACCAATCACGGAAAGTTATTTACCATAACCAATAGAGACTTTCTGAGATGAGTGCTTATTAGTGTCATAAGATGTAAATAAAGAAGTATTCCTAGTCATATGTTTAGAAGCACCAGAATCCATTATTCATTCCACATTAGAAGAAGAATTGCTAGACAAAACAATAGATGCACATAAAGATACTTGAGATTCATTAGAATTTTTCTTGTTAGCTTTAGCCATTAAAAGTTTTGCTTTAAGGCAATTATTTTCAGGATGGTTAGTTTTACCACAATGCTTACAAGGATTATACACTTTCTTCCTCTTACTAGTTTCATGATGTGCATGAGAAGCATGGATATTATTATTAGTATGATTAGAAGTGTATGAATAAGAATCTTTAGAATTATTAAAACTTTTCTTAGGATTCTTATTACGTGCCATAAGAGCTTTATTAGGTGAGACTTGTCTATTTTGCACAGAAGGCAATAGAAGGCCACATATTTGACAAAAAATGTCGGGTTTCAAAGCAAAAGACATTCAATAATGCTCAAAATTCTCATTATAACCAATTTTTGGAAATAGCGCAGCCACTCTGCATCCACTTATGCAGCCGAAATTGTGATTTGAACCCTTGGTCTGCCAATCTTTTGCCCTAGAAAAAAGGACCAAAAAAATGGACGAAAATCACAGATCTTACAACTCGAAGATAGATCTCCTTGAGGAGAAACCAAAAATCATATAGATCTTACAGAAAAATAATCAAGAGCCCCTTGAAAGAAAAAATCTGCAAAAAACTACATAACAAAGCCAAGGTTAAAAAAAAAAACCCAAATATGTAGAATCATGCCCAGATTTGAAGAGAAGCCAAGCCTAATGGCGACCAAATAGAAAGAAAATCTACAAAAAATAATGAGTGCCCAAGGAACAAAAAATGAAGATACACGTCGATGGTTAAACTCAAAGAAGATGCTAGATCATAGTAGCCATGGCTCTGATACCATGTTAGAATATTAGATATACTAAACTAACTATCTATCTAAGAAACCAACAATATATCAACATATAAATAAGAACAGAAAGAGAACAAGGAAAAAGAATACAACATATATATGTGGTTCACCCAATCCGACTACGTCCATGGGAAGGCTGTCTTCTATTATCTCCAGAAATGTCCTACAATATTACAAAGAGAGCAACTACAAATGTCCAACAATATTACAAAGAGAGCAACTACAAATAACCTGATACAAACGGGAGTATGTTGTGAGCACAGGATAAGATGTGATGGCATCAAAAAATGGTATATGTCTTAAGAGTCTCCCTTGACCCTATTATATACTAGATATGTGGAGGAATTACTCTGACATATTAAATGTGGGATAATATAACTCTCCAAAATAACACCTCTTTATATAATAAATGGATACAAGAGTATACTATACAATAATAAATATGGGATATAATGTATTACGCTTTTACATAAGATTTTGGACAACTTCTGACATAAAATAAAGACATTATTACCTTCCAAGGAATATAATATATTCGAACACTAGTTATATTCTCTATGGATCTTCTTGTTATTCCCCTAGATCTATTCTATAAAGGTAGTTTTGAGAAATCTAGAGCATAGGAATTTAGTGATATCTCTTGTATTAGTAATTTCTTATGAGTTATTTTTGCTTCTTTAGATTAGGATCTTCTTTTACTTAGGTTATTAGTGTTCTTCTTCATCAACCAACTACCAATGCATTAACCATAAAGAGACAAGAGACACAGAATATCCTTTGAGCCTAACTTCCCCTTTCATATACTTGGCAAGATCTTGAGCATCTTCCTTTCTTGGTTTAGTGATAAAACCTTTGACATGTTCCATAACCTCATTTTCAACAAGATTCATATCTATCCTTTTCTTCCATGCAAGATATTTTGAAGCCCCAACAAATTTATTGATTTCCTTGCAAAAATACATTTTGACAGATTCAGATGTGGACATAAATATACTTACTTGATAGGATGTCCCTTCTTCTTGCTGCTTCCTTGATGCTGATGATGATATAGAATATCAAAAAATTCTCCTTTATGAAGGTAGTTTTCTTCAAGAATTATCCTTGATCCCATAGAGAGTGAGACGACGTTGCCTTTTGATCTAGCTTCCTTTCGATGAATAGTCTTCAAAACACTTTAGCTTGAGTAGATGTAGGGTTTTAACCTTCTTTTCTTGATGATGATCCCAATACTTCTTTGTAGACTTCTTTGATCTAGGGTTATCATGCTTCCTTTTACTTCAAGATGATCTATGATTTGATGCCTTCCATGAGATTTGATCCTTGTGTCTCTTGATAAGATTCCCTTCCTTGACCTATTCACCTTAGCTTTGATACAGTGTTGAGAAATATAGGTGATAAGCCTCATCATTGAGTAATTATATGGGCCTTAATTGACCTTAATTCACCTCCTAGCTTAGTCAAACAAACTATTCTCACAACTTATTGTATACTTTTGATTATATTTTGCTTATGAGATGAGTTAGAGTTGGATATTTTGCTTTGTGGTCTAATGTGCATGTAATGCAGGAATAAAAGATAAAAGCAAGGAACTATGGTAAAAGACCTCGGTAAAAACTCGGAGGGGACAAGGGAGAGGAATTACAGGAGCTAAATCCTCCTCATTTACTACCCCTCCATTCGAATATCCCTCCATCATCTGAAAGTACAAACAACCCACCCCTCCTAGAAGGCAGCCAAGCAAGTGAAAGTACAAGCAGCCTCGTTACTAGAAGGTAGCCGAGCTAGTGAAAGGGAAAGCACGAGTTTATCATTGAGTTGGGAGCCGTGCCTCCCTAATTTTGAAGGAATTCGTTGGAGACTTCAGATGTATAAATAGAAGGGCTTAGGACCTCAATTTTTTTAGTCAGTTAGCAAGCATTAGAAGTATTCAGACTTTTTACTCTACTTTGTGTCCAAGTGCAAACTTGTAACAATTTTGATGTAATACAGTGTTCTTTTATAATGAAGATGAGTTTTGTTTTGAGCCAACAGTGAGTTAACTCAGAGGGCTAAAGCTCTTGGGTTAGGGCCTGACCCTAGAAGCCAAAGCTCCTGTTTAATGTATTGTTAAGTAACATAGTTTCTTGTTTTCTGTTGATCTACTTGAGTAGTTCATTTCCATTCTAGAGGTTTATTGTTTAATTATTCATCTGCTTAAGTAGTTCATTTCCATTCCAGAGGTTTATTGTTTAACTATTCATCTGCTTAAATAGTTGCAGTCTCATTACAGTAGTGCAGAGTAGATCATTTATGATTTCATTCAGTTAGCAGGTTAGCAAAGAAAAGATCCATAAGGTTGTCCACAGGTGTCTCGGCCTCACCTCCTCCCTCTGGGACCATGACGTGAGGAAGAAACCCTACAAAACCCCAAAAACACAGAGTTTCAGTTTTGCATGAAGTTTGTCATTTAACGCAGTCACTGGTTCATTACATTGTTACTTGGTTCATTTCATGGTCATTCAATCATTTCATGGTCACCTGTTCCTTCACTCTCTTCCTGTCATTTGATCTCCCTCACATTCCCATTTCATTCTCCTTCAGCATGAAACGCTTAGCGGAAGCTGATAATTCATGTTTAAACAGTTTTTACTGGTAGATCGCCTTTCACAAGAAAAATTTACCAATGACCACCCAAATTTGCTTTTAGTGTTTGACTTTATGCACCTTAAATCCCAACCGTCGATCTGCCTCGTCGGATCCGACAACTATCGCACACCCGCTCGCCAACCAGCTCGGTCAAGTCTCCACCATTGATCTGCCTAGACAGATCCAATGGCTATCGTACCATATTGCGTGGATTTTTGTCCGGTCGTTATTTTCCCCAAGGCATGCGATAAGAGCGATTTCCCTGTGCTACGTGTCCCTCAGGGAGGCTAATCGCGTAAAATTTTGGAAAACTTCTTACAACTTTGAGGGCACACGATAAACAGCTTACCGCCCTCTAAACCCACTCCGTCATTTCCGCACGTTCCTTTAGGCGCTCCAATCTCCACCATCGATTTGTCTCCTGATCTGACAGCTGTCGCTTCACCCATTCGCCAACCAGCTCGGTCGATCTCCACTGTTGATCAACCGATTAGTCCTATCCATCCATATTTTGACTTAGCCTCCGCGATATAATCTTAATCATTCATCTACTTCGTTACCCTGTTCGTTCACCTATTCACCTAAGCCTCCTGTGATCCGATCTCAACCGTTCATTTACCTTTCACCCGCCTGATCCAATGGTTCTCATGCGTTGTTGCTCCCTCACGTCCTTCTTTCGCCAATTTCGTCCTCCGACTGCTCTTCTACTTAAACACAGACTTAGCTTAGTTTCCTTTTCTTACCCCTTAGTCTAGTTTTGATGCTTTTACTTCTGTAACTTAGATAATTAGCATTAGATTAGTGTTGTTCTAGTAATTCTGCTTAGCATAGTTGTTTAATTGGTTAGCTAGGGTCTGGTGTGAGTTAGCATTACAAGTTGTTTCCTTCATTACTACAGTAGAGTAGCTCCCCCTTAGAATAAATTTTCTCTTCTTCCATCAAAATCAAGCTTCTTCTGACCCTATAGAAGTCTAGCTTGGAACCCCTGGGGTCTCTTGCCAGATGAGTAGTGACAATATGCAGTACCTTCACTTCTACTTACACATATAACACTGTCACCTCCAAGTTTGTATTAACACCAGGTTGATAAATAAATTTCGTAGCCCTGGGAGTTGCATCATTCTTGTTGCAATACCTAGGCTCATCACTTTTTGGTGCCGTTGCCGGGGAGGTGTCAGAGTAGGAGTGATTACTGCTCCTTCTTCTATTTCTAGTCTCTAACTTTCTTTTCTTCTACTTCTAGTCTTCAATTTTCTTCCATTAGTTTATTTCTACAAAAGTAATCTAGTTTCTTTCTTTCATTTGTCATTTATTTGCTTTCCTTTCCATTCTGCAAGTAGAATTTCAATTCAGCAAGTAGTTTCCTTCTTATTAGTAGTTTTTCATTCAATTAAGAAATTTCATTCTGCAAGTAGTTTTCTTTTTTTCAGTAGTCTTTCATTCAACAATTTCAATTCAACAGGTAGTTTCCTTTTTGTTAGTGGTTTTCATTCAATTAGAAATTTCCTTTCTGCAAAGTACTTTCCAGCTTTAAAGAAAAATCTTACAAAAAACCAAAAACATTTCCTTTCATGCCTCATAGGAATAGGGATAATTTAGGAAAATTCTTGTCAAATACCCCCACTGCATCCAATAGTCAACCTTCTTTCTTCTTCACTGACGGTGAATTGGAAGACCCTTTAGGTGAGAAACCTTACCTATTTGAGGAACCTATAGGGGAAGAAGAAGAGGAAGAACCCATTCCTACTAAACCAATGGCTGAAAACCAAGATGACAGAGGAAATAGAGAGAGAATTGAGAGTGCCTTCCCCATTAGGGAAACCAATGGGGACACTAAAATGAAGAATATAAGCCCCTCTATTCTACCTCATTTCCATGGCTTGACCACAGAGGACCCTGACACTTTCCTATTTGAGTTTGCTCTTATATGTCGAACCTATGACTATACAAACGATGAGAAAAAGTTAAAATTGTTTCCATCTACCCTCAAGGATACAACATTGTGTTGGTTCATGGGTTTACCTGGAGATAGCATCATAACTTGGGCTCAAATGCAACAAGCCCTCCTCCATACAAAGATTGTTCAGCTTCAGAGGAAAATCTGGCATGACAAGCATATTAAGGAGAAGCAATTTCAAGAAGGAGATTGGGAATTGTTATATAACTCCAGGTATAAAGTCTTCAAGGGCAATCTAAGGATAAGATGGCTAGGACCTTATGTGGTGGAGAGATGCCATGAAAACGGTCCAGTGCAGATCAGAACTATAGATGAATAAGCCATTCCATTACTAGTTAATGGACACAGACTGAAAATGTACAAGAGGCCTTTATCTAAACAAGAGTTCATTGACAGTATCAATAAGACAGTGATGATGGTGGAGCAAATTTCAGCTCCTCCCTCATCAGGTCACTGAAAAAGAAGAAAACAGAATGAGGATTCAGGTGAAAACCTCCATGAGGCGCTTGAGTCCCATCTTTGGGTTGAAAACTTCCATGAGGCATCCCAAGGATGAGAAAAATGGAAAGAAAAAGAAGATCCCTGGGTGAAAACCTTCCTTGAGGCGCCGAGGGAAAATATGTAGGGTGAAATCCTCTCTAAAGCAGCCTAGGTGTTTTAAACAAAAAAAATATATATATAATAACATAAAAAGGAAAAAAACATAATTGTTATTTGCAGGAGGATGAGAAATACAATCAGGGAGCAAAGAGAAGATCCAAAGTGGGCCACATATGTTCATCTCCTCCACTCCTTACCATGCATCCCTCCATAAATTCCATTGTTTTTCACTTCATTGCTCCAATTCAGGTGAAAATTGTGTTTTCTACAGGGACCCCTCACCTCATCCATTACCATCATCCATGCCTTCACACACACTCCTACTCCCTCTGTCCATTCAACAACATCATATCTGTAGTCACAAACACCATCAACAGACAGTAGAAGAGGAATAAAGATGACCATACAGCAGTAGCAGCGACATTAGATCTGCAGTCAAGAAACCATCAATAGACAGCAAAGGAGGAAGAAGAATGACCATCAACAACACCTTTGATCTTTGACAACTGCAGTGTGGCATTAAGGCCACATGTAAGTATCCTGCTCACTCACTCATATGCATCATTTGATCAAAAGTTGTAAAGGTTAAGAGGTAGTTGGTTTGTAAGTGAAAAGGTGGCAAGATTCCTCTAAAAAAAAAAGGTTGTTGGATTACATACACAGGAAACTCTATTTTCTCAAGAATTTGCTCCTTTCCTCTTCAAGTGTCACAAGCAAGATGCTTGTCAAGTATATCTCATGTGAGGGTAGATACAATATTGTTTATGGATACCATTTTAGAATGCTTGAAGAATTAACATTTGGGATAGAAACACCAGTTCACCAAAGATTCAACATACTTTATTTTCTGATGTAATCACTCATGGACTCCAGCAGAAAAGTAAAGAAAGGAAATTCCCAACCATGTTGGCATTATGATACAGGCGTTGTCCTTGATGGCAACTCTCACAGATGACAGTTCACAGTGCAACAGGTTAGCAACAAAGGATTACAGATCAAACTCCAGAGATTGAAGAAAGAGAGGTATATGCTGGTTCACTTTGTCAAAGTAGCGTATACACGCGGGAACACAGATCAAAAAGAGTGTATACATATACACACACTTTCACAGAAAGAAAAGCGCGTATGGGATGGAAAATCAAGGTTTTGGTCCAAGGTATTTGGTCCGTGGTATTGACCCTGGGTATTTGGTCCAAGGTATTGGTCCAAGGTATTTGGTACGTGGTATTGACCCTAGGTATTTGGTCCAAGGTATTGGTCCTAAGTGGTTTTGGTCCAAGGTATTGAAAAAGGGCCTAAAGCTATATAAAGAGGAGAATATCATAAGGCCATGTGTGCAAGCAATAAGATTCTGAGTACTTCTAGCTGAAGTATACTTTATGTTGGAGTGTTATGTTTGGGACTAGATCTGAAATATTCATGTGCACCTTGAGTTCAATATTGGATCTGGATCATGAGACCTTAAATGACTTATTCTTGAATGATTTGATATTGGTTGAGACTAGATATGATGTTTTGCACCTGTTTTATTCATTATCTATCATGATCTGGGTTTGTCTGAAGTCTGGAATTGCAGCAAAGTTTTGAGTCAATATTTTCAGATCTATACGCAGGTTTGTCTCAGCCAAAGAGCGTATACACGCAAGTTCTATTCTTTCAAGTAGGTATACAAAGGAAAAGCTTCTTTTTTCAGAACTGATTGATCTATCTGATCGAATTCTGTTGTTTTACTGCTGTCTGTCAATGAAGTCTTCTTAGATCTGAATGTAAAACTGAATGCATAAGGAGGCTGGCATTTGATTGATTGATTGTATAAGTGAGAAGAAGTGATCTTTGTCCCTGCCTGTGTAAAGCTCTGTAAGTTGACAGTAGATATTCAGTATATTGCTGGTTGGTACAGACTTGATTCAAAAGTTTATGTTTGCAGTAGTTTTGAAGGTATACGTAGGTTTGATTAACAGAAGTAGCATATACACGTAGTTTGGGTTCAACCAAGTAGCGTATACACTCTAATGCATGATTTTTGAGGTTACAGCTAGTTCTGAATGATGATGCAGGGTTCTGGGTTCAACACAGTGTTCTAGTGTCAGTGATCTGATTATTCAGATTAACTGAATGTTGGTTGATGTAGTTTAAGTTTAAAAAGTTTTTGATGGGTCCAGTATGAAAATTGGATGAAATGTGGCCTTCAGATTTTGGTGTTGTGATCCAAGAGTATCCAGTCTAAAAATTCATGAAACATGGTCCCTGGAAGAAGAAAGAAGGTTGTAGCCTTCTGTAGGTCGGTGCCTACGTACTAGTAAACATATTGGCTAGTACAAGAGCTAGGGGGTTGCAGCTCCCTTCCAGTAGAAGCTGGAAAACGAGAGAAGGTTGTAGCCTTCTGCAGGTGGGTGCCTGCATACTGGTATGAGTCTACACCAGTACAAGATTGTAAACAGATTTTCTTATTATTAAAATAAGACAGAGACGACAACAGTAGGTGGTTTTCACCCACATTGGGTTTCCACCTTAAATCTTGATGTTCATGTGTGTTTCTTATGTGTGATATTTTATTTTTCTTTTACTGCACTGTCTAATAAGTTACTGGTGTACTAGTTTAAGATCAACACACGATAAATTGTCTAAATTACAAGTTCTCTGGATATACACTGGTTTCTTTAATCACAGTTGTGTGTACATGCTATTTCACTTCATTGAAGTAGCGTATATAAATCTGTTTGGGAAATAAAATTATTGATCTCATAATACTGATTCACCTCGCTCTCAGTATTATTTCTAACAATTGGTATCAGAGCAGGTCCTTCAAAAGAAGCTTGATTTCTTGAAGGGAGATCCATCAAGATGAATAATCACGAAAGCATGGGATCCATCAGACTGCCAATCTTCAATGGGAGAAACTTTGTTTATTGGAAAATAAGAACCATAACCTATCTACAATCTCTTGGAACAGATGTCTGGGAAATTGTGGAAGGAGGATATACATTTCCAACAACAATTCCTATAGACACGACAGGTAAAAAGCAATATGAAACCAATGCCAAAGCTGTCAATACTTTATTGGGAAGTTTGTCACAATCAGAGTTTGTCAAATTCATGCAGCTCAAATCAGCCAAAGAGATATGGGACAAAATCGTTCAGAACTACAAAGGAGACTCTCAGGTAAAACGTGGCAAGCTTCAAACTCATAATTCAGTAACAAACTCTTAAGATGCATAGTGATGAGAGTATAGTTAGTTACTTCTTACGTATAGATGAGGTTGTTAATTGTATGAAGAATTTGGGTGAAGAAATAAAGGAAGTTACCTTAGTTGAGAAAATTTTGAGATCCTTGTCTACTAAATTTGAATCAAAAGTGTCTGCCATAGAAGAAAAACAGGATCTATAGAATATCACTATGACACAGCTTCACGGAATCCTAACTGCTTTTGATATGAGAAAAGTAGGTCCATCAGATATGAGAGTAGCCACATTTAAAGCTTCAGCAAAATGAAAAGAAAAGGAAGAACATAATGAATCAGGACACATTTCAGAAGAAGAAGATGAGGTAAATTTTGTCAAGAAGCTTCAATGGGGTTCTGGAAGGTTCAAAGGTAAGCTAATTCTCAAATGCTTTGCTTGTCGCAGAGTCGGTCATTATGCTGCCAGATGTACTCATAAAGATAAATATGAAAAAGGAAAGGAATATGCAAAAGGGAATAGGAAACAAGTTGTGAATAGAAGGAGTTACTATACTCATGAAGATAGCGATGGTTTATCTAATAGTGATGAAGATGAAACTGGACAAGATTACAGACTTCTCATGGCTTATGACGATGATGATTTTTGGGATGCTTTAGAAGAGGAAAAATTTCATGAAGAAATATCTAAACTCAAAATCTGTTTAGAAGAAAAGAGTATGACCATAGATACCTTGACATACCAACTTGCTGAAAAAGTAAAACACAATGCAAAACTAGAATGTGAAATTGTGGGTCTAAGAAAAGATCTTGAGAAAAAAAAATCTCTCAATCTTAGATTTGATAAAGGATGAGAAACTTTAAATGAAATTATCAAAGTTCAGTGTTCTCCTCTAATAAAGACAGGTCTTGGATATATTGAAGAAGCATCTCAATCACAAAAGCCTTCAACCTCCACCAAAAGCTATCTTGATGCAGCAAAGACCAGTTAACAGCATGACAATTGTCAGCAAAGGCATAAAGCTGATCACCAGGTAAATCATACTCAATTTTGTCCAAGGATGAATATCAATAGAAGCCACAACCAACCTTAGGAAAATTATACTCAATTTGCTCCAAAAATGAATATCAATAGAAACTACAATCAACAGGTAAATAGATTCGATAGTCGCAGAAACTTCTTTAATGGGCAATGTTTTTCATGCCATAATTTTTGGCACAAAGCTACTCAATGCATTGCTTACAAAACCATCATGACCAGAGAAGCACAAAATAAATGGAATATAACAGGGATCAAGAGAAGTTCCTATAATAACTTTTCTCCTCTTGAAAATGAAATAGAATGCTCAATCTGTAACAACTTTGGTCATGAAGAATCTGAATGCAGGAGAAAATTTTGAAAAACACCTCAAAAGGAGCAAACACCATTAAATCCTAAGATATGGAGAAGGAAAGAATCTCAAATAGAAATATGTGGTATAGCCTTGCGTGCAGAAGGACAAGAAGATCAGTGGTACATCGACAGTGGATGCTCCAAACACATGACAGGTGACAAAGAGAAACTTCACTCATATAATGCCTTAGAAAAGGAAAATAATGTCTCATTTGGAAATGACACTCTAACTGTCATAAAAGGTAAAGGTTATGTTTTCCTGAAAGAAAAGGTTAAAGCTGGAAATTTTATGTATGTAGATGGTTTAAAGCATAACCTGTTGAGTGTCAGTCAAATGTGTGATCAAGGAAATGAAGTGGTGTTTCGATCAAATGGATGTGTTGTTCATGATCTTGATACAGGAGAGACCGTGATCAAAGGTACAAGAACTCTAAAAAACTTATACATACTCAAAGGAGGACAACAACAGTGTTATCTAAGAAAAAATGATGAAAACTGGCTGTGGCATAAAAGATTGGGACATCTAAGCTTTTCTCAAATAAGAAAAGCATGCAGACTCAAGGTTGTTCATGATCTTCCAGATATCAGCATCCCAGAAAATACAGTATGAAAACCATGTTAAATCGGTAAGAACACCAGAGTTCACTTCATGGAAAAAGAAGGGTCAGCTAGTAATCCTCTTGAACTTGTCCATACTGATTTATGTGGACCAACACGGAAAAATTTACCTCGTGGAGAAGAATACTTTATTTTGTTCATTGATGATTTTTCTAGAATGTGTCAGATAGGTCTTCTAAAGCATAAATATGAAGCATTTGAAAAGTTCCAAGCCTTCAAAGCTTTTGTTGAAAATGAATCAGATCGAAAAATCAAATGCCTCAGATCTGATCGAGGAGGGGAATTTATATCGGATGAATTCTTTGACTTTTGTGAACAATATGGAATAAAAAGGCAATTCTCCACTACAAGAACTCCTCAAAAAATGGCTTGAGCTATGCTAGATGAATCTAGAACTCCTGCAACCTTCTGGGGTGAAGTTGCATTTGCTGTTGTGACTATTCTCAACAAAGCAAATGTTTAGGTAAATATCAAACTCCACATGAACTTTGGTATGATAAGACTCCTACTGTAAAATACTTTAAAGTTTTTGGAAGAAAATGTTTTATCAAAAGGACTGATGAAAAATTTGGTAAGTTTGAACCCAGAGCAGATGAAGGTCTTCTTCTTGGTTATTCTTCCAGAAGTAAAGGATATAAATGTTATAATAAAAGACTTGGGAAAATTGTTGAAATTATTGATGTTGTAGTGGATGAAGCATGCAAAAATCCAAAACAGATAAAATCAAAAAAATATTATGACAATGAGGAAGATGGGGATTACTTTCCCACATCAAATCAAAATTATATTGAAGAAGAAACCAATGAAGCACCAGAAGAGGATATAATAGTAGAAGAAGAGACTTTGTCCAGGTATGTTAAGAAAAATCATCCAGAAACTCAAATTTTAGGGGAAAAGGAGGCAAGTGTACAGACAAGAAGAACTATTACAGGGACCTCAAGCTATCTAGCTCTACTATCCTCCACCCATCCTCAAAATTTAAATGAAGCATGCAAAGATGGATGTTGGGTCGAGGCCATGGATGAAGAACTTGAGCAAATTGAAAAGAATGATACTTGGGAATTAGTTCCTAGACCTCATGATAAAAATATTATAGGAACTAAATGGATGTTCAAGAACAAGCTAAATGAAAATGGAGAAGTCATTAGAAACAAGGCCAGACTTGTTTGTAAAGGGTATGCTCAACAAGAAGGTATAGATTTTGTAGAAACTTTTTCACCTGTTGCCAGACTTGAAGCCATAAGGATGTTTCTTGATATTTCCATCCTTCAGAAATTCAAAGTATACCAAATGGGTGTAAAATAAACCTTCCTTAATGGAGATTTAGAAGAAGTTTATATTGAATAGCCAGAAGGATTCATTCTTGGAAATGATGCAAAACTTGTATGCAGACTCAAAAAGGCTCTTTATGGTCTGAAACAGGCTCCAAGGGCCTCGTATTATTGCCTTGACAAATATTTACACCAACAAGGTTTTACAAAAGGTTCTGCACATAGCAATCTATATACAAAGATTGAAACTGATAAATTGCTAATTATTGTTGTTTATATTGATGATATCATTTTTGGTAGCAATAAAGAATCCTTGAGTTAGAATTTTGCTTTAGTAATGCAGCAAGAATTTGAATTGTCCTTGCTTGGTGAACTTATCTATTTTCTTGGTCTACAAGTTCAACAAACTAAAGATGGTATTTTTCTTTCATAAACCAAATATCTCAAACAGATCTTGAAAAGGTACGGAATGGAAGATTCTAAACCCGTATGTACCCCAATGGTAACAGGATGCAGTCTCAGCTCAAATGATGAAACAACAGTAGTACATCAACCAACTTACAGATCTGTGATTGGCAGTCTGCTTTATCTAACAGGTACCCAACCTGACATCATGCATGTAGTAGGAATAGTTGGAAGATTCCAAGCAAATCCAAATGAATCACACCTTCAGGTAGTCAAAATAATTTTCAAATATATTCAAGGAACTCAAGACTTTTGACTATGGTATCCTAGAGATACAGTTCTTACTCTTCATGGATATACAGATGCAGATTGGGCAGGAAGTGTTGATGATAGAAAAAGCACTAGTGGTGGTGCATTCTATATGGGTTCCAGGTTAGTGTCTTGATTCAACAAGAAACAAAGTTCAATTGCTTTATCTATAGTTGAAGTAGAATATGTGGCTGCTGCTTCTTGCTGCACACAACTACCTTGGATGATGAAAACTTTGCAAGACATTCAGATCCCATGTACTCCACCCATCTCCATTCTATGTGATAATACAAGTGCCATCAGTATTTCAAAGAATACAGTCATGCACTCCAAGACCAAGCACATACCCATCAAGTACCATTTTCTACAAGAACAAGTGCTTGAACAAAAGGTCAAATTGGAGTATCTTCCCTCCAAAGAATAGGTTGCTGATATATTCACTAAACCAATGCCCATAGAAACATTTGAATATCTTAGACAAATGCTGGGAGTAGTTGCTGCATCATCCCACTGTTAAAATCCAGTTTTTTTCAAAAGAAGGTCATTATATGCGTGTTTCATGAAGTATAGTAGTGTATACATGCAGGTTTCGGTGGCTGAAGAAGCGTATATTCTTTTCTGACAAGCAAAATAGTGGGTCAGACTCTGATATGGGTGCTCTGTGTGATGTTGATGATTACAGTCTAACGATATGCTTTGTTCATTAATTTTTATCTAATTGACAAAGATTCCTTGATTAATGACTTGGTAACAATGCACATGTAGCACAGGTTCAGGGGGAGCATTAGCCTTCACTCGCATTCTGCATTGTTCGCATTATGGTTGTTAAGTCTAGCTATGGCTTTAGATATTTATACCATTTGTTTCTTAAGTTAGGTAAAAGTCTAGGGTGTGATATGACTTCTCATACATTTGAATGAGTCATATTAGACAAATGATGTAATTTTTATCCCCACTTTGCATGGGATGGATGATGTAATATTTATTGTATTTTTGTCATGTATAAACAATTGGTATATCCCCACTTGGTTGGGTGGATGAGTCAAATTTGGTGTATCCCCACTTGGTTGGGAGATTGATGTATGTATGAGTCATTGGTGATAGGAAGGTCATACTCACTTAGTCGAGTTATAGAGTCATGTTATTCTTTTGAAAAATATTTTTTTGCAGACTCTGCATATGCTCAGGGGGAGCATGGACCTCGCATGGACGGTTTAGTGCATCTCAGCATGTACAAAGGGGGAGCTTAATTAGAGAATTCAACATGTACTCAGGGGGAGCATGGACAGCATAATGTATATCAAAAGGGGAGAATATCTTGGTCCACCCTTTTCCCTTGATGTCAAAGGGGGAGAGTGTCTTGGTGTTGTTGTTGCGTCTTGGTGTTGTTGTTGCCATCAAGTCCAAAGGGGGAGATTGTTGGCATTATGATACAGGTGTTGTCCTTGATGGCAACTCACACAGATGACAATTCATAGTGCAACAGGTTAACAACAAAGGATTATAGATCAGACTCTAGAGATTGAAGAAAGAGAGGTATACGCTGGTTCACTTTGTCAAAGTAGCATATACACGCGGGAACACAGATCAAAAAGAGCATATACATATACACGCACTTTCACAGAAAGAAAAGTGCGTATGGGATGGAAAATCAAGGTTTTGGTCCAAGGTATTTGGTCTATGGTATTGACCCTAGGTATTTGGTCCAAGGTATTGGTCCTAAGTGGTTTTGGTCCAAGGTATTGAAAAAGGGCCTAAAGCTATATAAAGAGGAGAAGATCATAAGGCCAGGTGTGCAAGCAATAAGATTCTAAGGAATACTTCTATCTGAAGTATATTTTATGTTGTAGGGTTATGTTTGGGACTAGATCTGAAATATTCATGTGCACCTTGAGTTCAATATTGGATCAGGATCATGAGACCTGAAATGACTTATTCTTGAATGATCTGATATTGGTTGAGACTAGATTTGATGTTTTGCACCTGTTTTATTTGTTATCTATCATGATCTGGGTTTGTCTGAAGTTTGGAATTGCAGCAAAGTTCTGAGTCAATATTTGCAGATCTATACGCAGGTTCGTCTCAGCCAAAGAGTGTATACACGCAAGTTCTGTTCTTTCAAGTAGTGTATACAAAAGAAAAACTTCTTTTTCAGATCTAACTAATCTATCTGATCAAATTCTGTTGTTTTACTGCTGTCTGTCAATGAAGTCTTCTTAGATCTAAATGTAAAACTGAATGCATAAGGAGGCTGGAATTTGATTGATTGATTGTATAAGTGAGAAGAAGTGATCTCTATCCCTACCTGTGTAAAGCTCTATAAGTTGACAGTAGATATTCAGTATATTTCTAGTTGGTACAGACTTGATTCAAAATTTTATGTTTGCAGTAGTTTTGAAGGTATACACAGGTTTGATTAACGGAAGTAGCATATACACGTAGTTTGGGTTCAGCCAAGTAGCGTATACACTCTAATGCATGATTTTTGAGGTTACAACTGGTTCTGAATGATGATGCAGGGTTCTGGGTTCAACACAGTGTTCTAGTGTCAGTGATCTGATTGTTCAGATTAACTGAATGTTGGTTGATGTAGTTTAAGTTTAAATTTTTTTTGATGGGTCCAGTATGAAAATTGGATGAAATGTGGCCTTCAGATTTTGGTGTTGTGATCCAAGAGTATCCAGTCTGAAAATTCATGAAACGTGGTCCTTGGAAGAAGAAAGAAGGTCGTAGCCTTCTATAGGTTGGCGCCTACGTACTAGTAAACATATTGGCTAGTATAAGAGCTAGGGGGTTGCAACTCCCTTCCAGTAGAAGCTGGAAAATGAGAGAAGGTTGTAACCTTCTGCAGGTGGGTGCCTGCATACTAGTATGAGTCTGCACCAGTACAAGATTGTAAACATATTTTCTTATTATTAAAAGAAGACATAGATGACAGCAACAGGTGGTTTTCACCCACATTGGGTTTCCACCTTAAATCTTGGTGTTCATGTGTGTTGCTTATGTGTGATGCTTTATCTTGCTTTTACTGCATTGTCTAATAAGTTACTGATGTACTAGTTTAAGATCAACACATGATAAATTGTCTAAATCACAAGTTCTATGGATATATGATGGTTTCTTTAATCACAGTTGCATGTACACTCTAGTTTACTTCACTGAAGTAGTGAATATAAATATGTTTGGGAAATAAAATTATTGATCTCATAATACTGATTCACCCCCCTATCAGTATTAATTCCAACAAACCGTTAGCTCACCATGGGTTGATTAGAATCCTCATTGAGGATGCCCTCCTAAATCCCAGGATCCCTATAACATGGACAGTCTTCAATGACTTACCAGCAGAGGATGACATTAGAACCTTCATCTATGGGGTTAGTCCTTCTATTAGTGAGGAGGAGGCAAAACAACAAGAAGAAGAAGATGCAGAGCTAGATGGGGATGAGGTGGATAAGGAAGAAATTAATACAGAGGGACATGATGAAGAAGACACTAATACAAAGGAACATGATGCTGAAACAGAAGAGGAAGAAGGCATTGAAGCAAAACAAAAACAAAAAAGAGCAACAGGAAACAAAAGAGCTAAGTTTCTTCAGGGACAGAGAAGCAGATGAACAATCAAATCCCATGGCCTTAACCTGCACCAATAATCTAATTTCAAATGATCCTCAGCTGGCACTTAGATATCTTGCTACCCAAGAGCAAGCAATTTCACATTTTGAGGACATGTTTAGCCTGCTAAGAAATGATAATATACATGCCTGCATAAGGAGATGGAAAACACTGCCACATAGCTTGAAGATCAAAGAATATCAATGGGAAGAAGTAGAAAGGAAAGCAGGCTTCTATGAATAAGAAGAAGAAACCACATCAGAAGCATAGGATGTCAGAGAGGCTACCAAAGCCACTAAGTTGCTCGAAGGATGAGCAACACTTTCAGTAGGGGGGTGATGATGAGCCTCATCATTGAGTAATTATATTTTCCTTAATTGGCCTTAATTCACCTCCTATCTTAGTCAAACCAACTATTCTCACAACTTATTGCATACTTTTGATTATATTTTTCTTATGAGATGAGTTAGAGTTGGATATTTTTCTTTGTGGTCTAATGTGCATGTAATGCAGGAATAAAAGATAAAAGCAAGGAACTATGGTAAAAGACCTCGGTAAAAACTCAGAGGGGACAAGGGAGAGGAATTACAGGAGGTTAATCCTCCTCATTTACTGCCCCTCCATTCGAATATCCCTCCATCAGCTGAAATTACAAAAAACCCCCCCTCCTAGAAGGCAGCCAAGCAAGTGAAAGTGCAAACAAGCTAAATCAAGAGTAATAGAAGGTAGCCAAACAAGTGAAAGTACAAGCAGCCTCCCTACTAGAAGGAAACCGAGCTAGTTAAATGGAAAGCACAAGTTTACCATTGAGTTGGGAGTTGTGCCTCCCTAATTTTGAAGGAATTCATTGGATACTTCAGATGTATAAATAGAAGGGCTTAGGACCTCAGATTTTTTAGTCAGTTAGCAAGCATTAGAAGTATTAGGACTTTGTACTCTACTTTGTGTCCAAGTGCAGACTTGTAACAGTTTTGATGTAATATAATGTTCTTTTATAATGAAGTTGGGTTTTGTTTTGAGCCAGCATTGAGTTAACTCAGAGGGTTGAAGCTCTTGGGTTAGGGCATGACCCTAGTAGCCAAAGCTCCTATTTATTGTATTGTTAAATAACATAGTTTCCTGTTTTCTGTTCATCTGCTTAAATAGCTCATTTCCATTCCATAGGTTTATTGTTTAACTGTTCATCTGCTTAAATAGTTGTAGTCTCATTACAATAGTGCAAAGTAGATATTTTATGATTTCATTCAGTTAGAAGGTTAGTAAAGAAAAGAAAACATCCATAAGGTTGTCCACAAGTGTCTTGGCCTCACCTCCTCCCTCTGGGACCATGATGTGAGGAAGAAACCCTATAGCAACCCCAAAAACATAGAGTTTTAGTTTTGCATGAAGTTTGTCATTTAATGCAGTCATTGGTTCATTACATTGTTACTTGGTTCATTTCATGGTCATTCAATCATTTCATGGTCACCTGTTCCTTCACTCTCTTCCTATCATTTAATCTCCCTCACATTCCCATTTCATTCTCCTTCAACATGAAATGCTTAGCGGAAGCTGATAATTCATGTTTAAACGGTTTTTACCGGTAGATCACCTTTCACAAGAAAAACTGACCAATCACCGCCCGAATTCGCTTTTAGCATTTGACTTTGTGCACTTTAAATCCCAACCATCGATCTGCCTTGTCGGATCCAACGGCTATCGCGCACCCACTTTCCAACCAACTCGGTCAAGTCTCCACCGTTGATCTGCCTAGATAGATCTGACGGCTATCATGCCATATCGCATGGATTTCTGTCTGGTCGTTATCCGCCCGAAGGCACGTGATAAGAGCAGTTTCCCTATGCTATGTGTCGCTCGGGGAGGCTAATCGCGTAAAATTTTGGAAAACTTCTTACAACTTTGAGGGCGCGCAATAAAAAACTTACCACCCTCTAAACCCACTCCATCATTTCCGCACATTCCTTTAGGTGCTCCAATTGCCACCATCGATCTGTCTCCTGATCTGACGACTGTCGCTTGACCCAATCACCAACCAGCTCGGCCGATATCTATGGTTGATCAGTCGATTAGTCCTATCCATCCATCTTTTGACTTAGCCTCCACGATATAATTTCAGTCGTTCATCTACTTCGTTACCCTGTTCATTCACCTATTCACCTAAGCCTCCTGTGATCCATTCTCAATCATTCATTTACCTTTCACCCGCATGATCCAATGGTTCTCATGCGTTGTTGCTGCCTCACGTCCTTCTTTCGCCAATTTCATCCTTCGTCTGCTCTTCCACTTAAACACAGACTTAGCTTAGTTTCCTTTGCTTACCCCTTAGTCTAGTTTTCTTGCTTTTACTTCTGTAACTTAGATAATTAGCATTAGATTAGTGTTGTTCTAGTAATTCTACTTAGCATAGTTGTTTAATTAGTTAGCTAGGGTCTGGTGTGATTTAGCATTACAAGGTGTTTCCTTCATTACTGTAGTAGACTAGCTCCCCCTTAGAATAAATTTGTTCTTTTTCCATCAAAATCAAGCTTCCTCTGACCCTATAGAAGTCTGGCTTGGAACCCCTGGGATCTCTTGCCAGATGAGCAGTGAAAACAGGCAGTTCCTTCACTTCTATTTGTGCATATAGCACTATCACCTCCAAGTTTGTACAAACCCTGGGTTGATAAGTAAAGCTGGTAGCGCTGGGCATTGCAACATTCTTGCTGCAATACCTAGGCTCATCCCTAGTGCATAGAAATTAAGTGATTTCTCTTCTATTAGTGATTTCTTTCGAGTGCTTTTTACTTATTTAGATTAGGATATTCTTTTACTTAGGTTATTAGTGTTATTCTTCATCAAACAACTACCAATGCATAAACCATAAAGAGACAGGAGACAGGGAATATAGGTTATCATCCAAGACCAAAACCTCTCCCACTTGAGAGTAAAACTCGAACAAATTCTTCTTCTTATAGAGACCTTCAATTGATGAATACCAAGACCAAGATCTAGACCATTGACAAAATATGACCACTCCAAGAACAAGTCACAAATATCCTTATTTGTTGCTTCTCCTTCCGTCAGGCAGAAAGAGTCGATAGTTCGGACACAACCAACCTCCCTAGGAGCCTAAGACTCTCTACTGACAAACAAGACAAACAAGAGCAATCCTTCTCTAAACATGCATTTATTATATAAGAAATCAAGTGTTTAGATCCTACCTGTAGTCCAACGCTGTTGTAGCAGTCCAGCTCCGCTGATCCGGATGAGCTCCTCCTTCACTTTGAAACCTGCATCCACTAACAATCAAATGATTAAATAGCACTTGATAATCTCATAGAATAAAACATATTTAACACATAGACCAAGGAGTACATGAAACAACTCATAAATAACAAGTTATTGAGAAGAATGGACTCATTTGCATTAATAGGAAAGAAAACGAACAATTACAACCTGAGCCTTGGTGTTGTGCAAGTCCCTCCCAGGGTCCATCAAGAGTTCTCCTTTACTTTGACAAAGCTCACCCACTTCCAAATAGAACAAGCAAAGATGGCAATCTCTCCTCACAAGCTTCTAAATGGGAGTCCTAATTCCAGCAGCATCTACCCTTAGAAATGTCTAGCTTCCAACCTCCCCTCCTTCTGGCCCAATGCCTGTATTTATAGTGCTCTAGAGGAAGTTATTCAGGTCCACCATTAATGGGATAATCCCCTCTTTGGATGGGATAGCTCCCTCATTGATGGGATAAGTTCCTCTTTGGTAGGGGTACATGAACCATCTGGAGGCGCTCAATACACGTCGAACAACCTTCTAGAATGCCCTAGAAATGACCACAAGTAACTTTTTAAAGATGAAACTTGCGCATTTTGACCTTTACAGGGGGACGCACCTGCCCCTTTACATACAGAGCGTACAAGTACGCAGCTTTTGTGAATATTGGGTGCGTACCCGCAGGTAAGGTTGAGAGAACCTGCGTACCCAGAGATAAATACATTTATAAAGACTTTCTCTATTTTTGGAGTTTGACATGGAGAGCAGAGGCATAAGACTTGCCTAAGAGGATAGCATGACTGTTGATAGAGCCATACTAATTGTAAATAGTCATGGTGACATTTTTTAGTGTAACAGATTGCCCCCTAAAGTGCGAAGCCTATAATAGATTAGGGTTTTGTATTATCTAGGAAGGGTGAAGCGCTTTATCATTTCAAGGATTATCTCGTGGAGAGCCTGGTCAGAACCTGCAATTTTCAACACAAAATACATGTATAAGATTATATCATCACTAAGGTAGGCATTCCCATACTCAGATCAAAACTTTAACTAACAGACTAAAAACTCTGATACAGGAATGATCTTGTAGTACATCATAATCATAGACTTTTGTAGACACAGTATGGACGCAGCCATCTGTTTATGATTAGTCTACTTAGATAATGAATACAAAACTCCTCGCAGCCTGGATGGTGGAAACTAGATCCAGGGTCTTCATTTCTGCTTCCCGAATTGGTACGATTCTAGCCATGCGAATGAATGAGTTGATGTCGAACATGGTAGAAACCACTTGATTACCAGTTGATGATGTAAACTGTTAACAAGTGTGAGAGAGACCACCAGTAATGTCAATGGTTCTCAAAGTACCTAGTACAATCCATGAGATGTGAATTAATGAGTTGATGTCGAACATTTCACGGAATCCTTTGATCGAAAGTCAATGATGTAAACTGACGTCAAAGGCGAGAAACCTGCCATTGATGCATGCAAACTTCAAGGTACTGACGATTTCTAAGTCATCTCTCTAGATAATGTGTTGATGTCGATAGAAAGCGACTCGTTGCAGGCAAGCCCACAACACGAAATCATTGTTCAAGTTGAAGAAATGTTGCTGTAAGGACTGACTCAGGGATGGTCAAATGGATGACAAGTATTTTGCAGATGAAAGTTTTGCTTGCAGAACTCTTGACCACATAATGACACGACAGATGGCTTGGTGACAAACGACTCAAAGTTAATCCCCGGAACCCGGCTGAAGACTTTCAATGTGGTTTGATCAACTGTGAGGTAAAGGATTTCCCAACCCAGGTGAATGAAAAGTGTCGTGTCCAAGAGTGGTAATAAAGTTTCTTCTGAGACAAAAGATAACAAATAGGCTCATTCTTCTCTCTTTTCCCCCACCATTTCTGGCAAGTACCTCTTTATTTTTAACAAGCTTGAGGAGGATAACATATGCTTGATTATAAGCTCATCCTTCGGATGAGTCCAACCTAGTTTTGATTCGAACCCTAGGAAGGAGTGGTTCGTTCCTGTTTGTAATTGAACAGGTCCTTCACTGTGAAATTTTAACGAGTCCAGTATAGGAGAAACTCGGCGTTTTTCAATTTTAGAGAGTCTGAAAAACTTAAGAAGACTCCAGGTTGAACTTTTTCGTAAATTTGTGTCCCTCAAACCCGAAAAAGTATAAAATAATACCTGGGGGAACCGCTTGATCTTGCGACCAAGGAGTACTTTCATAATTAGTGCCACTGACCTGAAAAGTAAAAAGCGATCAAGGACACGTCGTTTTATTTCCAGTATCGAGTTTGAAACGACAAAAACCCGGCAACCTTTTCCTGTTTTTACGGTCAGAAAAGGGCTATAAGGGGACCGTCTTTTAATTCCGTTTTAACGAGTGTAAAAGAAACGCTCGGCAATCTTTTCATATTTTAGGAGTAAGAAAAGGGCTTAAAAGATGACTCTGATATTTTGGTTCGTGAAAAATGACAATTTTCCCTCTAAATCCCTTTGTCCTGCACAAAAACGACACATTACTCATACCTATTTAAGATAGGCAAAAATACATTGAAAAATATCTTTCCATGGTGAAAAATAAACAAACCTAGCATTCATTCACCCAAAAAACCTATAAAAAGACTTTTTACCATGTCATTTTTACCATTTTACTGTTGAGGTTGAGAAAAGGGCTTTTGGCAAGAAACTTCCCATGGTCATTGCGGAGAATCCGACCGTCAGAATCGAACGCCGTCTCTTCCAGGTATTTCACAACATCCTCCTCTTCAATTTCATCCGATTAAAATTTTGTTTTAGGTTTTAGTTTTGGTTTTTTGGGGGGTTTTAGGTTTTAAAAACCGTTCTGCGGGGTACGCAGGTGCCCTAAGGGTGACCTGCGTCCCCCGACCTTTTCCTACACAGGAAAAAGGTCGGGGTACGCAGCCCACCTTCAGGCCAGCTGCGTCCCGGCGCTCTGTGTCCTAAAAGCGGGGTGCGTCCCCCGCGAAGGGCGGAATTTGAAACCCCAAACCCCAAAAATAACCATTCAAATTTTCCCAAATTAATTCTAATCTTCGTTTCTTGGTGTGTAGGGCACTCACCATGTTGGATTGGAGAGAAAGAGAGCACGAGGACGTTGATTTAGCCGCAATTGGTCACCAACCTTCCATTGATGCCCTAAAAGCATGCGGACTATATAAATATTGGGCCATACCTGGCATGAGGGCTCAGGTGAGATTCTTGGAGTGGCTGGTTGAGAGATGGAACATTCATGAGCAATGCTTTTACATCGGAGGGCACCAGCTTGAGATAGAGCCCTCTAACATATACTTTCTCACTGGCTTGCCAAATAGGGGCGAGCAACTCAATCTAGCCGGGACTAGGCCGGGTGGCCAATCCCTTGCTAGTCTCCAGGCAGATTGGTGCATACCCAATCAACACCATGCGAAAGGCATAGAAATCAAATACATCTCTCGGCGTGAACTCATGGTTATAGCTTTCACGGTTACCAGAATTTGCGGCGCAGCCGCTTTACATATTGCCACCGGGTCCCAAATGCAAATGGCGATTGACTGTTTCCAAGGCACCATTTTCAACTGGTGTGATGCTGTGTCGGCCAATATGAAGGGCCAACTGACTAGGGAAAAGAACGGACAACTGAAGACCTTTGGATATGGGCCTCTAGTCGTGAGCTTTGCCTTAGAGAGAGTTTCGATGCTGATCCCTCAGCATCTCACTGTTGATATCTTGGGTCCTCGGGAGCCAAAGCTGATACGATGGGTTACGATGATGGCCCGGCATCCTGACGAGGGCACGACAGTTGTTCGATTCCCTGCTGGTTATTTTCACTGGTTAGAGGACCAGGTTTTTGCGATCCAGGACTTTCCGTATGCCGGAGTAGATTTTCGAGGTGATCCGGACATGGTTCTTCCACAGGGAGAACAATGGGACGACATAGGTACTTTATTTTTCACAAGTTTTCAAATTATATATTTTTTTTTGTTTTTTATATATATCGTCTCAAAACTGACAGTAAAAATTTTCAAAATGCAGATGTTGGTCCACAGCGCCCAGCCAACCTCCGGCCTTTTGAGAGGAGACATTCAGTTGCACCGATACCGGCTCCACAGGACGCGGCTACAGAGTCACTAGCTGAGTTGGAGCAGGATCTAGAGCGTCTGACGGTGGATATACCTGAGACTACCATAGATGATATTCCTATCAGACTTCAGCGCTATGTAGTCGCAGTCCCTGGACCGTTTAGGAGGTTTTTGTGTAAGGTAGCCCGTGCAGTGGTGTCGTATAGGGAGCACCACCAGTGATTGGCTAGTCGCTTTTGTAGACACATATGACATTTTTGGCTTTTTGTACTTATCATTTTTGCCGATCATAAGGTGTTTTTCAACCTATGATCGAAGACGATGTATATTTTTTGACACACTTCTATCTATATATATATCATTATTATCGGCTTATCTTGTTTAACATATGTGATGAAATGTTTTTAAATTTACTTGCATGATTATCGTAAATGTCTGTTGCATGATTATCGTAAATGTCTGTCCAACATTCGAGAAGCAATTGCATCTGCTAATGTATTTAAAGACCTTGGAATATGCTGATATTCAATGTAATCAAATTCACGTTCCAAGAGACACACTCTCAAAAACAACCTTAATAACACAGGATTTCTAATGGCATATACTCTATTAAGCTGTAATACAACGAGTTCAGAATCTAACCTCACTATCAAACGTCGAATTCCAAATGAAATAGATTCAGATAATAATTCAACCACTGCACTGTATTCTGCAATGTTGTTCGTCGTTTGACCGAGGCTTACCCCATGCATAGAAACTAACTCGTCAGAGGGCGAATAGATAACCCAAGCTGCGGAAGAGATATTTCGTGTACTACGACAAGCACCATTAGCAAATCCAATGTATGTTTGGAGAGGCGTCGACATCTGCAATATCAAGAGTAAAACCAAGATAAGCCAGAATAACAACGAAAAACACACTCTCTAAGCTAAGCACACTAACTAAACTAACAAACATACTAGCTAGAAAGAAAACCTAACTAAAAATTCTCCATACCCACCATTTAAGCATAATACCTCTTTAGGTAAAGTCCATTTCTGGGTTTACCCAAAGAGTCCCCATCAAAATCTACCAGCTCATAGGCCCCTTTTGCTAGCTTTCGCTTTACAATGTAGGGTCCATGCCACATAGGAACGAATTTTCCAGCACCTAGCTTATCGTTAGCTTGATCATATAATAGCACTAGGTCTCCATCTGAAAAACTTCGAGGGGTCACATTTCTATCATACTGAGCTTTCATTCGCTTCGCGTGAGTCTCGATTGCCAATGCAGCGTCACGTCGAGTCTCATCTAATTTAGCTAAGTATAATAAACGATTCTCCTCTACGGAAGTAGCTCGAAGTAATTCGACAGCCATTTGAAGTGATGGGTTTTCGCATTCAATGGGTAACACAGCTTCCAAGCCATAAACTAGCTGGAAAGGAGTGAACCCTGTTGAAGTTTTCACTGAGGTTCGGTATGCCCATAGTGCTAAAAATAACATGTTGTGCCAATTCGACCGATGAATACCAATGGTTCGTCGGATCATGATAACTAGAACTTTGTTGATAGACTCAACCAAACCGTTGGCTTGCGGATAATAAGGAGTAGAGCTATCGTGGCGCAAACCAAGCTGGCTTGTAAGCTCAGTCATCATGATGTTTCGAAAATGGCTCCCATGGTCAGTGATAATTGCTTGTGGGACACCAAACCTAGTTATAATATGATTGAATACGAAAACTGCAGCTGTTTTGCCGCTTGCGTCGAATGTAGGCATCGCCTCGGCCCATTTAGTAAAATAATCAACCGCGAGGATGATATACGCATGCCCCCGGCCGAGTGAGGGTTACAAGTAATAAAATCGATACCCCATTTGGCGAATGGACCAACGACAATTATAGGATGGAGAGGAGCAGGTGGTGCGCGCATCTTGCGATCAAACACTTGACAGTTGTGGCACTTCCGGACTGCAATGATACAATCTTTAAACATGGACGGCTAGAAATAGCCAGCGCGCAACACCTTCTGAGCTGTGGCATACCTAGACATATGACTGCCACACGCTCCAGAGTGACAGTCATTCAAAACCCTCTCAGCCTCTGCGTGAGCTAAACAACATCGAAAAACTAAGTCTGCCCCCGGCGATAAAGTGTATCTCCAATAATCTTGTATTGCTGGGATTGAAACCGAATTTTTCGACGTTCCGACTTTGAAGCTTCAGGCCGAAAGGTTTGGGTTTGGAGATAAATGATTATATCCCCGTACCACAGATCTAAAGTACTGATAAGAAACAAAGATTCGTCTGCAATGGACTCCTCTGCCACAGTTTCTGTGTCAGCATGCGGGACATCACACATCAATTCCGCAAAAACTAAGGATTTCTTAGACTTGGACTTTTCAAACTCCAAGTCGAACTCTTGCAGGATAACGATCCATTTAGAGTACTTGCCCCCTAGCAATTGTTTTGTCAAAATATAAATCATAGGGTTGCAATCCGAAATGACTGTAGTTTTACGGAGAAGAATGTAGTGACGAAAACGTTGGACAGCTTGAACGACTGCCAGGGCCAATTTCTCCACATGCGAATATTTTAGCTCTGTGGGGTTTAATGTCCTACTAAGATAATATATCACATGTTCCGCTCCGAATTCATCTTCTCGAACTAACACCATTCCAATAGTGGAATGCGAAGCTGCGAGGTATAAGAAGTAGTCTTGGTTGTAGTTGGGAGGATGCAACAACGGTGCATGGGTCAACGCGTGTTTAAGTGCATCAAAAGATTGTTGGGCAATCTCATCCCAAAAGAATTGAGCATTCTGTTTCAACAACCGTGTAAAACCTTTAGTGACCTCGGCGTAGTTTGGAATGAATCGGAGTAAAAAGTTCGCTTTCCCTTGCAAACTTTGGAGTTGGCGCAAACTCGAAGGAGGAGGCAATTTGATGATAGCTTCGACCTTCGAGGGATCGACGCGAATGTCGGCTTTTGAAACAACAAATCCCAGCAATCGACCCGTCTCTATACAGAAAACACACTTGTGGGGATTCAACCGAATTCGATAATTCCTACACCTCATAAAGATTGCTCGTAAGGGACAAGGTGATCAGCTCGGTGTAAAGAATGAGCAGGAAAATCATCGAGGTACGGTTGCACAATGTGCTTGATGTCATGAAATGCATAAGACATCGCCCGTTGAAAAGTGGCCCCGGCATTCTTAAGTCCAAAAGGTAATTTGCAATAAGCAAACGTCCCCCATGGACAAATGAATGTCGTTTTTGGTTGGTCGGTAGGTAGAATATTGATTTGATTATAGCCCAAAAAACCATCCATGAAGGAAAATATTTCACTTTCGGCACAATCATCAATAATTTGATCGATATAAGGCGTAGGATAGTTGTCTTTTGGACAAGCTCGATATAAGGGTCTGCGTTGATTGGAGGGAAAGGAAAAGTTCCCAGTAAACCGGAATCTTTAACTAAACCTATGCCAACGTACCTATAAGGGATTGTCGTCTTACCAACATGCTGGATACTCTCTGAAGAGGCTGGGTCGGATGAAAAGTATGTCAGCTGATCAATGGTCACGATCTTACCGTTGTGTGGAAACTTTATTACTCTGAAGATCGATGAAACGACTGCTGTCATAGCATATGACCAACTTCGACCCAAAAGAAGGTTGTAGTCTAGAGGGGCATCAACCACCTCCACATCCAGACTAACGGTTTTACCTTCTACCCCTATAGGCAATTCCTGTAGAATACCAAACGGACGGAACCCACGGCCATCAAAGGCCTTAAGGATGGTCGGGGATTGGTTCAACGAAGGAGAACCAAGCGATCTCCAACATTGAATCGACATAATACACGTAGAAGCTCCCTCATCAATCACAATCCGATGAATAGGCCTGTTTTTGACTATCACTGGAATTTGGAAAGCCATTTGATGGGGTAGACGCGGTGTACTATTTTCTAGATCGAAGATTATCAGGTTCGGGTCCTGAACATCAACAGCTCCGATAGCCAACAAAAGTAATTTTCGTTGTGCTGGGCATGATTGCAGCACTTCTAAAGCCGACATTGCTGAGGGTGAAACAGCTAAGTCCTCAACAATGTTGTAATTCTGGGCTGCTCTCGCATGTGGATTGAAAGCAGACCTTCGAAGTACACCCTTGGCGGGCGGTTTGATTACTAAGTCCGGGTTAGGTTTTTCGATCTGTAGTGGATCGGAACCAGGAGCTGAGGTCGATGGGTTAGAATGAGAAGATTCTGCTTCCTTACCATCAACAGGATTCTTACTACCATAATCTTGCGATCGAGTCGCAATCCTCACATGAGACATCATCAAAATGGGTTCTTCACTGGCAGTCGAGGAAGAACCTATCATCTTACTTTCCTGCTTTGGAAATGGATCTTTTAACACAGCAGGAGTGGGAGAACCTTTGACTATTTTCATAACCTCGGCCCGATGAGGGCAATCTCTCGTAAAATGATCCTCTTCACAAATAAGACAAGGATATCGAGGTTTGCGCTTTTCGTCATTGGTTTCCGACTTTTCCGTTTTCTCCTTCGGAGCCTTGTCTGCTTTAGCCTTCTTCTTTCCTTTCTTCTTTCCACCGTTTTTTGATTTTGTCGTAGATGACTCTACAACGTGAATATCGGCGGAAAGTTCAGGAGAAGACTCTCCTGTCGGGGAATCGGGCAAAGTGATTATAGGAGTAGTTGAAGCCTTGGAAGACTTCTTCTTGCTCTTTGTATTCACTATACCAATCATACCATCAGTGGCATGAGATCTCGAAGGAGCAGCAGCGATTTGATTCGACTTTGGAAGATCTGGAATCTTCTCGTGTAACGTACCCGACTGAGTGTAAACTAAGTCAAGGTACTGTTCCTGAGCAATGACTTGCTCCTCAGTAACTACTCCGGCCTTAGCTACATCTTCAGTAATCTTCGGTAATAATGATTTAACAAACCATTCAGCTAAGATTTGGTCCAGGATAAAAACTTTCACTAACCTTATTCGACGTCTCCACTCATGAATGTGATCAGAAATATACGTGGACGTCGATTGTTTTAGTGAAGTTAATAACTCCGTGCCATTATCGTATCTGACCGGCAACTGAAAGTGAGTTAAGAATGAGGTAGCTAACAGGCTGAAATTGTAAAAAGAGGCCCGTGGTAACTCAATGTACCACTTGGCCGCGAGACCAATGAGTGTACGCTGGAAAAGACGTAAGCGGATCGAATCATCCGAGATAGAATTTGAAGCACACCAAAGGTGGTAAGTCATCACATGATTGGACAGATCCTCTCCAGACTTACCTTCGAACTTGGGTATATCACTGGGCAACTTATTTGGCATTGGCGGCCAGAACGGAAGATATTGAATTGGATTGTTCGTTAGGCGCGTCAAGTCTGGTAAATCCAAAGTTGCGATAAACGGTAACTACCAGTTAGGATCTCTAAAACTCTGGGTCACAAGACCAGTCCCAGGAGGAGGATATCCAGGATAACTAGGAATAGGAGTCGCATTAGGGATATTATATCCTCCTGGAAAACCAGGATTAACCGGACCGTACTGGGGTTGTTGAGGTTGTTGATAAGTGTACCCAGGGTACGGTTGATACTGGTAAACCGGTTGTTGGACAGCTTGCCCATGGTGGTACTGTCCCTGGTACGGTTGATGAACAAATTGAGGTTGAGTAGTGACAACCGTACTTATACCAGGCTGACCTGTAGGCATCTGGACCGTGGTTTGAATCGTAGATCCAGACAACGGTAAAGATGTCTGCGGAGTGGTTGCAGAGACAATAGAAACCGGAGCCGTCGATACTCCAGAAGTAAGTGCGGCAGATGTAGTGGTAGTTGCAGCAGCCGTTTGAGATGGAGTACTAGGTGCAATTGGCGGCTGAGTAACTACCGAAGTTACAGAAGTTTGAACATTTGACTGGACAGGTTGTGGTTGTTGGGGTGGACCAGAAACTACGGTTGTCCAGCTTGAGGTACCAACTGTATACTTGGCTGCAACACCTGTTGACCCTGTGATGGATCCCACACTAACATTCCGGGGTATTGACCCGTAACAGGTTGAGTATACTGAGATCCATAACCGGATTGAGGATAGGATTGATAATTGTAAGGTGTAGTTCCCATACCTTGAATATATGACTGACCTTGAGGTGGTTGATAACCTTGACCTGAGTATTGACCTTGAGGTTGATAACCTTGAGGTAAATACGGGTACTGGGGTTGACCTTGACCTTGAGGTTGATACCCTTGAGGTTGATACCCTTGGGGTTGATACCCTTGAGGTTGATACCCTTGAGGTAAATATTGATACTAAGGTTGACCCTGGGGTACATATTGAGGCTGGGGTTGACCTTGAGGCATGTATTGCACCATAGGTACATACTGACCTTGAGGTTGTCCCCCAGACACGATTTGTGTACCTTGAGGTTGCCCCCCAGGCGTTAACTGAGGCTGCCCCCCAGGCGGTAATTGGCCACCTTGAGGTTGGGAAACGGGAACTGAACCTGAAATCATGTAAATGTCTCCTACACCCAATGGTATATTACCATTGTTTCCAGCTAATAACCCATGATCAATGGGTTGAAGAGATGCCCCCGCAAAGGTACCAGAAAGTGATTGATACCCGGTGGGAACAGAAGGACTGCCGTGTAAGAAAGATTCAGGAGTTTGAGTAAACACGGACGACTGACCAGACATATTTACAGGAGTATAAATACCTCTAGGTGGAAAGGGAGTACGAGGTGTAGAAAAACCTACCACTGAGTTGTCTAAATAATTGGTTAACGAAAGGTACCAAGTAGTACTTCTAGGAGGACTGTAAAAGATAGATTCACGCTCCCTGAGCTCAATAGTAAGTTGATCTTCAAGGTTAGAGACGCCTATTTCTTCCTCTGGAGCAAGTTCTTCGATAGCAATCAGACCAGTAGGAAGATTTTCGGTGATAACTCGTTCTACTGTTGGTGAATCTGGAACACTAGAAGTCGGAGTAACAGGTTCAGATATTTCAGGTTCTTCGCCTGTATCACTAGCAGACGAAAAACTACCAACAAGCTCAGAAACTGTAACAGCTTCGGGATTATAACCTGTCTCTAGACCTTGGTAATCTGAATGGACTACCAAGGAAGATTCTCCTCCTTCAGGTGAACCTACTCTACTGCCACTAGGAGGAGTTACAAGGACCTTTAAACCTTCTAGATTACTGGGGTCATCTCGAGGAGGTTTTCCCCTAAGTCTACGGGATCTTCTCAACAATTCGGCCACAGAAACAACTTCAGGAGACTGGCCCCGAAGTCTACGGGACTGTCTCGGTAATTCCGCCACAGCTAAAAATTTTAACTACTACACACGAAAACAAAGGAAAATCTCAAATCAAACCACCTAAAGTCTCTAAAGAACCAAACAAATTTGAATCACACGCCTAAAGAATCTAGGGCTCAAACCAAGCACAAACAGTAGCCTTCTAGACCGAAAACGCTAGTTGGTGATGAAACCCAACATCGTCGGACTCAGTACAGAAGTGGCGGGTGGAACAGTTACCCCGGCAACCTGCTTAATGAATAGACCGGCACAAGTTCCTCCACTTTAACCGTCTCGAGTGAAGTGAACTCCCCGGAAAATCCAAGTGAGTCTAGCCGACGTCTGCTCCAGGTACAGTGGGATCTTCCCTCCACCGTCACCTCGGTAGAATCCTAAAGATAATGGTCACTAAGGTTACCAACCGCAACAAATGCACCTGGGGGAACAGTCTACACTCCGACAGCACGCAAGGGCAGAGTATCAAGCTCAATCCCCTTGCCGGTTCCTTGACAATAATCCAAGGTTTACCGACAAGTGACCCCTGGCTCCTCGACAATGGTTAATCCGAGGTTTACCGTTTGTAATACGTGCGTGTCTGGCGTCGTTCCCAACGAGGGGGGATTGATCCCCTCACTGGTTCGGACACGAGCTCATGCTTCTCCTTTAAGAGGAGCTTTCCCAGAGTACAAATGAGACAATTGGATTTATTCTATCACAAGATAAGCTACTTGTTTGGTTTTGTTGTCTTGGAGAGTTAATTACTCTCCTACTCCAAGACACTAGCTTGATCTAAATTGGTGTTTCAGAGCCCTAGTAAATAAAAGTTACTACGTTGATTTTACTTTAAGCGTTAATTTTATGGTTTTTCTTAAAGACAAAAGGTAGCGGAAGTGAAACCAATAGTGTGTAGACTCGACTCAAACCACTACAAAGATGCACCTAAGATGATTTACGCTACTTTTCTCTTTCAATGAAATTCCTAACTAAGAGAGTTGAGAAATGCAAATTTTATAGAAAACAACTTTCTTAGTAAAGACAATCAAAGAAACAATTCTCTTTATCTTTTCAAGCATACCAACATGACCACTCCTTACGTGCACGAAAAACTCTTTTTCTTTCAAAACTCTTCAAAGCTACTTGAAACAAGACTTTTCAAAGGAGATGTTTTTGTATTTTCTCTTATTTAATAAAGCATATAAATCTATCTTAACGAAAATCAATCTCAAAAGCTATAAAATCTATGAAAACTTGACTTACAAGCAAATCAAAAGAAATTTACTCTAAGCAAACCTAACGAGGAAAAAGCCTACAAAGATGATTCTAGGTTGTTTTACTTGACCAAAATCAAGTCAAGGACCAGCTAATGCAGAATCAAAAGACCATTCAAAACAAAACTCAAATCTTTTTGTTCTTTTTGTAAAATGGAATTCAATACTCAATCAACAAGTACTTCGAAATTTGCCAAAGAGACCACTCAAAGGTAAGTTGGTCTCACGGGTAGACTTTATGACAGGTCTGACTTCTAAGAATGCTGACAAAACCAGAGAGATTTAAGGCTTGACAACTTCTACCGCCAAAGTCACTACAAGACCTACTCAAAAATCAAACCCTAGGGCTTAAACTTCTATGAAATCCACTAAAACACTCAACGCTATCGAAACAAGTTCAGGTGAAGATCTTTGACAAGAGACTAATGGATCTGGGCAGTAAAAACTAAGAAAAAGCAAAATCTAAGAGAAAAAATGCAAAAAATGGAAATTTCTTAATTTTTTAGCAGGGACGCAGGCAGCCTGTTAAGCCAGGTGCGGGCCCGCTCTGTGCACACAGCAACAGTGCGTACAAGTACGCACTGTGCAATACTCAGAGGGTGCGTCCTACTGAAAAAACCAAGAAAAACTAAATTCAATCTAACCCTAAGCTAACCCACCCAAAAACAAAGTCACAGAGCCAAAAACCAGAAAATAAATGACTTTTCTCAGATCAAAGTTGCATACAAAGGAAAAGACTTTCACATCAATGGAATCCCCAGTGGAGTCGCCAATTTGTCAGGCGGAAAGAGTCGATAGTGCGGACACAACCAACCTCCCTAGGAGCCTAAGACTCTCTAGTGACAAACAAGACAAACAAGAGCAATCCTTCTCTAAACATGCATTTATTATATAAAAAATCAAGTGTTTAGATCCTACCTGTAGTCCAACGCTGTTGTAGCAATCCAGATCCGCTGATCCGGATGAGCTCCTCCTTCACTTTGAAACCTGCATCCACTAACAATCAAACGATTAAATAGCACTTGATAATCTCATAGAATAAAACATATTTAACAAATAAACCAAGGAGTACATGAAACAACTCATAAATAACAAGTTATTGAGAAGAATGGACTCATTTGCATTAATAGGAAACAAAAGGAACAATTACAACCTGAGCCTTGGTGTTGTGCAAGTCCCTCCCAGGGTCCATCAAGAGTTCTCCTTTACTTTGACAAAGCTCACCCACTTCCAAATAGAACAAGCAAAGATGGCAATCTCTCCTCACAAGCTTCTAAATGGGAGTCCTAATTCCAGCAGCATCTACCCTTAGAAATGTTTAGCTTCCAACCTCCCCTCCTTCTGGCCCAATGCCTGTATTTATAGTGCTCTAGAGGAAGTTATTCAGGTCCACCATTAATGGGATAATCCCCTGTTTGGATGGGATAGCTCCGTCATTGATGGGATAAGTTCCTCTTTGGTAGGGGTACATGAACCATCTGGAGGCACTCAATACACGTCGAACAACCTTCTAGAATGCTCTAGAAATGACCACAAGTAACTTTTTAAAGATGAAACTTGCGCATTTTGACCTTTACAGGGGGACGCACCTACCCCTTTACATACAGAGCGTACAAGTATGCAGATTTTGTGAATATTGGGTGCGTACCCGCAGGTAAGGTTGAGAGAACCTACGTACCCAGAGATAAATACATTTATAAAGACTTTCTCTCTTTTTGGAGTTTGACATGGAGAGCAGAGGCATAAGACTTGCCTAAGAGGATAGCATGACTGTTGATAGAGCCATACTAACTGTAAATAGTCATGGTGACATTTTTTAGTGTAACACCTTCTTACACAACTCAACATAATTCAAACTTCTTCCTTCACTCCACTTCTAAAACTTCGACCTCTTTTCCATAGATCTGCAGTTTGCATCACTGCAATTTCACATGTGTAACAAGTTTTAAGGTTCTTCCCTTCTTTGCTCTATTTATAGGTTTCTCTAGATGAACTTGGCTAGGTATAAAGTGGACTTGGAGACCTTCAGATAACCTTCCTTTTGACTGTTATAATACTAATGTAGAAACCATAGTTTTTTAGTCACATGTGTGAGATAACTAGCCCAAACAAAATAATGCCAAATACATCGATCTTCCTTTTCCCTTTCTCGCTAGTTAGTAAGTTTCCTTCTAGTTAACTTCACACTCCCTTTTCTAATTCAGAATTAAATTGAATTGCAGAAGATAAGATGTATGAAATTTTGTGTCAAAGATGAAACCCTAGTTGCCTATAAATAGTAGTTTGCCTCTGTAAATTATCTAACATGAGAGAGTTGAGCCTTCATGTCTCTTTCAATAGGTTAATTTCTCCATCTTGCAGCCACCTTGCAGGATCTATTTTGTGCTTCATCTTGGAGGGCTTACATACTGATTTAATGGCTCATACAAAATGTAACATACACAAGAATGGTCCTTCATACATGACACAGACTCAATTTGACTTTTATTACTAGATGACTTAATCCTAAAGGCTCATAATGGGAGAAAATAAAATTCCTTGCTCATGATACCCATGAGACAAGCATTACAATAATAATTTATTTTTGTTCTTTTCATCAATTACATAAAATCACAATTACACATGTCATTATCAAGATCGAACCTAGTTACACTTTTAAATAGGTAGAGGGAGGATGAAATTTATTTTTGTATTGTGTATTTATTTTTTCTTTGAGGTTCTTGTCTTCACACCCCTTTGCTAGTTGAAGTACTTGTGGGAGGACATAGTTTTCATTGAGAGGTAGAGTGATTTCCTCGTATCTATTCAATTGCATCTTTCGATACTCATGCTTGGTGTTTATTTGGAAGTGTTTAAATTCCCCTTGGATATTTTGTTAGTGTAACGGATATTAACCAAAATTTGTTCTTACAATTTTAACATATGTTTAGTGGTTAACTTTGAGGATCATTGTTATTGATTGTTGTATTTTGACAAATACAATTAATTAATAATGAGAAGCACTCCCAATTAGTTTTCTAAACCCCATAACTAGTAGGATTCAAGCATGTAGCTCACTATTCATAAATGCATCATATATACTCATTGTTTTTTGCTTTTTGGCATGCAAATCAGTCTTTTAGAGGTAGAGTTTTATGCTATCACAAGTTGAGAAATAAATCTTAATTGTAATTGTAGATTTTAGGTTTGATAATTATAGGTCATTCATATGCTATAAATGTCTTCAAAATTTCACTTCTAATTGATTATTAAATTGAGTATCTTATATGTAACTACTTTTCCTTCCACCCACTTTTCATAACTTCCACAACCATTAGGTAGGGATCTATAGCTTTGATGTTATTTTGCTTGTTTAGTAAAATGTTTGCCAAGATTTGTTTTCTTTTATAATTTATTGAATGTTGTAGAATTTACAATTTATAAAGTTTCAAGGTCTAATTTTTTAAAGTTTATTTCTTTAAAGGGTGTTAGCTCAATGGAAGAACACCTCCTTTACAAGCAGGATGTTGGTGGTTCGATTCCAATGTGCCCTGATATTATTTTGATGATCCATGGTTAGACCTTGAATGTCACCATAACATCTATACTTTTACAAATTCGGCCCTTAGTGATCAATTTTTGGTGATGGAGGTTCTTTTGACTGTCACCAATGAGTTTATGGTTACATTTTTTGACCCTCACGAAAATATGAAATGATAACGGTCAATGAACATTGTCATATATATATATATATATATATATATATATATATATATATATATATATATATATATATATATATATATATATATATGCATCAATACTGACGACCATGAAATGTCCATCATAATAAATCATTTTTGTTCATATGAAATGATGATGGTCACTATCTGTCATTATCATCATTAATAATTATGGACCCTGAATGTCACCACAACACCTATACTTTTGGTGACGCCACCTTTCGTTTTATTAAGTTTTTTGGTCACGAAGGCTAAGGTCCATCACTATTTCTCATATGAAATGGTGATGGAGGATAAGGTCTATCACCATTGCTCATATGTAATGGTGGCGGTCATTGTCCGTCATTAAAAATCATTATTGTTGATGAACTTTGAATGTCAGCACAACACCTATACTTTTGGCAACACCACCTTTGGTGACATTCAGTTTTTGGTGACAAAGACCCTTTTGATTGTCACCAATGAGCTTATGGTGACATTTTTCAACCCTCACCAATGTCCTTTTTTCTTGTAGTGTATTGTATGTGACTTATTTTTCGTTAAAGACAAATTAATTTTTCATGTGACATTCTTTTTTTGTTAAAATTTATTCTATTTCTAATCTGAATTACAATTGTAATTTGAACTAAAGCTTCTAGTGACTCTTAATTTACCAATATTGCATGGACATCATAAGAAACATTCAAAATAGAATATGAAGAACAATTGAGTACCTACTTCATATGCATTAAAAAATGTTTCTACTACTTAACGTGAATTACAAGTGTAATCTTAGTTGGGTCTCCAATATATCTTCAACCATATTTTCATTTTATTTTTTAGTACTATTAAATGTTATTATGTCCTACCTCATATAATGGTTAGCATTGTAACAAAAATATGCATTGTGCTATGGAATTAGTACTAACATGTAATATTGATGTTTTTTCCAGAATGCTACAGCTAATGACCTCGAAGATGATGATACAAACTATGTTGAGATCACATCAAATATCAGAGACGATGATTATGAGGATGGCGATGGAGTTGGTGATGATGATGTAGATGAGATTATCAGGTTGGTCAAGATGTTGATAATGAGGATGATCTTGACTATGATTTTCGTGGTGCTAACTAGCCATGCATTATTTTTTATATTTAGTTGGGATGTCTTAATAAAATAATCATACATTTGAATTTTAGTTGATTCGAATAATGATGATGATACTATCGGTACTATCTTGTTACCTTATGAATATGTTGAAAATTGTTTACATTTTTTTAATGAAGAATTATTGTGTATGATGAGATTCCTATTTTTTTATGGATGTTGTGAATTTACTTTAGAATAATGAAATCTATGAAACATTTTGATTTGGTAATAATACATTGAACTTTAGTTGATTTGATTAAATATGATGATGATATTATCATTATTATCTTGTTATTTGTTGTATATATTGAAAATTACCAACATTATTTTGATGGAGAATTATTATGTATGATGATATTACTATCTTTGCATGGATGTTGTAAATTTACCTTAAAATAATGATATTCACGAAAGATTTTGATTTAATAATCACACATGTGAATATTAGTTGATTTCATTAAATATGATGAGGATATTATTAGTATTATCTTGTTACTTTTTATATGTGTTAAAAATTGTCTCCTTTTTTTTATGGAGAATCATTATGTATGATGATATTACTATTTTTGGATGTAATATTGTGAATTTACCTTGGAATAATGATATCTGCGATAGGTGTTGATTTAGTTGTCATATATGTATATTGAAAATTGTCAATTATTTTTTGATGGAGAAATGTTATATATGATGATACTACCATTTTTTTTATGAACGTTGTTAATTACCCTTAAATTTGTTTACAAACATTAAATTATCAATTTGAATTGTGATATCTTCCTAAATGATATTTAGAAACTGTAATATATTTCACTATGTAATTTAAATAAAAAAATGAACCCAATAAGTGGGTCATAAATAGAAAGAAAATTACACTATAAACAAGAAGCCAAAAGCGGATGTAACCATGGATGAAAAATTGGGAGAGAATTGGTTGTTAAACTAGCCATCAAAAAAAGATGCAAACAATCACACAAAAAGGGTTTTAAAGTAGAATTAAAAAAGGGTGAAACACTAGACACAAAGAAGTGAACAAAATAGGGCATACAAAAGGATACCAAATTTGGCGCAAACAAGGACGCAAAAATGGACACCAAAATGAGGATGCAAAGAATGGTGTAAAATTAGGATGCAAAATTGGGTGCAAAAAAGGATGTAAGAAAAGACACAAAACATATGCAAAATGGGTCTAAAAAAGGGTGAAACCAAGGATGCCATATTAGATGCCAAAAATGATGCATAACTAGATGCAAATTCAAAATCAAACCTAGACGAAAAATGAGATGCAAATGTGGACACAAAATGTGGCTAAAAAAAGAGATACAAATTTGGATGCCAAAAAGGATGCAAAATTAGACGCCAAAAAGGATGCAAAATTGGACATAAAAATGGTGCAAAAATGAGCATAAACCTCAATTTTGGATGCAAATTGAGATGCACCATTGGATACAAAATGAGGTGCAAAAAATGATGTAAAACTTGGTAAAATAAATGCAAAAGTAGACAAAAAAACGGCTCAAAATTGAACGTAACATTAGAGACAAAATGGGATACAAAGGTGGACACAACACATGGCTCAACATAGGATGCAAATTTGGACACTCGAAAGGATGAAAAATTGGATGCAAGAAATGGTGTTAAAAAAGATGTTAAATTGGATGCAACAAATTATGCAAAATTATATGCAAAATATGGTGCAAATAGGATGCAAAAAAGGAAGACAAATCAAACACAAAAGTGGATACAAAAAACGACGCAAAAAATGATGTAAAATTTGGTGCTAAATCAGATTCAACATATTGTTGGGAATAATACTGAGAGGGGGGTGAATCAGTAGTATCAGATCAATAAAAAAATTTCATTTCCATACTTAGATATGTATACACTACTTCACTCAAAGGAACCCGCATGTATACGCAACTGTGTCTAAAGCAACTAGCGTATATCCAAAATACTTATGATTCAGTTAATCCATTAAATGTTGATCTTTAGTTAGTGCATCAGAACTTCATTAACCATATGAACAGTAAGCAGGTGCAGTAAAATAGAACAGATCATCACACACAAGAAGCACACATGAACACCATGATATAAGGTGGAAACCCAATGTGGGTGAAAACCACCTGCTGCAAGTCATCTCTATCTTCTTTCAATAAGATACTTCATTTTACAATATTTTGTACTGGTGCAGTCCTTTACCAGTATGCAGGCTTCTACCTGCAGAGGGCTACAACCCTCTCTCGTTTTCCAGACTCTCCTGGATGGGAGCTACAACCCCCTTAGCTCTTGTACCAGCTGATCCATTTACTAGTACGTAGGTGCTTGCCTACTAAATGCTCCATTCTTCACTCGTTCTCCAACTGCTACCGGAAGGGAGCTACTAACCCCTTTGCTCTTGTACTAGCTGATGTACTAGTACGTAGGCGCCGGCCTACAATCTCCTTTCATCCTCCAGGGACCACATTTCATACATTTTCAGACTAGATACTCCTAAAGCACAACACTATAGTCTAAAGGCCACGCTTCATCAAATTTTCATACTGGACCCATAAATATCATTGAAGCACAAAACAATCAATACTAGAATCATCAATCTCTGAATCTTTGAAACACTGAAACCCTGTCAACAACACAGTCACCCGAACACAGAGCAGACAACAGAACTCTGCAACAACAATCAGAACCAACTGTACCATCAAAATTATGCATCAGAGTGCATACTCTACTTGGAAGTGCCAAACCTGCGTGTATACGCAACTTCATCAAGCTGAACCAGCGTATATGTCATTAATTACTTCTTCATAACTTCGCTGCACTTCCTGAATTCAGACATAACCAAATCATTACATATACAAGGATAATATATGTGTTAGGACCCAAATCTAGTCCATCAGATCTCATAAATATGAGTCATTATGATCTTGATCCAATATTAGTTCTCATCCATCAATACTGAAGCTAAACACAATCAACCGAATAAGATATGCAGAATACTGACACCTTTAAACTGTCATTAGAACCCTTCAACAACTAGAACCACCTATAACTTCAAATATCATAGCTCAAAAGGTATACGCTACTACAATGAACTCAACCTGCGTACATACGCGCTTACACCAAAGCCAACCTGTGTACATATCTATAAATATTCAATCATGACTTGCAACAATTTCAAACTTAAGTTATACCCAGTTCATATCATTACATACGTCAATATATAGATCTAGAATAAACATAATCAATCATATAGAGATAGTTCATTTCAAACCATTTGATCCCGATCTATCCTTAGATCTTGTTCTCCATCCACCGGTGAGATCCCTCCTTAGCTCAGATCAAGCAATGCATCATCAACCCATAACCTGCATACTGGATCTCATACTTCCTCAGATATTCAAGACTTTTCGGATGCCCTTGCCTAATGATCTTCTTCTCCTTTTATAGACTTAGGCCTTGCTCAATACCATGGTCCAAAACCATAACAAACCAATACCACAGACCCAATACTTGGGATCAACACGTCTAATGAGGTACCATGGTCCAAAACCATAGGCTCAAATACCAAGGACTAACTACCACGGACCAAAGATAAGTTCTCCAACATATACACGCGTTTCCTTGTATGAAAGTGCATGTATACACATACACGCCTTTGAAACGTATAACCCGCGTGTATACGCGGCTTCACTTCACTGAAACTGCGTATATATATTTTCTCTTGATTCTTGTAGTCTGATCATCAAATCCTTGCTGCTGACCTGCTGCACTATGATCTATCATCTTCTTGATTTTCCATCAAGGACAACACTTGTCTCATAATGCCAACAATCTCCCCCTTTGGACTTGATGGCAAAGCTAACTTGTCACACTTAGAACTATCATCTGATTCCTTTGAGCTGTCCTACATCCCATGCATTCAGTCACATCTGATATCTCTCCTGAAGATTCATCTAGTTATAACTAAGTGAGATGTTCGTCTATGAGTGGGTTGCCATCAAGTACAACTCGTGCATCATAATGCCAACAATCTCCCCCTTTGGACTTGATGGAAACAACACCAAATCACTCTCCCCCTTTGACATCAAGGGCAAATGGCGGACCAAGATATTCTCTTTCTTTGGTAAACATTCCATTGTCCATACTCCCCCTGAGTACCTGCTGAAATCTTCGAGTGAGCTCCCCTTTTGTATATGCCGAGGTGTACCAATCTAACCATGCTCCCTCTGAGTACATGCTAAAGTTTCTGCTTTGCTGAAGTGTGCAGTTCATGCTCCCCCTGACTGTAAGCAAGGTCTGCGAAAAGATGTTTTATAAGAAGAACATGAATCTATCATAAATGACCTTCCTATCACCAAGGACTCATACATACATCCATTTCCCAACCAAGTGGGGATATACTAGAATTGACTCATCCACCCAACCAAGTGGGGATACATCAAAAGTTTACACATGATAAAACAAGAAAATTACATCTTCATCCCAGGCATAGTGGGGAAACCAATATAGGCCGTTACATGACCTTGACACCATAAAAGAGATACATGACATAGAGACGAAATATCTAGAGCAAGACTTATGAAAGTCACCAATAACTGATAGCAGCAGCATCTGTCAAACACTTTTCAGAACAACAACCATGCTCTCCTTTTGTTCTCCTTCTGCACCTGATCTAACCAAGACAGCTTGTGTACACGAACCAAGAGCTTCTAAGGTAATGCCAACAATGCATTGTTAGAAGTTAATCTGCTCCCACTGAACTTGTGCCAGATGGTCTCTGTCAGACCCATATCAGACTCTTCTCATCCAGAGTCTGGCCCACTGATTTTATTCAAACCAACATATACGCGACTGTATCCACAGAAACATGCGTATATACGCGGATACTCCTTATGAAACTCGCGTACAGCCAATTCCAGATCAGCAACCTGTAAATGTCCTATGACAGGGTATGTCTGCAGATAGATATCAACTCATCATCATAAAATCATTCACATTATATCATATGTGTAAAACACCATACCCATCTTATCAACATGATCATCCATGTATCATTACTTGGGAATATCTGCATCAATCAACATATGTAAGTATCGACCTATCAACATATAGGTAAGAACTCATCATCGTCATGTCTCCAACAATGCAACTCCATGTATCCAGCACTATGTATCTAGAGCTCTTGATATCATCAACAACAACAATCCTCATCCATATGAGCACCAAGAATTATAGAAAAACCTGCATCATAACTGTATTATATGATCTTTATGCATATGATGACAGCAACATATGAGTAACTCATCATCAAGTGAGGAAGATGTGTATTCAAGCTTTGTACTTCTCCTTATCCTTATGAAGATCGCCATGTAAGCACCATATATGCATCATCAAAGAATCAACCATACTATGTAACCCCAAGAATCATATGAGATGGACAACTCATAACCACGTCATAGCAAGATATAACATTTAGCCATATAAGCATCATCACCAAGGACTATTAACCATAATGCCAACAATGCATTATTAAAGGCATATGCTCCCCCTCAACTTGTGCCATCTGTTTACTATTAGATCTGATCATGCATAAATCAGCAATAAGCATCAAGACATCATCATCATCAAGTTAGGATCAAAACACCTCTAAACATCTTACAAGAATAAAAAATATTTCCACACATCCTCAGCAGGCTGTAACTATTAATCCAATAGAGAAAATAATGGACTGAATCATATCAGACCCTTTTTTTGAGCCTGTCCCTACTGCTTTTCCTCAGACCGACATATACACGACTTTTCAGTGTCTAACTCGCGTATATACGCGAATTCCCTTTAAGAAACTTGCGTATGAGATTCAGGACACTGAAGTTTTACACTTTCAGCTACCCCTGAGTCTGTTATGTCTGTGTTGCTGTGTCTCAGTACATTGTGCTGTGGCACATCGTTCTGACTGTATTTCCTTCTTCTTCCATATCTTCAAGTGTGATGATGTTTTCTCCTTTTGGTGTGATGTCCGTCCTTTGTTCCTGCATTCCTTTGCTATATGTCCAAGCTTGTTACATGCATAACATCTTACTTGTTTCATATTCCTCCTGTAGCAATCAGCAGCTTTGTGACCAAACATATTGCAAGAAAAGCAATATCCATTAAAGTAGCTGGAATGTGATGATCCTTCTGTGTGGTGATCTTGAACCATTCTTCTGCTGCATCTAGCTGCAACATGTCCAAGATTATGACATTCATAACATTCAATATTATTCATCTGAGTAAATGGCCGACTATTACTTCCATAGTTAGGAGAAAGAGATTTTCTTTGAAGAATCTCTTTCCTTGATTGTTGATGGGGTTGACCTCTCATCTCTCTTATCTCCTTGTTGATCATTTTAGATTTCTCTTTAGAGTTCCTTGCCTCACCTTGTGAACTATATTCACCTTCAACAAATTCATGAAAACCAAGACCAGTCTTGATAGCAGGAGACCTTTGACTACTAAGAATATCATCCAAGGCTTTAGTACTATCTTGAAATCGCAACAGTTTATCCTTTTCTTCTAATTTACCTTTTAAGATATTTACCTCAATCTGAAGTTGTTCTTCCTTTTCCAAACATTGCTTCTTCAAGATTTCTTTAGACTTTCTTCCTTCTTCCATTTGTTGCCTTAGTTTGAGAATCTCCTTTTCTTGTTCTTCATTCAGATCCTGCTGCATTTGACGAATTCTGAAGGCACATTCCAGCTGAGATTTTAAGCTGATAACTTCGTTTACCTATTTTTCAATAGCTTGGAGTAGATCTTTATTCTGCTTCTTTGATTCTTCAAGATCTTCCTTTAGCGAGTGGATCGTTGCTTCAAGACTTTCATAGTAACTGGATCTATCTCTGAGTTTCTTGATGGTTGTGCTTCTTTCATTGACTTCATCTCTTAGTGATGTTACTTCATCCTGCAACTTTTGATATTTGTCCTTGAATAACTTCCTTACCTTGTTTCCTTCCTCTAGTTGGGCCTTTAGTTTGGTAGCTTCTTCTTTGAAGTCACATTCCCTTTTGTTCAATAGATCTTGTTGATCTCTGATTTTATCTGAAAGCCTTTTAAATTCTGCCTCTATTTGATATCTTTCTTGTTCACCCATAAGAGCAAATTCAGTTGTTTCGCTATCACTTTCATCTTTTCCAAATGGATAGATAGCCGGAACATCAGAGGATAGAAAATTCATACCTGATAGTTCATCTTCATTCTGAAATGATTCTGAATCTGAAGAGCTTCTTACACCTAATCCCCAACCAATTCTCCCACTGTCATAGTTCTTCTGAGATGTCTTCTTCTTCTTAGGTGCTTTCTTCTTAAGCTTCTTTCCCATAGTTCCATGGATCTCCTTCAAGCGATCAAGCTTCTACCAAAGGACTTGCTCTGATACCAATTGTTGGGAATAATACTGAGAGGGGGGGTGAATTAGTATTATCAGATCAATAAAACTTTTTCATTTCCATACTTAGATATATATACGCTACTTCATTCAAAGGAACCCGCGTGTATACGCAACTGTGTCTAAAGCAACTAGCGTATATCCAAAATACTTATGATTCAGTTAATCCATTAAATGTTGATCTTTAGTTAGTGCATCAGAATTTCATTAACCATATGAACAGTAAGCAGGTGCAGTAAAACAAAACAGATCATCACACACAAGAAGCACACAAGAACACCATGATATAAGGTGGAAATCCAATGTGGGTGAAAACCACCTGCTGCAAGTCATCTCTATCTTATTTCAATAAGATACTTCATTTTACAATATTTTGTAGTGGTGCAGTCCTTTACCAGTACGCAGGCTTCTACCTGCAGAGGGCTACAACCCTCTCTCGTTTTCCAGACTCTCCTGGATGGGAGCTACAACCCCCTTAGCTCTTGTACCAGCTGATCCATTTAATAGTACGTAGGTGCCTGCCTACTGAATGCTCCATTCTTCACTCGTTCTCCAGCTGCTACCGGAAGGGAGCTACTAACCCCTTTGCTCTTGTACTAGCTGATGTACTAGTACGTAGGCGTCGACCTACAATCTCCTTTCACCCTCCAAAGACCACATTTCATACATTTTCAGACTGGATACTCCTGAAGCACAACATAGTCTGAAGGCCACGTTTCATCAAATTTTCATACTGGACCCATAAATATCATTGAAGCACAAAACAATCAATACTAGCATCATCAATCTCTGAATCTCTGAAACACTGAAACCCTGTCAACAACACAGTCACCAGAACACAGAGCAGACAACAGAACTCTGCAACAACAATCAGAACCAACTGTACCATCAAAATTATGCATCAGAGTGCATACGCTACTTGGAAGTGCCGAACCTGCGTGTATACGCAACTTCATCAAGGTGAACCAACGTATATGTCATTAATTACTTCTTCATAACTTCGTTGCACTTCCTGACTTTAGACATAACCAGATCATTACATATACAAGGATAATATATGTGTTAGCACCCAAATCTAGTCCATCAGATCTCATAAATATGAGTCATTATGATCCTGATCCAATATTAGTTCTCATCCATCAATACTGAAGCTAAACACAATCAACCAAACAAGATATGCAGAATACTGACACCTTTAAACTGTCATCAGAACCCTTCAACAACCAGAACCACCTGTAACTTCAAATATCATAGCTCAAAAGGTATACACTACTACAATGAACTCAACCTGCGTACATACGCGCTTACACCAAAGCCAACCCACGTACAGATCTATAAATATTCAATCATGACTTGCAGCGATTTCAAACTTAAGTTATACCCAGTTCAGATCATTACATGCGTCAGTATACAGATCTAGAATAAACATAATCAATCATATAGAGATAGTTCATTTCAAACCATTTGATCCTAATCTATCCTTAGATCTTGTTCTCCATCCACCGGTGAGATCCCTCCTTAGCTCAGATCAAGCAATGCGTCATCAACCCATAACCTGCATACTGGATCTCATACTTCCTCAGATATTCAAGACTTTTCGGATGCCCTTGCCTAATGATCTTCTTCTCCTTTTATAGACTTAGGCCTTGCTCAATAACATGGTCCAAAACCATAACAAACCAATACCATGGACCCAATACTTGGGATCAACACGTCTGACGAGGTACCATGGTCCAAAACCATAGGTTCAAATACCAAGGACTAACTACCACGGACCAAAGGTAAGTTCTCCAACATATACGTGCTTTTCCTTGCATGAAAGTGCGTGTATACACATACGCGCCTTTGAAACATATAACCCACGTGTATACGCGGCTTCGCTTCACGGAAACTGCATATATATATATTCTCTTCATTCTTGTAGTCTGATCATAAAATCCTTGCTGCTGACCTGCTGCACTATGATCTGTCATCTCCTTGATTTTCCATCAAGGACAACACTTGTCTCATAATGCCAACACATATGGTGCAAAATTGGATGCAAAAGATGGTGCAAAAAAGGGCACAAAAATAGATGTAAAAGTAGGTACAAAATTAGATGCAAAAAATGGCATAAGACTAGATGTAAAAACTGGCATAAACTGGATGCAAAAAAGGCACTAAATTGGATGAAAAATATGGTGTAAAACTCGATGAAAATTACAACACAAAGCTAGAAGAAAATAATGGCACAAAATGGGAAGTAAAAAATGATGCAAAAATAGATGCAAAAATTGGCACAAAACTAGAGGCAAAACCTATTGTAAAACAAAATGCAAATCTTGGTGCAAAATATGATGCAAAAAATGATGCAAAATTTGCATAAAAAAAATGCAAACGTTGGCGCAAAAAGGGATGCTTTAAAAATTATACAATAGAGCTCGATTTAATGCTAGGTTGCTCATCTCAATTGAGAAAAAATGCACTAAAATTTGGGCTAAATCTACCGCAAATTTCTTGTTTTGTTGTAGTGTTCCGAAATCTACAAGACCTTGTCCATTCTTGGACTTCAAGCCAATCTCCATCTACAAAATTACCTATAAACTAATTTCAAAGGTGATCATGATATGTATAACAAACACTTTCTTCTTCCCTCGAGAGATTTGATCCCTCTCGGCGCTTGATAGATCCGGAGTTAAGATTGATCTAGGCTGGTAAATATGAAAAGAAAAAGGATGGCATAACATTTAGTAGATAAGGTTGTCAACTAAATTTATTAATTTGATATTTGGAATTTGGAATGATCCTTTACAAGTCGGTAATTTGACATTTCAATCATCAGGCAACTAGAACTGAGGCACTGAATATTTATCCACGAAGTCCACACATATGGTTCTCGAGAGATTCGGGGTTATACCAATAATGTCGAGTTGCACTTATTCATTTGTGTGTGTTCATTGGTTTTCTATCTCTTGCTATTCTTGTGTAGACTTTGAATATGAATTGAATTTTTTCGTTCTCTTACAATTTATCGTCCTCATCTTTCTGGACTTTTTCCTCACCCTTCAGATAGTTTTTTCTTAGTTTACGTTCCCCTTTTTCTCACTATCATTTGGGAATGTACATACTCATGTTTTAGCTTGTTTTGCATCAGCATGTTCTATAACATGGTTGACCTCCCTTGTTACCTTGTGGCCACTACCCTCCCACTGACTGCGGGTGTTTCTGGTGCACAGTCTAGACACCATTATCCGTGTTGCTCTGTTTCAAGGTGTTTTTGTAAAAGGTGTCCTCGGGCCAGAGGGTGTTTCTCTTGCTTTAGGGCTCCTTGGAGTCAGATGTTTCAGAGTTTTCATTGTTGTGGTGGTGGTAGTGTGCAATGGCTTTGTGGTTGTTATTGGCTGAGATGCATCCTATGTTGGCTTTAATGTTGTTGGATGTGTGCTTCCTATTGTTGAAGAGGTCCTCTTCTGGTTTACAGGCTCTACTGTTTTGGTTATGTTGGCATGTGGTATTTTCCTATCCCTCTTATAGTTTTGTTGAATTGGGAGGCTATGCGATTCGATTGTAGGATCTCCCATGTGCATGCCCACATTACTGTGGAAAGGTGGCAATTTTTTTCTTGATGGCTATTTTAAATTTTCCGATGATCTCTATCCACGTCCCCACTTCCCCAATCTGAGATTCACTCTGCCTGAGCTTCCCATTTGTGGTGGATTGATTTTTCTAGGATTCTTCCCTTTTTGGGTGACAACGTACTACATCAAATTTTCTCTCTGGTGACTCTCCTTCACTAATGTGACGCGAAGGATCTACAACTACCTCCCCTTCCTGTGCCTCAAAAGTGGGTTTTATTGGGAGAGGTTGGTGTTTTTTCTGAAATCGAAGTTATTTTATTGACGGTTGAGGAATATTAGCATTTTTTTGTGGGTTTATTCCCTACTAATATTCTCTACAAGTTTCATTTGTAGTTTAATATGTTATCGGGATGTTGGACGTGGTAGGTGATATCTCAATCTTTATTTTCTACCTGAGAGGGGTATTGTGCGTCATGAAATGTGGTTTTGTTTCTCTGGCTATTGATGTGTCAATCCACAAGGCGTTCATTTAAGACACGATGGATGCGGAAAATTCATACACTAAGAAACTCTAGCCTTGGAACTTTGAAGACCCTTTGACCCTATCTAGTCACCACACGACCTTTGGACCTAGTCAGTAGGAGATGCCCAAATCACACAACGATATCCCCCAAATTTTCACATGTGGCACTGTGTATCAAAGAAGGATAAGGGAAGGATCATCAAGTCCAATTCTTAAACTAAGCTCCTAATCTTTGGACATGATGCGCTTTGGGATCGTGTTATCAACTTATATAAGTGGGCATTAGTTGAACGTTGGGCTTTTACAGAGATGCCAAAGAAGAATATATAGGAGTGGGTTAAACAAACATGGGCTCCTATATTGGGGTATTCCCATAAAGTTAGCTTGTTGATGAAATATTCGTACAAATTCCACTTTCTGCACTCAGATGATACTGAATGGATCCTTAAAAGTCCTTGGGTGTGGGGTCACATCTTTCTTCTGATTTATAGATGGTACGTAGGCTTTAACACACTATTAGATACTCCGAATAATGACCTCGTATGGGTTAAATTATCAGGGTTGTCACTTGAATTATGGATGCGTTAGAACTTGACAGATATTGGGAACTCCATTAGTCATTTTATCTATATGGGCTCGGGATGCGTGCGTGCTCGAGACAAATATGTGGCATGGATTTTGGTTGAAATGCATTTTTCCGGGGGCCTCCCAGAAAATATTTATCTTTCTTAGGGACTGATCCAGCTCATACATTGTCTGAATTATTAGGGAATCTTGTTCACGTGACTCATTTTTCACCACATGAGACATATTCTGGATTGAAGCCCTTATAGGCGGTCGACCTTTATTGATGGTTCACACGGTCAGGGAAAATGTGGTCGTATGTCTCGGAAGCCATCTTATAAGTAGCATCTTCCCTCTAATAAAGGTACTGTGTGTTTATCGGGTGGTCCATCTTTATTTATTGAATCTTCTCTTTGCCCTTTTTTCTCTTCTCCATCCTCCTCTCCTTTACCCTCATTGGACAATCCTACGAGGGAAGATTTCTCTTTTGTCCCTGAGAGGATTTTTTTACCTCCTTTTCCTTTGGAAGGGAGGCCTGACCCACTTCTCTCAATGATTCCTCATCCCTTTTCCGGTTCTCCCCTGATTACTTAGTCCCCGATGGATGGCTATTTTCCCTCCCTCGACTTTGTCTTGCCTGGATCCCCCCTCCATCTGAGGTCCCTCTAGAATCGACCATTATCCCATCCCCTCCTCCCTCTACTACCTCAAACCGCAATACCTCTCCCCATAATTCAGTTGATAGCGACATTGATTTCCTCATGTTGAACCTCGCAATGGATTTGGCGGCTCTTAATATCCATAAGGGTCGGGTTCAACCCAAATCCCCTGTCATCGACCCTAACTTTGCTTTAAACATATTTGTATGAAGAAGGGGGGAAATAGAGTATTCACTTTAGGGTTCGAACAATGGGAATTTCTTTATATTTTGATGGTTTTGCAGCATTGCGTGATGTCCCCATTTTCTCGTCTTTAGATTCTCAGGCCCTTAGAGTGAATGTGCCCACCGAGGGGGCTTCATGATGAAAATTCTCTCACTGAATCTTCATGGCTTGGGAGACTCCATGAAGAAATTAGTCCCGTGACATCTGATTCATAATATTCTTCCTTTCATCATTCAAATCCAAGAGAACCTAGAAGACTCTATCTGTGTTGTTTCATACTTTCTTTCCATTTTCTCTGATTGGCACTTGGTGGTTGTGAGATCTGTTGGTATGTCAGGTGGACTTGTAGCACTTTGGGAACCTAGGTGACTTAAATTGCATGCCTACATACTCTTTTCTCATATTCTACTGACTGGCCACATCTGTGGGATACATAGTCGTACAAAATTTCCTTAATTTAAATGCTCCTTGTAGAGATAGAGTAGTTTTTGGAACATAATGGAGGCATGCGACATTCTTAAGATTGAAACACTTATTATGGCAGGAGATTTGAACGTCACCTTGTCAATGCAAGAATGCTTGGGCACTCGCTGTTGAAGAGGCCCTTTAGCTAATCATTTGATTTCACTATTTGTATAACTTCATCTGGTAGATATTTGTCCCTCTCCTCTATCTCCTACTTGGAACAACCACATAGTTGGTGATGAACATATTGGAAAGTGGCTGGATCATTTCTTGGTCCATGAGAACCTTGTGGACTTATTAGGAAATATGAAGTCCTAGTTGGAGAAATCTTATATATCCAGCCATCTCCTGGTAATTATGCAATGGAGGATGGAAAATGCATGCCTAGGGATCCCTTTTAAGTTTAACAGGGTATGGTTTGAGGATGAATATTTTAATGATTTGGTTTCTTCCTCTTTGGCCTCGGTGGATAGGGAGCCAGGGTCTTTAGCAATGCATTCGATCACTCAGAAGCTAAATTATTTGAAGAGCAAGGTTAGAGTTTGGGAGAGAAGGAAGAAACAAGTTATGTTTCTAGATCTACAACAGATAACAACGAAAATCTCTCGTCTTGGTCTGTCAATGGAATGAGTGGCTCCAACACAACAAGCCCTTGAACATTTGAAATAGTTGGAGGGAAGGAAGAATCAAATGCTTGACATTCAAGAAGCCACTTGGAAGCTCAAGGGAATAGTAGTATGGTTGCGGGAGGGTGACTGTAATACCCTATTTTTTCATCATTATGCTAATCAGAGAAGGAACATTAATTCAATATGGCATATCAAAAAACCAAATGGGGAGACGATATATTATACTACAAAGATTTAGAAAGAGTTTGTGTCGTATTTTGGAGACTTCTACAAGACTATGACAGGAGTGAATATTGAATACCAAATATTGGGATTGGATCTCTACCCTACTATATTCGATGAGGAGTCCAATGAGGCCACTTTCCGCCCTATTTCTCTGGAGGAAATTTTTATTGTGATAAAATACTTTGCGAAAGATAAATTCCCAGGCTGAGACGGTTAGGCAATGGAGTTATTTATTGACTTCTTTGATTTAATATGATAAAGTCTTTTGGATCTGGTGGAAGAGTTTAAGACTACTAGTCATATCACTGGAGCAATAAAATCTACGTTCCTTTCTCTTATTCCGAAATCTACAAGCCCTCGTCTATTCCTAGACTTCAGGCTAATCTCTGTCTACAACATTACCTGTAAACTAATTTCAAAGGTGACCACGAGATGTATGACAAACTCTATCTTCTTCCCTCAAGAGAATTGATCCCTCTCGGTGCTTGATAGATCCAGAGTTAAGATGGATCTAGGTTGGTAAATATGAAAAGAAAAAGGATGACACAACATTGAGTAGATAAGGTTGTCAACTAAATTTATTAATTTTAGATCTGGAATTTGGAATGATCCTTTACTGATCGGTAATTTGACGTTTCAATGAACTCAAGCGACTGGAACTAAGGCACTGAATATTTATCCATGAAGGCCACACATATGGTTCTGGAGAGAATAGGGGTTATATCGATAGTGCCAAGTTGTACTTATTCATTTGTGTGTGTTCCTTGGTTTGCTATCTTCTGGTATGTCTTGTCTAGAATTTAAGGATGAATTGAATTTTTCATGCTCTTACAGATTATTGTCCTCATATTTCTAGATTTTTTCCTCACCCTTCGAATTGTTTTTTCTTAGCTTACGTTCCCCTTTTTATCACTATCCTTTAGGAGTGTACCTGATCATGTTTTAGCTTTTTTGTGTTGGTGTGTGTTATAACATGGTTTACCTCGCTTATTACCCTGTGGCAACTGCCCTGCCACCAGTTGTGGGTGTTTCTGGTGCACAATCTGAACACCATTCTCTGTGTTGCTCTATTTCAAGGTGTTTTTGTAAGGTGTCCTTGGACAAGGGGGTGTTTCTCTTGCTCTAGGGCTCCTTGGGGTCGTATGTTTTAGAGTTTTTATTGTTGTGGTGGCAATAACTTACAGTGGCTTTGTGGTTGTTGTTGGTTGAGTTGCAACCTATGTTGGCTTAGATGTTGTTGGATGTGTGCTTCCTGCTGTTGAAGAGGTCCCCTTCTGGTTGCAGGCTCTATTGTTTTGGTTATGTTGGCCTATGGTATTGTCCTCTCCCTCTTAGATTTTTGTTGATTGGGGAGGTTATACGATTCGATTGTAGGATCTCGCCTGTGCATGCCCACGTTGTCATGGAAAGGTGGTGGATTTTTTCTCAGTGGCTATTTTAAATTTTCTGAAGATCTCTATCCAAGTCCCCTCTTCCCTGATCTGAGATTCACTTTGCCTGAGGTTTCCATTTGCGGGGGATTTATTTTTATGGGATTCTTCCTTTTCAGGTTGACAACGTACTACATCAACTTTTCTCTCGAGCAATTTTCCTTCATTAATGTGACACGGAGAATCTACAAATACCTCCCCATCCTAAGCCTCGGAAGTAGGTTTTATTGGGAGCGGTTGGTATTTTTTTGACATCATAATTATTTTATTGACCATTTGAGGAATATTTGTATTCCTTTTGCAGGTTTATTCCCTACTCACATTCTCTATATGTTTCATTTACACTTTAATACATTCTTGGGTTTCTAAACGTGTTAGGTGGATGTGGTATGTGATATCTCAAGTTTTTTTTTTCTACCTCAAGGGGGTATTGTTCCTCATGGAACGTGGTTTTGATTATTTGGATGTTGATGTGTCAAACCACGAGGAATTCATTCAAGCCACGATGGATGTAGAAAAGGCATACACTAAGACTTCCCAGCCTCATAATTTTGATGATTCGTTGACCCTATCTAGACACCACATGACCTTTGGACCTACCCAATGATGAGCCTAGGTATTGCAGCAAGAATTCTGCAACTCCCAGGGCTACTAGATTTACTTATCAACCTAGGGTTCATACAAACTTGGAGGTGACAGTGCTATATGCACAATGTTAAGTTTTGGTATGTTCTATGCTAAAGCAATTTATTTAAATTTTCATAGTTAGCAATCACATCAGCATTAAGATAAACTGCAGATAGAACATAAATATAAATCGCAGAAGACAAGCCAAGACAAGAAGACACAAGATATGGCGCGAGCCAGGGACAAACCCCACAATGTGTGGGGAAACCCTTTGATCAAATATTCTTTTATCTTCAAAGTTCAGCAGAGAAAGAGAGAGAGAGAGAGAGAGATAATACATTTACAACAGAAGTCAACACGTTGACTTATCTGGATCTGAGCATAGATCAGTTCTTATAATGATAAGATCAGTTGAAGACATTCTGTTTCAACTGAATCTCCAAGGTGACAACTTCACCTATCCATTTTGTTCATCTGCTGCACCTTACCGTGTAACACCATCATGCTGCATAATGCATCTTCATGCTGCTCATGCATCATCATGCTGCCCTTTATTGACATGCCCATGATGCTGCTTCTATCATTATGATCTGAGACTGTTCATCCTTATCATTTCCATTATGTTGAGTCCTTTTACAAGCATACCAAGGATCTCTCGACCATCATAGTTCTATCATTGTCGCTGTTCATCATTATGGCTATTATGCCAAGACAGTCATATATATATATATATATATATATATATATATATATATATATATATATATATATATATATATATATATATATATATATATATATATATATATATATATATATATATATATATATATATATATATGCAACACTGAGATAATCACTTAATGTGATCTCCATTTAGCTAAGACAGTGTTAGAGCATGCTTACTCATATACATTTATATCCATGTGCTTAGGCTGTTTAGAAGGTAGGTCCGAAGTGATGTTTAGCCGAGACATATTGAACCTGCACCTTGACATCAAGAACCTGTACTCACCTGAGATCAGCGTCATTCTTTTTGCAGTGCGGATCTGCTCCCATACATGCCAGGTCTTGACTGCACCTTCCTTTATATCACTGCGGCTACCCTTATGACTGTAGCTTCCTTTATTTTACTGCAGCTACCCTTACATGCTATTCATGACCTGCGTATTAGGCTACAGGTCTGCATATTAGGGCTTCCGTTTAATACATCTGGACAGCGTAATAAGGGTCTCCCTTGACTGCGTTCAAGGTTGTTCCTTTTAACTACGTGAAGGGTATTATAAAGACCGTGGACAGGTCCTTAGATAACTGCGGCTAGGTCTTCAATGAGCAGTGTATTATATTCCTTCATGAACAACGTATTATAATCATTCATAAACAACGTGGTTCATATATTATGACTGCAACTAATATACCTGCTCCTTAATTCATATACCTGCGTAATCATATACCTGCGTGGTTCATATATTATGACTGCAACTAATATACCTGCGTAATCATATACCTGCTCCTTAATTCATTCATAAAACCTGAGTTCTGTTCCTCAGTCCTTCCATTATATACCTGTACAAGATTCACGTGGAAATCTTAGAGAGGAATGTGAAGTTCTGTTTCTTCTATAACTCTGAAAATAAGTCTCCTTTGACTGCGTGTTAGATGTCTTCTTTTGACTGCGTTTTAGGTGTATCATTTCATCCACAGTAGACCGAATGAAGAGCCTTTTCTTCCTGCATATAGGCTTCTCCTCCATAGCCATGTTTAGATTTAGGGCAAGCGTATCAGACTTTTGGACAACGTAGATCATCCTTATATGCCTGAGTATTTATGACTGCGTTCTCCATTAGGGCATCATCATACTAGGCCTGTGTAATCCATAGTGAATCTCCTTCTCCAAAAACCCAAGACGTGGAGAGGAGATCACTTGAGGTGAGTTACCAAATGACTTCAAATCCTCCTCTATTTATACTAAAAACGTAGAGGTTGAATAGACACGTCGGCTGGGCTTCTAGAGCCTACATAAGAGCTGGTCGGCTTGATAATAATTACATAAACAAAATAAATTCATATCTCCATAAATACTTATCGGAATCGGATGATCTTTGGATCAATCCTACACCTCTCGATGAGAGGGATCCAATAAAAATATAAGCTACCAGAAATAAGCTAACCCACATGGAGTTTGGCCCTAGTTGCCAATTTAACACACAAGCAGAAGCGAAGGTACTGCCTGTTGTCACTGCTCATCTGGCAAGAGACCCAAGGGGTTCCAAGCCAGAGTTTTATAGGGTCAAAAGAAGCTTGATTTTGATGGAAGAAGAGAAAATTTATTCTAAGGGGGAGCTACTCTACTGCAGTAATGAAGGAAACAACCTGTAATGATAACTCACACTAGACCCTAGCTAACCAATTAAACAATTATGCTAAGCAGAATTACTAGAACAACACTAATCTAATGCTAATTATCTAAGTTACAAAAGTAAAAGCATCAAAACTAGACTAAGGGGTAAGCAAAGGAAACTAAGCTAAGTCTGTGTTTAAGTGGAAGAGCAGTCGAAGGATGAAATTGGCGAAAGAAGGACATGAGGGAGAAATAGCGCATGAGAACCGTTGGATCAAGCGGGTGAAAGGTAAATGAATGGCTAAGATTGGATCACAGGAGGCTTAGGTGAATAGGTGAATGAACAGGGTAACGAAGCAGATGAATGGCTGAGATTATATCATGGAGGCTAAGTCAAAATATGGACGGACAGGACTAATCGGCTGAGCAACGGTGGAGATCGACCGAGCTAGTTGGTGATCGGGTGAAGCGACAACCGTTAGATTAGGAGACAGATCGAAAGTGAAGATTGGAGCGCCTAAAGGAACGTGAGGAAATGATGGAGCGATAAGTTGTTTATCACACACCCTCAAAGCCATAAGTAGTTTTCCAAAATTTTACGCGATTAGCCTCCCCGGGCGACACGTAGCACAGGGAAACCACTCTTATCGCGTGCCTTCAGGCGGATAACAACCGGACAGAAATCCATGCAATATGGCGTGATAGCTGTCAGATCTGTCTAGGCAGATCAATGGTGGAGACTTGACTGAGCTGGTTGGCGAGCGGGTGTGCGATAGTCATCGGATCTGATAAGGCAGATCGACGGTTGGGATTTAAAGTGCACAAAGTCAAATGCTAAAAGCAAATTCAGGCGGTGATTGGTCATTTTTGCTTGTGAAAGGCGATCTACCGGTAAAAACCGTTTAAACATGAATTATCAGCTTCCGCTAAGTGTTTCGTGTTGAAGGAGAATGAAATGGGAATGTGAGGGAGATCAAATGATAGGAAGAGAGTGAAGGAACATGTGACCATGAAATGACTGAATGACCATGAAATGAACCAAGTAACAATGTAATGAACCAGTGACTGCGTTAAATGACAAACTTCATGCAAAACTAAAACTCTGTGTTTTTGGGGTTGTTGCAGGGTTTCTTCCTCACGTCATGGTCCCAGAGGGAGGAGGTGAGGCCGAGACACATGTGGAAAACCTTATGGATATTTTCTTTGCTAACCTTCTAACTAAATGAAATCATAAATGATCTACTCTGCACTACTGTAATGAGACTGCAACTATTTAAGCAGATGAATAGTTAAACAATAAACCTCTGGAATGGAAATGAACTACTTAAGCAGATGAACAGAAAATAGGAAACTATGCTACTTAACAATACAATAAAGAGGAGTTTTGGTTGCTAGGGTTGGGCCCCAACCCAAGAGCTTCAGCCCTCTGAGTTAACTCAGTGCTGGCTCGAAAAAAATTTCATCTTCATTATAAAAGAACACTGTATTACATCAAAACTATTTCAAGTCTTCACTTGGACACAAAGTAGAGTAAAAGGTCTGAATACTTCTAATGCTTGCTAACTGACTAAAAAAACTGAGGTCCTAATCCCTTCTATTTATACATCTGAAGTCTCCAATGACTTCCTTAAAAATTAGGGAGGCACAACTCCCAACTCAATGATAAACTCGTTCTTTCCCTTTCACTAGCTCAGCTGCCTTCTAGTAGGGAGGCTGCTTGTACTTTCACTTGCTTGGTTGCCTTCTAGGACTCCTAATTTGGCTTGTTTCCACTTTCACTTGCTTGGCTGCCTTCTAGGAGGGAGGGTTGTTGGTACTTTCAGCTGATGGAGGGATATTCGAATGGAGGAGCAGTAAATGAGGAGGATTTACCTCCTGTAATTCCTCTCCCTTGTCCCCTCCAAATTTTTACCAAGGTCTTTTAACATATTTCCTTGCTTTTATCTTTTATTCCTGCATTAGATGCACATTAGACCACAAAGCAAAAGATCCAACTCTAACTCATCTCATAAGCAAAATCTAATCAAAAGTATGCAATAATTTGTGAGAATAGTTGGTTTGACTAAGCTAGGAGGTGAATTAAGGCCAATTAAGGCCCATATAATTACTCAATGATGAGTCTCATCATCACCCCCCTACTGAAAGTGTTTCTCGTCCTCTGAGAAACTTAGTGGCTCTGGTAGCCTCTCTGACATCCTATGTGTTATCTCTTGAAATTTCACCTCAGGCTGAGAAAGGTAAACCTCAAGGCTACATCAAACCATTTAGCCTCGTAGCTAGCCCTACGGGGCAGGAGAAGGCTCTCTCCGGTCAATCTCGGCAGATCTTCAATGGGATGAGATGACCAACAAGGTAACACTGATATTAGGCTAGTAAACTGATCAAAAGGGTTGATTTGGGGTTTTTTGGGTTTTTGGTGGCAAATTGAGGAATTGCAATTTTGGGTGCGGGGATTTGACACAGTTTCTGCAGGGGGTTCTTTGGGGCGAGATAGGAGACCGTATTGATGCTTTTGATTGAGGTGAGTGGATGGAAAAGACCGGTGAGGAGCTAAGGAGAGCAAATAATACTTTGAATTCTCCTTAAACAGCAGAAAACATAGAAATTAAACAAATTTAAAAGCAGAGCATGGCAAGCATGAATTCTTACTTTAACACTTCATTTGTTTAATGTGCAGAAGTAAAGAAAGGAAATGAATCACATAAAAAAGCTTACAAGAACATTGAGAAACACACCATCAACACATGAGTCCACAAGAATCCCAAAGATGACTGCAAAACCCTGGTCTTCCTTAGCCAAAAATTGCAGAGATACAGTGAAATAATACAATGATAGCTTCTCCCTCAAGAGTCCAACCTTCCAACCTCTGAAAATGATTAAGAAAATACATAATATAGGCAAGCCAACCTCTTCCCTTGCCTCTAGGGGTCGAGCTCATCCTTCTAGGAGCTGTTTCAACTAATTCTAAACTGAGCACTAAAATCTAGGTAGTCAAAACAACTTGCTTCTATAAGCTAGGAAACCAATCCATTCATTAAATATTTACCCTTGACATGAATGAATCTTCTAGAAGTGTTAAACAAGAGTAAAAGTGTCTTAGAGTTACAATAATTACATCACAGATAATCATCTTCAACCCCAAAAATTCAAACTGAGTCAAATCTGCGTTTTCTGGGCTGTACAATGCAATCTGGCAAAAACTGCCTAACGGGTCGCGCACCCCTGCCTGACGGGGCGCGCGCCTTTGGAGCGATGTTTGAGGCACTTCCCAGTCTCAGAATCAGGTGCAGGATAGCTCGTTGGAAAGGTCTTTCCGTCTACTTTCCAACCCAACTAGAATTTTTCAATTTGGAGTTCATTGGCCCTGTCAAAAATCAATTCTCCCAAGACAGCTTTCTGCAGTTCAAAAAAGTGGCAGAAAGTCAAAATTTTCATGTATTTTGACCTTCTGGAGGCCCAAAACTCCATAAAAACTCAAGTCCATTAATGGGAATATGTAACTTTGCATAAAAAATCAGGAAATGTTGAGTTTTTGTGAAAAGGAGTTGCCATGACAAAGGGTCTCACCGGGGTGAGACCCGTTAAAGAGCCAAAACCTGTAAATTACCAAAAAAATGCCAAAATTACCCAAAATTCTCAAAAAATTTTGGGATTTGAGCTGTGGCTAGGCTATTGAGTGCCTTTATCCTTCAGTGAGGCCTCAGCCAAGATATGGAGGGGATTGGGCTTCTTTCTCCGTTTTTGAGCCTCGGTCAACCTCCTTTGAAACACTTTCATTTTGGCTTTGCATACATGCATCCTTGCCCAATAATGATTTTTCATATTCCTCATCAGCTTTTTCTCTTCGTTGGCCTTAGCCAACAGCCTCTCTAAGTGTGCATTCACCTGGATGAGCATAGACTCTCGGTCAGCAGGCAATGGATCACCGGGTCTTCTTCGGTTCAAGACTCGGTCACTACGAATCCTCCATAACTCATCAAGTACTTTCTCCTCCTCCAACTGTTTGTTCCGCTGCTCCAGGTAAGTGATATTCCATTGGGCACCTTCAAGTCTCCTCTGCAAAACATAATTTTCAGCCCTGAGATGCTGAATGATCTCCTTTGCCTCTCGGCTAGGAGAACTGGCCTCAAGATCAATCATCTCAGTGTCTGGAACTCCTGATGGAACCTCATGAATCATGGGTTTTTTTCCCCTCTGTGGTACCTGTGCTGGTGAAGAAAGCGAGGCCCCTTCCACCTGATGTGGAGATAACACTCGCTGTGCTGATGATGAAGGCGAGACCCCTTCCACTTGCTGTGGAGATAGTACTCGCCTGGCTGCTGCAAATAAGGTCCTCTGGCCTCTCTGATAAGTGAGCTGAGGTGAGGAACTAACATGTCGAGTGATCAGAATATCAGGCTGCTGAGATGGTCCTCCCTCCTCCTGAATGACCTCTGGATGTGGCTGGGGTGGTGCTGTGAAAAACTCACGGGAAATGAACTCCTCCCATGAGATGCCCTGCTGAGTCAACTGATGCAAGACTATGAGCTGAATCAAACCATAATGACATAGGCTCCTGTACTGCTGGGTCGGGGTCTTCCTCTGCAACATGGGCACCATCCTCTGAATGTTCTGAAAGAAGAAGACTGGGATGTTCATCATCCTCACTCGGGTGAAGTGCATCAAGAGGCGAATGTGATATGAGTACACCTGTGAAAATCTGCCCTCATAGGTAAAATAGTGTATAATAAGCCTCATGATGGGAGCATACTCGCTCCGGAGAAATCTGAATGGAAAAACACCCGCCAAATGTCTCATGAATGGTGGCCGGACATAAGGCTCAAAGTGAACAGTATCTAGCAACTTGCGCTTAGGCCACACCTCACCAACATTCGGTATCCCTATAGCATGTGAGATCACCTCGGGTGTTAATGTAAAATCTACCCCTGCTAGATTGACATGTCCATCATGCAAATGTAAAACAAAGAGGCGGGCCAACTCTCTGTGATGTTGAATCCGAGAGATCCTCTCACAAAACTGATAACAAGACATGTACTGAAAACAAGTAACTGCCATAGGACAGGCCTGTAATTCTGCCAAAGAGGTGGGCTCCTCTCGTTTATGATGTCCACCCTTACCCCCCTTACGAGGCCTCCTCTGTACCTCAACCTCTGTAGATGATGAATGGTCATCACTTTGCTCATAAGTTCCGGTTTCTGACATGGTTTAGGAGCAAAGTGGACAAGCTGAACTGCTGTCTCTGCCTGCAAAAAGTGCTGAACTCTATGTTGTTTCAAGGGGAAAAAGACATGAGGGAAATGTTAGGGGAGGGATCTTTTAACAAGGAATGGGAATATATAAATATAACAGGGATTTTTTAACGGAAATGTTGCAAATCATTATGCATATAGGAATACATATTTATAATTTGGAAATCATTTGCAAAGATCATTGCATATGGGAAAAAACATGTATGAAAGTGAACATGGGAATGTGCATACATGTATTAATAGGGGAAATAGGGAAACCATGCACAAAACATGTTGACATATTTACCAACACTTTTTGTTATTTACACATGCATATGGTGGAGGGAAATTAGGGTTTGAATTTGTTTTTTGATGCTTTGGGAGAGGGGTATGGTTTTCATTTTTAGTGATTAGGGATGGGGAAAGATTTGCATTTCATTTGTAAAATAATATGGGAAAAGAGATGAACACATAGGTGTGAGTGAAAGGGAAAGGAGGGAAACAAACCAAAGGAAAAAATAGCTTGAAACAACACAAACCCTAGCACAGTTTGCTCATTAACATTGCAGCCATATAATGTCTTTTCACTTGCACGATTTGAGGTTAAAATACAAGCATGAGGGCTTACATTCATCACCATCCACAAAAATGATGTGTAAAGAGCCTACCTCGAACAAATTTGATGACTTGGAGGAAGATTGAGCAATTTGTTTGAAGTTTGCAGCAAGACAGTCCAACGGGTCGCGCACCACTCCCAATGGGTCGCGCCCATTGTTTTTCTGAACTGTGGGAGACCCTCTGACGGGTCGCGCGCACCCAACGGGTCGCGCCCCTCTCTGCTGCCCGAAATCGCTCTGCCTTTGCTCCTTTCTCTCAATCACTCTCTCAAACCTCTCTTGCAAGTGTTAGGACGCACAATGAGAGTGAAAGGAGGGAATTTGGGCTTTTATAAGTTTTATTTGAAAAAATTTCATTAATAAACCCACTTTCTAAAGTTTATCTTTGACACTTTTATAACACGGACTTTGGTTTCCTTTATCCTGAATTTGACTTATTGAGTGCTTTGACTTGATTCTTTTTGCAGGTAGATCGTCTGAGGGATCTTGGCAAGGGGACCAGGGTTGCATTTTGTCCGCTGAAGACCTTTGAAATTTCATCACTTATTTACAAAAACTGAGAAAATGACCTTGGCTTTAAAAAACAGAGTTTTTAAATCCAAGGTGAAAGTTCATTGTACAAGATAAAAATATCGAAGAAACATGTTTACAATCCTCCCTATGGCTTGCTTAGTACTCATGGATTTTCAAAGACATGACCTTACAGAGATAAATGACCAAAACCCTAGACCTAAGACTTTGACCTCAAGAAAAATCAAGACAAGATTGAAAAACTTAATGACTGATATGACCTGATCCAGCAAAGCCAAGAGGGGTATAAATAGACCAGCTCCTCCATCAGGGTTATGGCATGCCTAACGGGATGCAAAATTTGACACTGATGAGACACCTACTAATGCAAATGCAAAGAGCTTTGATCGCTGATGGAGGGCTTTCAAGACCGACACTAACATTGGCTCCAATGGGGATGGTAGCTCCTTGGAGGTACCAAGAACCTTAGACCTCTGGGAGAGCAGACCAGTGCTTTTATTCATTGGGCAATGGAGTCAACTTATTCACATGTGACCAAATTTAAAACAACTTTATTTGACTTGGCCAATTGACTGAAATCCTAGACTAACTTTGACACTAACTCACTTACTTTATGCAGAAAATGAACTGACATGAAACAACTTGTAAAACTCACACCAACTAATCACCATTTTTAGAATTATAGCCTTCACCGGGGACCCCAAACTGAAGATGAGAGATCAGTTTCACACTTGCTGCAGAATGAAAATAAAATGGTAATTACAATGAGAGTGATTAGAGCAGAAAATGCTCAAGCATGATACCTTTTGAGCAGCCGGCCATTCACCGACCCACCAAGACATTCATCACCATTCATTTCTTTGAGAAGAAAAGCATTTGGACCACGGTATGCTGCAATTTTGTAAGGACCCTTCCATAAGTTGTCGAATTTTCCATGCTTCCCTTTGTCTTCATTGCGGGCATCCCATCTCAACACAACATCATCAATCTGAAAATCATCTGCTTTGGCCTTTTTGTCATAGATTTTCTTTATGCGCTCCTGCAACTTAAGGGAATTCTGATAAACCTCATCTCGTGTCTGCTGTAAATGAATCATTTGACTGATCCGCCGTTGCATAGGATCCTCCTCACCACTAGCTTCTTGAAACAACTTTGCTACTGGAACACTAAGTGAAGTAGGAAACACTGCATCTACTCCATAAACAAGTTCAAAAGGTGACATACCAATTGACTTCTTTTGACTTACCCGATCAGCCCATAATGCATTTATTAACTTCTTGTGCCAGCTCTTCTTATTTATTTCCAGCAATTTCTTTATGATGTTCACTAGAGATTTGTTCGAAGATTCGGCCAGCCCATTACCTTGCGGATGGTAGGCGGTCGAATGCCCCAAGCTGATGTTATATTTATAGCAAAAATCAACCAACTTCTTCGATTTGAATGCTGCTGCATTATCTGTAATCAACTTATGTGGACAGCCGAAACGTGACAAGATATTACTTTCAAGAAAAGAAATAATTACCGAATCCGTGGCTTGCCGGGTGGGAATGGCCCAAATCCATTTTGTGAAGTAATCTGTGGCGGTCAAGATCCATCGATGCTGCCCGGAAGATGCTGGGTGGATTTCGCCAATAAAATCCAAGCCCCATTGCTGAAATGGTGCGCTGATTTCAACCGGCTTGAGAGGCAAAGGCTGTAATTTCTGTTTTCCTTGAAAAATTTGACATTCATGACAACTCTTTACCGCTTTATACACATCAGAAAATAAAGAAGGCCAATAGAAACCAGCTCTCAAAATCTTATTAGCCGTGGTCTTCCAAAATAAGTGACCCCCACAGTCACCTTTATGGAAATCATCTACTGTTGTCTTAGCTTCCTCTTCGACCAAACAGTTCAGCAAGATGCCACCGGGATCTTTCCAATAAAGTGCAGATTTGATAATGCAAAATTTGGCAGCCTTTAGTTTCAATGTTCTAGCTTTGTTTCTAGGCATTCCAGGAGGTGAAGATAAATTTTGAAGCACATAAACTATATCAGCATACCAAGGAGAAGACACAAAGATATCGGACACCGGTAGAACTGAATTTTCTTCATCTTCATCGGACAAGGCAGCAATCAAATTGATATCAAGGACGTGAAGATTTGTTTCAGCCATCAACTTAGCTAGACCTTGACCTTTAATCAACTTGGTAGGCTTAATTTCTACATCATACTCTAAGAGTGCAGCGATCCACTTACCCCTTCTTCCTTCCGGTTCCGTTTGCACTAAAACATCCTTAACAGCTGCATTAGGAACATATCCTAAAATATGAGAATTCAATATGTAAACCCGGAAATCTTTCAGAGCTTTGATTAGCGCCAATGCTTGCTTCTCAATGATATTATAATTCAGCGCTCCGTCTCTTATGATGCGGCTGAAAAAAGCTATGGGCCTCTCAACTCCATCTCTCTTTTGCATTAACACGGCTGCCAATGTATGCTCAGAGGCGAATGAAAACAAAATGAAATCCTGTGTATAATCTGGGCTGATCAAAGTTGGGGCTGAAGATAAGATTACCTTTATCAAATTAAAAGACTTCACCGCCTCTTCGGTCCATTTGAGCTCGCTGTCCTTCTTGAGCATATTTGTTATCTCTCTAAGATGTTCAGCAAGATTGGGGATGAAACGACGCAGAAAATTCAATTTACCATTGAAGGACTGTATTTCTTTCTTGCTACGGGGCTGCTCCAATTGCTGAATTGCTTCCACTCGTGCAGGGTCTATACGAATGCCATCTTTAGAAATGATATGGCCCAGCAGCTTGCCTTCACTCATAGCAAAAAGACTCTTCTTTGGATTCAATGAGATGCCATATTTTCTGCACTTTTGAAACACCTTAGTCAAATGAAACAAATGCTCTTCATCTGATTTAGAAAACACGGTCAGATCATCAAGATAAACAACTAAAAAGACATCTTTCTCATTTGCAAAGGCCATGTCCATTGCCCGCTGAAATGTGGCACCCGCGTTCTTCAATCCAAATGGCATCTTGGCATAATGAAATGTACCCCATGGAGTAGTAAATGTTGTCTTGTCACGATCATCTTCGTGCACCAAAATCTGATTGTACCCGGAGTAACCATCAAGCAATGACATCCTAGATGCCCCCACTACCCGCTGCAATATGTGATCCATTTTGGGCAGCGGATAATTGTCCTTTAATGACACCTTGTTCAGATTTCTGAAGTCTATACACAAGCGAATCTCACCGGTTTTCTTTCGCACGGGCACCAAGTTGGAAATCCAATCAGAAAACCGGATTGGCACTATAATTCCAGACTTATACAACCTGTTGACTTCCTTCTCAATCAATGGCAGCAATTTAGGATTAATTCTTCTCAACTTTTGCCGGAAAGGCTTTTGATTTGGTTTTATGGGAATGGTATGCTGAATGATACTTGTGTCATAAGTTTTCAAATCTGAATAGTCCCATGCAAAAACATTAGAATACAAAGATAATAATCTGATATATTCTTTCTTTACCTTGGGCGGCAATGCTTTTGAGAGCTTCACCATCTTTGGATTTTCAGCTGTCCCAAGATTTACATCTTCAACTCCTTCGTCCGTTGGCCTCAAAGTTGGCTTGCGAGCCACATCATCTTGATCGAACAATTCTTCCAAAGGAATCAATCCTTTAGGAATGTAATTGTCCTTGAGCTGCAACACATCCATATGATTTACTCCTTCAGCTTCCGTGTCTATCGAAATGCTTTCGAATTTACCCTCAACTTGCAGAAAATCTTTGATTTCTTCGTCATCTTGGAAAACTTGCCAACACCTTTGGTTATCTGGAACTGTAGGACGATGCTTTACATATATCTCAAACTTATTGCTGGAATTCATGGGTATTTTCAGATTACTCGCTGCCTTAGCCAATGCATCCGCAACACCATTTTGAATCCGGGGCACACATGTCAAAGTATGTTCAGAAAATCTTTTTAAGATATCTAAAACAACATTCCGATATGCTCTCATGCGAGGATGTTTGGCCTGAAATTCACCTTTCACTTGCTTGATAACTAACTCGGAGTCGCCATATACCGCTATCTTCTTTGCCTTCAACTTCCGAAGGATTTTCAGACCAGCAATTAGAGCTTCATATTCCGCCTCATTATTTGAACAATCAAATGCCAATTTATAAGAACATACCCGTACCTTGCTTGGAACTTGATTTTGGGCTGAGAATGGGCTTCGAATCCACACACCTATACCAGCACCATCGCTGCCCACTGCACCGTCAAAATCCATGGTCCAAAGACCATCCTCGTCATCTTCTAAGTGCTGAAAATCTGATTTTGATTCATGTTCTGTTTGCTGCCCTTTTATTTCAGCAAGTGGCCTTATGACAGCAGACCTTTCTTCACTTTCCTTTCTCAAAACTTCCCTGAAATTTTCTGAAATGTCTGGTATATCTTCTACTTGAACTAACTGACTATCTACCTCATTGAAATTTTCCGCAAACAAAACAAAAGATTCTAAATCTGTCTGTACATAATTTACAGGATGATTGACGGGCTTTTCCTTACTAGTGATCATGTATTTCATCTTTTGTTCCCGATATAACTTCCTCATTTGACCGAAAACTGGAATTGTAGCATATGAGAAATCTAGCTGAAGTGTACCTTTGAGTTTGGCTCCCCATGATCTCGACAGCAACATGCCAAACCGCGGGGGAATATCCGCCACCACTACATCCATCAAAACATTCTTCGCTGGAATTTGATCTAGACTCACAACCAAGTCTTTGATCAAGCCAATACATCTTACCCGGCTGGAATCAAACGAATACAAATCATGATACTTCCTTGTGATGTCAAGTCCCAGCTTCTCCATGATTGTTTTCGGCATCAAATTATGTGAAGCTCCCGAGTCAAACATGGCATTGTGCAACACAAACTCATGCAATCGCAAACTGATATAAAATGGAGGAACATCACTTTCGGGAGACTCACCATTTAAAGCTGGCCCAAAGATTAACTCTGGCTGATCATCTTGTACATTCACCATGTCTAGCATTGGATCAAAATTCAGCAACTTGGAAATTTGGCCTCGGTAAGTGGTGTTCTTCATGACCTCCGTCAAAGGAATAGATATCTTCAACTTTGCAATCTCATTCTCCAAACTGAAAACTGGAAGCTTCTCACCTTCTTTTGCCGGATTATCTCTTTTTTCAGCTTTATCTTTTGGTGCATTTGATGGCTGATCTATCTTGGCTGCTGGTGATGATGGAGTTGTTGAAGGACCGACTATGTCTTTTCCTTTTGAGGAAACCGAGTCATTCTTTGCTGCAATGTCTTTCTTTTTCTGCACGGGATTTATGGGAATAGCTCGGTTTCTCAATTGCCTTTGCTGTCCTTGCTGAGCTGACAAAGCATTCAAGTACCCTCTTTGATATTCTTCAGATTCTTCTTCAAGTATTGCATCGTTTGACAAAATATAATGCTCATCTTGGGGAAAGACGGAATTACTCACCAACTCATCTTCTTCCGTAATATATGTAGGCATATCATCAGGAGTGAAGAAGTGATTTTCCTCTCCAACATTATCACCTTCATCTTCAGATTCTTGGCTAACAAAATTCTGCTGAAAAGGTGGTTTCATTTGCTGCTGAGCTGCTGTGTCTTGTGCCTTTGTTTCACGCTGCTTGATCCTATATTGTTGCTGTTGTTGACCTCTGAAATTGGGATTACGAATCTGAGGCTCCGGCTTGTCAATAGTAACCTTTTCAAATGTCCTTCTAAGCTGCTCAAGCTGCTGGAGAACAACCTGATTTGATGTGGATGCTTCCTCCTTGATTGTGACTCGCTTTTCTGCCTTCATCCTTGCTCTTTTGTCATTCAAATTTGCCTCAACGCTGACAGCAATTTTCTGCATTTCCTCCAAGGTAGGTGGATCTCTGTCTCTCAATGAATAAGCCATCTCCGGATCAAAACCATCCGGGAACTTAAGAAGTGCTGACTTTCTAGATGGCCTCAAATCATCGGGAATAGCATTATAAACTGTATTGAACCTGATTATGTAATCTTGAACAGACTCACCCGGATTACGCTTGAGGTTGTTGTATTCGGCATTAATTTGAAGCAGATCCTTTCTGATTTCCCACCGATCTAAAAACTGATTCTGAAGTGCTTCCAAAGTAGTAATGTTGTTAGTTGTCAACCCTCTGAACCATTTTCTAACTTCTCCTGCAAATGTTTGCACGAACAGCCGCATGGTAACATCTTCCTCATCTAACTCATATAGATCAAAGAATGTGGTCATCTTGTCGATATGCTGCTGAGCGGTAATACTTTGTGGAGTGCCATCAAACATGGGGATTTTACTTTGGTAATCAGCTGGCATATCATGAAGATTTGCAGGCAAAACCAGTGGGGCAAACCGGGCAGCCATTGCTCTCGGAGGGGGAGTAGGATGGGTATGAGGAGGAGGAGCTGTGATAGCAGGGATTATAACAAGAGGAGGTGTAGTTTGTGGAGTTGGGGGAGTCGGAGGTGTAGGAGAAGAAGGAGGAGAACCGACTGTTGATTCGGGATAGGTAATTATAGGTGAAACTGAAACATAAGGAGGGTAAGATTCTTCGTGAGCCGTGATAGTAGATCCAATGTGATCAGAGATATTCTCAACAAAGTCAGCAAGGGTAGTAGCTTGAACACTTGACTGAAGATGTCTTAAGATGAAATTTTCAACCAATTTATTATGTCTTTCAAAATTAATAGCAGCTGCAAAATCAGGGTCAAGAACTAGAGAATCGAGCGCACTTTCAGACTTAGCTTTAAACAGAGATAACTCAAAATTTTCGTCAAAATCTAAATCTTCAAGATAATCAAAGATAGCTGGGCATGAATGAGATCTGAAAATGGGTCTAGGATCTGTAGCCAGCTTGTTTTCTCAAAAATACTAGGAAAGAAGAAGCATTCAGCCTGTGAAAACTCTCAACCTATCATCCACGGTTCAGAGTTAACAATTACACTAGGGTAAAGTGTCAATGAAGTGCTATGTTCACAAGCTCGACTGAAGCAGCGTTTATCTACTTGCGCTGATGTAAAACAAGAGCGTTTTCGAAGGCTACCTGGCGTAACTTCAGGCTCCGTCTAAGACTTATGAAATAACACGTCAATGAGCAAAGGTTTAAATGTTCTCCCCAGTATGGTCGCCAGTATGTTAGCTCTTGAAATTTCACCTCAGGCTGAGAAAGGTAAACCTCAAGGCTACATCAAACCATTTAGCCTCGTAGCTAGCCCTACGGGGCAGGAGAAGGCTCTCTCCGGTCAATCTCAGCAGATATTCAATGGGATGAGATGACCAACAAGGTAACACTGATATTAGGCTAGTAAACTGATCAAAAGGGTTGATTTGGGGTTTTTTGGGTTTTTGGTGGCAAATTGAGGAATTGCAATTTTGGGTGCGGGGATTTGACACAGTTTCTGCAGGGGGTTCTTTGGGGCGAGATAGGAGACCATATTGATGCTTTTGATTGAGGTGAGTGGATGGAAAAGACCGGTGAGGAGCTAAGGAGAGAAAATAATACTTTGAATTCTCCTTAAACAGCAGAAAACATAGAAATTAAACAAATTTAAAAGCAGAGCATGGCAAGCATGAATTCTTACTTTAACACTTCATTTGTTTAATGTGCAGAAGTAAAGAAAGGAAATGAATCACATAACAAAGCTTACAAGAACATTGAGAAACACACCATCAACACATGAGTCCACAAGAATCCCAAAGATGACTGCAAAACCCTGGTCTTCCTTAGCCAAAAATTGCAGAGATACAGTGAAATAATACAATGATAGCTTTTCTCTCAAGAGTCCAACCTTCCAACCTCTGAAAATGATTAAGAAAATACATAATATAGGCAAGCCAACCTCTTCCCTTGCCTCTAGGGGTTGAGCTCATCCTTCTAGGAGCTGTTTCAACTAATTCTAAACTGAGCACTAAAATCTAGGCAGTCAAAACAACTTGCCTCTATAAGCTAGGAAACCAATCCATTCATTAAATATTTACCCTTGACATGAATGAATCTTCTAGAAGTGTTAAACAAGAGTAAAAGTGTCTTAGAGTTACAATAATTACATCAAAGATAATCATCTTCAACCCCAAAAAGTCAAACTGAGTCAAATCTGCATTTTCTGGGCTGTACAATGCAATCTGGCAAAAACTGCCTGATGGGTCACGCACCCCTGCCTGACAGGTCGTGCGCCTTTGCAGCGATGTTTGAGGCACTTTCCAGTGTCATAATCAGGTGTAGGATAGCTCGTGGGAAAGGCCTTTGAGTCTACTTTCCAACCTAATTGGAATTTTGCAATTTGGAGTTCATTTGCCCTGTCAAAAAACAATTTTCCCAATACAGCTTTCTGCAGTTCAAAAAAGTGGCAGAAAGTCAAATTTTTCATGTATTTTGACCTTCTGGAGGCCCAAAACTCCATAAAAACTCAAGTCCATCCATGGGCATATGTAACTTTTCATAAAAAATCAAGAAATGCTGAGTTTTTGTGAAAGGGAGTTGCCATGACAAAGGGTCTCACCGGGGGTGAGACCCGTTAAAGAGCCAAAACCTGTAAATTACCAAAAAAATGCCAAAATTACCCAAAATTCTCAAAAAATTTTGGGATTTGAGCTGTGGCTAGGCTATTGAGTGCCTTGATCCTTCAGTGAGGCCTCAGCCAAGATATGGAGGGGATCGGGCTTCTTTCTCCGTTTTTGAGCCTCGGTCAACCTCCTTTGAAACACTTTCATTTTGGCTTTGCATACATGCATCCTTGCCCAATAATGATTTTTCATATTCCTCAGCAGCTTTTTCTCTTCGTTGGCCTTAGCCAACAGCCTCTCTAAGTGTGCATTCACCTGGATGAGCATAGACTCTCGGTCAGCAGGCAATGGATCACCGAGTCTTCTTCGGTTCAAGACTCGGTCACTACGAATCCTCCATAACTCATCAAGTACTTTCTCCTCCTCCAACTGTTTGTTCCACTGCTCCAGGTAAGTGATAGTCCATTGGGCACCTTCAAGTCTCCTCTGCAAAAAATCATTTTCAGCCCTGAGATGCTGAATGATCTCCTTTGCCTCTCGGCTAGGAGAACTGGCCTCAAGATCAATCATCTCAGTGTCTAGAACTCCTGATGGACCCTCATGAATCATGGGCTGTTTTCCCCTCTGTGGTACCTGTGCTGGTGAAGAAAGCGAGGCCCCTTCCACCTGATGTGGAGATAACACTCGCTGTGCTGATGATGAAGGCGAGACCCCTTCCACCTGCTGTGGAGATAGTACTCGCCTGGCTGTTGCAAATAAGGCCCTCTGGCCTCTCTGATAAGTGAGCTGAGGTGAAGAACTAACATGTCGAGTGACCGGAATATCAGGCTGCTGAGATGGTCCTCCCTCCTCCTGAATGACCTCTGGATGTGGCTGGGGTGGTGCTGTGAAAAACTCACGGGAAATGAACTCCTCCCATGAGATGCCCTGTTGAGTCAACTGATGCAAGACTATGAGCTGAATCAAACCATAATGACATAGGCTCCTGTACTGCTGGGCCGGGGTCTTCCTCTGCAACATGGGCACCATCCTCTGAATGTTCTGAAAGAAAAAGACCGGGATGTTCATCATCCTCACTCGGGTGAAGTGCATCAAGAGGCGAATGTGATATGAGTACACCTGTGAAAATCTGCCCTCACAGGTAAAATAGTGGATAATAAGCCTCATGATGGGAGCATACTCGCTCCGGAGAAATCTGAATGGAAAAACACCCGCCAAATGTCTCATGAATGGTGGCCGGACATAAGGCTCAAAGTGAATAGTATCTAGCAACTTGTGCTTAAACCACACCTCACCAACATTCGGTATCCCTGTAGCATGTGAGATCACCTCGGGTGTCAATGTAAAATCTACCCATGCTAGATTGACATGTCCATCATGCAAATGTAAAACAAAGAGGCGAGCCAACTCTCTGTGATGTTGAATCCAAGAGATCCTCTCACAAAACTGATAACAAGACATGTACTGAAAACAAGTAACTGCCACAGGACAGGCCTGTAATTCTGCCAAAGAGGTGGGCTCCTCTCGCTTATGATGTCCACCCTTACCCCCCTTACGAGGCCTCCTCTGTACCTCAACCTCTGTAGATGATGAATGGTCATCACTTTGCTCATAAGTTTCGGTTTCTGACATGGTTTAGGAGCAAAGTGGACAAGCTGAACTGCTGTCTCTGCCTGCAAAAAGTGTTGAACTCTATGCTGTTTCAAGGGGAAAAAGACATGAGGGAAATGTTAGGGGAGGGATCTTTTAACAAGGAATGGGAATATATAAATATAACAGGGAATTTTTAAGGGAAATGTTGCAAATCATTATGCATATAGGAATACATATTTATAATTGGGAAATCATTTGCAAAGATCATTGCATATGGGAAAAAACATGTATGAAAGTGAACATGGGAATATGCATACATGTATTAATAGGGGAAATAGGGAAACCATGCACAAAACATGTTGACATATTTATCAACACTTTTTGTTATTTACACATGCATATGGTTGAGGGAAATTAGGGTTTGAATTTGTTTTTTGATGCTTTGGGAGAGGGGTATGGTTTTCATTTTTAGTGATTAGGGATGGGGAAAGATTTGCATTTCATTTGTAAAATAATATGGGAAAAGAGATGAACACATAGGTGTGAGTGAAAGGGAAAGGAGGGAAACAAACCAAAGGAAAAAATAGCTTGAAACAACACAAACCCTAGCATAGTTTGCTCATTAACATTGCAGCCATATAATGTCTTTTCACTTGCACGATTTGAGGTTAAAATACAAGCATGAGGGCTTACATTCATCACCAACCACAAAAATGATGTGTAAAGAGCCTACCTAGAACAAATTTGATGACTTGGAGGAAGATTGAGCAATTTGTTTGAAGTTTGCAGCAAGACAGTCCAACGGGTCACGCACCACTCCCAACGGGTCGCGCCCGTTGTTTTTCTGAACTGTGGGAGACCCTCTGACGGGTCGCGCGCACCCAACGGGTCGCGCACCTGGCTCGACGGTTTGCGCCCCTCTCTGCTGCCCGAAATCGCTATGCCTTTGCTCCTTTCTCTCAATCACTCTCTCAAACCTCTCTTGCAAGCGTTAGGACGCACAATGAGAGTGAAAGGAGGGAATTTGGGCTTTTATAAGTTTTATTTGAAAAATTTTCATTCATAAACCCACTTTCTAAAGTTTATCTTTGACACTTTTATAACACTGACTTTGGTTTCCTTTACCCTGAATTTGACTTATTGAGTGCTTTGACTTGATTCTTTTTGCAGGTAGATCGTCTGAGGGATCTTGGCAAGGGGACCAGGGTTGAATTTTGTTCGCTGAAGACCTTTGAAATTTCATCACTTATTTACAAAAACTGAGAAAATGACCTTGGCTTTAAAAAACAGAGTTTTTAAATCCAAGGTGAAAGTTCACTGTACAAGATAAAAATATCGAAGAAACATGTTTACAATCCTCCCTCTGGCTTGCTGAGTACTCATGGATTTTCAAAGACATGACCTTGCAGAGATAAATGACCAAAACCCTAGACCTAAGACTTTGACCTCAAGACAAATCAAGACAAGCTTGAAAAACTTAATGACTGATATGACCTGATCCAGCAAAGCCAAGAGGGGTATAAATAGACCAGCTCCTCCATCAGGGTTATGGCATGCCTAACGGGATGCAAAATTTGACACTGATGAGACACCTACTAATGCAAATGCAAAGAGCTTTGATCGCTGATGGAGGGCTTTCAATACCGACACTAACACTATGCTTCTGTTGTGGTCTCTTCATCTTGTTCATAGAAGCCTGCTTTCCTTTCTACTTCTTCCCACTGATATTGTTCGATCTTCAAGCTATGTGGCAGTGTTTTCCATCTCCTTATGCAAGCATGTATATTATCATTTCTTATTAGCCTAAACATGTCCTCAAAATGTGAAATTTCTTGCTCTTGGGCAACAAGATATCTAAGTTCCAGTTGAGGATCATTTGCAATTAGATTATTGGTGCGGATTAGGGCCATGGGATTTGATTGTTTAGTTGCTTCTCTATCCCTGAAGCCACTTATCTCTATTGTTTCTTGCTGCTCTTTTTTTTTTGAGTGCCTGCTTCCTCTTCTGTTCTAGCATCATGTTCCTTTGTATTAGTGTCTTCTTCATCATGTCCCTATGTATTAGTTTCTTCCTTATCCACCTCATCCCTATCTAGCTCTGTATCTTCTTCTTCCTGTTTTGCCTCCTCCTCGTTGACAAAAGGACTAACACCATAGATGAAGGTTCTGATGTCATCCTCTACTGGTAAGTCATTGAAGATTGTCCATGTTAAAGGGATCTTGGGGTTTAGGAGGGAATCCTCAATGAGGATTCTGATCAACCCATGGTGAGCCAACGGTTGGGAGTTTCCTTTCTTTACTTTGTTGCTGGAGTCCATGAGTGATTGCATTAGAAAATAGGGTATGTTGAATCTCTGGTGAACTGGTGTTTCTACCCAAATCTTAGTTATTCAAGCATTCTAAAATGGTAGCCATAAATAATATTGTATCTACCCTCACATGAGATATACTTGACGAGCATCTTGCTTGTGATGCTTGAAGAGGAAATGAGCAAATTCTTGACAAAACAAAGTTTCCTGTGTATTTAATCCACCAACCTTCTTTTTTTAGAGGAAACTGGCCACCTTTTTACTTACAAACCAAAAACCTATTAACCTTTACAACTTTTGATCAAATGATGCATATGAGTGAGTGAGCAGGATACTTACCTGTGGCCTTAATTCCACGCTGTAGTAGTAAAAATTCAGAGGTGCTACTAATGGTCATTCTTCTTCCTCCTCTGTTATCTGCTGATGGTTTCTTCACTGCAGATCTTATGTTGCCGCTGCCGTTGTGTGGTCATATTTATTCCTCTTCTACTATCTGCTGATGGTGTCTGTGACTTCAGATCTGATGCTATTGAATGGACAGAGGGAGTAGGAGTGTGTGTGAAGGTAGGGATGATGGTAATGGATGAGGTGAGGGGTCCCTGTAGAAAACACAATTTTCACCTGAATTGGAGAAATGAAGTGAAAAACAATGGAATTTATGGAGGGATGCATGGTAAGGAGTGGAGGAGATGAACATATGTGAGGCAGGGCCCCCTTTGGATCTTCTCTTTGCTCCCTGATTGTCTTTCTCATCCTCCTACAAATAACAATTATGTTTTTTCCTTTTTCTCTTATTATATATATATATATATATATATATATATATATATATATATATATATATATATATATATATATATATTTAAAAACACCTAGGCTACCTCAGAGAGGTTTTCACCCTAGATATTTGCCATGGGCGCCTCATGGATGTTTTCACCTAAATCCTTATTCGGTTTTTTTAATTTTCAGTGACCTGATGAGGGAGGAGCTAAAACTTGCTCCACCATCATCACTGTCTTATTGATACTATCAATGAACTCTTGTTTAGATAAAGGCCTCTTCTACATTTTCAGTCTGTGTCCATTAACTAGTAATGGAATGGCTTCTTCATCTATAGTTCTGATCTGCATTGAACCATTGTCATGGCATCTTTCCACCACATAAGGTCTTAGCCATCTTGTCCTTAGCTTTCCCTTGAAGTCTTTATAACTGGAATCATATAAAAATTCCCAGTCTCCTTCTTGAAATTGCTTCTCCTTAATATGCTTGTAATGCCATATTTTCCTTTGAAGATGAACAATCTATGTATGGAGGAGGGCCTGCATTCTAAATTCATCCAAGCAATTCAAATGGAACAACCTGTATTTTTGTGCATCACTGAGATCCAAATCTATTTGGGTTGCCATCCTCAATGTATTATATTCAAATTCAATGGAAAGCAAAGCTTATTTTCCATAGACCAGCTCATAGGGTGTAAATCCAATGGTGGTATTCCATGTTGTATTATAGGCCTAGGTGACCTCAACTAGTCTTTCTGCCTAATCCTTTATGCTGATGTTCACTACCTTGGTTAGGATATTCTCCAGTGCTCTGCTGGTCACCTCCACTTGTCCATTAGCTTGTGGATGATAAGGAGTGGCGGTCATATGCTTGATTTTGTGATGCTTGAGCAGTTCTTCAATCATGCTGGAGGTAAACTGGCTACTTTGGTCTGTGACTAGCTCTCTAGGGTACCCAAATTTGTAGAATATATTCTCCCTTAGGAACTCAGCCACCTTCTCTTCCGTTGCTGCCTTAATTGCCTTGGTTTCATCCCACTTAGTCAAGTAATCAGTGCACACAATAATTTGTTATTTTTTCTTTGAAGGAGGATTGGTACGCCCAATGAAGTCCATGCCCCACTTGTCAAATGGCTCGAAAGTCACTTGAGGTTGTAGGGAAATTTCATCTCTTGGAGTAGGCTTCCCCATCCTCTGGCACTGATTGCACTAAATAATGTACTTACTCACATCCTGATGAAGAGTAGGCCAATAATATCCTACTTGCAGCACTTTGAATGTTGTCCTCTTTGTTGCAAAGTGACCTCCACAAGGCCCATCATGATAGGTCAGAAGGATTTCAAAAACTTCCTCTTCCCTGACACACCTTTTCAAGATCTGATCTGGGCCAAGTTTCAACAGATTGCCCCCAATCCAGGTGAAGGGGGCACTTTTCCTGATTATTTGGCTCTTTTCTCTGGAGCGCAGGTTTGGTGGGAACTATGTTGATACCAAATAGTTTGCTATACCATCAAACCATGGGGAGAGCACTGAAATAGCAAAAAAATGCTTGTCTGGTAACTGATCATCCATGATTTCTTCTTCACCTACAGGCAGATTGATCCTGTATAGAAAGCTAGCAACAAAATTCTCCTTACCAGGCTTATCAAAATTCGTTAGATCAAACTGTTGTAATAAAAGTAACCATCTTATGATTCTAGCATTTACATCTAGTTTGTTCATTAAATATTTAATTGCAGCATGATTAGTATGCACAAATGTCTGATAGCCTGTAATGTAATGCCTAAACTTGTTCAATGAATGCACAACATCTAGGAGTTCTTTTTCAGTCACAGTATAATTTAACTCAGCCTTTGATAGGTTTTTACTGGTAAAATAGATGGCATAAGGCAATTTCTCCTCTACCTGACCTAAGGTTGCTCCTATGGCTTTATGTGAGGCATTAGCATGGATATGAAAAGGGAGGGCCCAGTTTGGGCCTCTAAGGATTGGTGCAGTGGTTAATTTACCCTTTAGAATGTCTTTGGCCTCTTGACAGCTCTTTGACCATATAAATTCATAATCTTTGGCCAACAATCCAAACAAGGAGAGGCTAACTTGTTGAATTCCTTTATGAACCTTTTGTAGTATCCAGCTAATCCCAAGAAACTCCTGACATATCTTTGTTTTTGTGGAGGTGGGACCCTTTGGATGATGGCTATTTTGTTTGGGTCCACTTGTAGTCCTTGCTAAGATATGGAATGACATAGCATTGTCCCTTCAGTCATTAAGAATTCACATTTTTCTGTACTGAGAGACAGGTTCATTTCAATGCATTTGCGTAATACTTTGCCTAGGTTAGTAAGGGCTTTTTGGAAATCACAGCCATAAGGTGTAAAATCAGCCATATATATTTCCACAACGTCATGCCCTAGTTCAGCAAAAATACTCAAGACTACTCTCTGGAGAGCATTGCATAAGTCAAAAGGAAGGACCTTATAGGAAAAAGTACCCCAAGGACAGGTGAATGTGGTTTTATCCTGGTCTTCTGGGCAGATTTGGATTTGGTTGTACCCACTGAATCCATCTAGGAAAGAAAAGAACTTCTTCCCTGCCAGGCCATCTAGCACTTGGTCAATGAAGGGTAGGGGAAAATGATCCTTCTTTGTGGCTTTGTTCAACTCCCTATAATCGACACAAATCCTCCACTTACCATTCTTCTTGGGAACTAACACTAAAGGAGAGACCCACTCACTATCAGAGATAGGGTAAATGAACCCTGCATCTAACAGTTTTTGCAGTTCTTCTTTGATGATGTCTTTAAGGGTTGGATTCATTCTCCTTTGTGGTTGCCTGACTAGCTTGCAACCTTCCTTGATGTATATGTGGTGAGTACACACTGAGGGGTGTACTCCCTTCATTTCCTTATAGCTCCAAGCGAAGGCTTCTAGGTTCTCTTTCAACAATTTGCATAGCTGTTCCTCTTCTAAAGTAGAAAGAGATGGATTAATCTTCAAGGTTTTCTCTGGGCCAAATTCTATGGTTTTGACTCGGAGTGGGTTGGAATCGGCCAAGCATAAGTCAATTTGATGATTGTTCAGTGTTTCCTTTACTTCTTCTTCTAAGGGTAATGAACTAGGAGTTGGACTTTGGAGCAGGTGTTCAATTAAGTCATCCTCCTCTTGTTGTCCTCCTCCTATGATTGCTTCCATAGCATAAAGTTGGGCAGAATAAATCTCATCTTCTTCCTCCTCCTCCAACCATAAAGGTAAATCATGTTCTAGGGAGGGTTGAGCAGGAGGGTATAAGACTAACTGTTTGGACATATGCCCATTCTTGATGGTCATATTCCCAGCTCTGCAGCTAATGTAGGCATTAGCTGTGGCCAACCATGGCCTCCCAAGGATGAGAGGGTAACCAGTAAGCTTAGCCTTAGGCTGGAGAACTAGGAAATCTACAGGGTACTCCTAGGAATCAATGGAGACCATCACATCCTCCACAATTCCCTCAGGGGTGACTGTGGAACGGTTTGCAAGCTGCAACACTATTGTGGTCTTCCTTAATGACCCTTGGAGGTTAAGCTTGAGCATGGTGTCCTTGGTCATCACATTAATGGCAGCCCCAAGATCAATCAGAGTGTGTGGGACAATGGTGCCATTGATGTGCACATCAACTACAGGGCTTCTAGGGTCTAAGTATTTTGGACATATTACCTGCCCTAGCATTAAGTTAGATAACTACCCAATGACATTAATGGTAGGGGCATCCCTTTTTCTTCTTCCTAGATGCTTAAAGAACTTCTCCTTAATCAATTTATTGTAAATAGGAACATCTTTGATTTCTTGGAGAAGGGGGATCTTTACACATAGGTTTTTCAATTCTCCCAGAAGTTCAGTTTCTTCTAGGGTAGGCTGGAGTGGTTGGGCTAATATTTCAGGAAAGGGTGGATTTGATTTAAGGTTTCTTTCCTCTCTTTCTTCCTCAGCCTCCCTATGTGGAGAGGGATGTTGGTTATCTGGGATAATTCTCCTAGATCTTAAGTTGATCTCCTGGATTTCTACAACATAAGCTGGGTATGATGTCTCTCCACTGTATCCTTGTTGAGCCTGCCTATTGTTTGGGTTTGGATTTGGCTGGGCAGGCATTTGGGGTTGCCTAGGTGGAGCAGAGTGTAGGAGTTGTGGTTGGGTAGGTGGTGGAGGCAATAGGGCTGGAACATTGTTGACTTGGGGCCTCCACCCCTGGGGTGGGGTATTCCACTAGTGTTGTGGCTGAATGTAAGGTTGAAATGATTGGCTGGCTAGCTGGGAATGATACTGAGGTGCATAGGACCAAGGAGGGGGTGTAGACTAGGAAGGTTGAGTAGGGGGTCCCCAAGAAGGTATAGTTGTGGTTTGGTTGGGTCTATAATATGCATGAGATGATCCTTGCATACCCTACTGGTATGGTCTAAGCCCAGGAGGTCTCCTTTGGTTGATGTAGAAAAGTTGCTCAGTGACCCGTTCAGCTTCTTGATATACAACTTTGAGTCCAGGTAAAGCAGGGAACTTGTCTGTGGAGTGGTTTTCTTCACAGACTGAGAAAATCTCAATACAATTCAATGAGCATTCATTCATAGGATGCATCCTGGTGCATCTAGGAAAAAACATGGCCAAGACTCTCTCTGCTTCCTCTTGCTTCCTTTTGATATTCATGGAATCCAATTGCAAGGCAAGGGTTTGCAGCATCTCACTTTTGAAGTCCTCCAACATATTTCCAATTTCACCCTTGATGGATGAGTTGGAAGATGATGTACTTTCCATAGGTTGACTGCTCCTACCTGTAGAAATTCCCACCTGTAGATCACCTGATAATGCAATATACTGAAGAAAAATACTTGATCTACTTCTACAACCAATTTAGCAAAAGCTTAATCGAACATGAGCAACATCAAAAAGAACATATATAACTGATAAGAAGGAATCAATCACACATAACACAGAAGATATAACCCAGGGAAAGCCTCATCCTAAAGCCCCAACTCTGTGTTATCATACAAGTGGAAATACAGCCAGTATTACAAAAAGAATTAGCTCAAAATCTATCATGCTCTCTCTGCAATACCTCTGCTGCTCATAGACAATAAAAGGCCTCTATATAACCACTGGTCTGCCCTCCAAGCCTCCTATTTCTTTGGGCAATTTTGATTGGGGTCTAGTGCAGCCACTTGTGTGAATTGGCCTCTTCACACACTCACTAACCTCTGATCCAACTACGCAATCCTGAAGGAAATAAATCCTTCTCATGGATGAGATTCCTTTATAGGAAAAACATTCATCCAACTGATAGTACACTATCCTTTCTCTGATCTCAACTGGGTATCTGTTTGACCTAACATGCATGAGTTATTCATGAGAGAATCTTCAGTTATCTAAAGTGCAGTAGTTATATGCAAGCATGCATTAAATAACTGAACTCACATTAATTTAAACAAACTGCTATTTATAGCAGTGCTATTTTTAGCATTTCTTGTTGCTATTTTCAACACTACCCTTTTTCCTGGTTGCCCTAGAATGGTTTCTAAAGACGGTCTTGATATCCTCATAGGGTAGTTGGTAGATATCTCCTCCTGCTAACAAATGCAAGGTATCTAGGATATCCTCCCTTACTCCTCTAAGAAGGGCCAGCTTTAGTGACTCAAGTTCAAGTGTGCATCAATGACTAAGGATTCATCTTGGCCTATGTTCATCCTAAAAATCTCATCTTTAGTGTCTTTTGACCTACATTAGTCCCTATATTTGTTGTTAAAGGCCTGCTGCATCTGAGCCCAAGTTATGATGCTATCTCCAGGTAAACCCATGAACTAGTGGAATGTTGCATCCTTGAGGGTAGATGGAAACAATTTTAACTTTTTCTCATCCTCTATATAGTCATAGGTTTGACATATAACAACAAAATCAAATAGGAAAGTGTCAGGGTCCTCTGTGGTCAAGCCATGGAAATGAGGTAGAGCAGAGGGGCTTATATTCTTCATTTTAATGTCCCCATTGGTTTCCCTAATGGGGAAGGCACTCTCAATTCTCTCTCTATTTCCTCTGTCATCTTGGTTTTCAGCCATTGGTTCAGTAGGAATGGGTTCTTCCTCTTCTTCTTCCCCTATAGGTTCCTCAAATAGGTAAGGTTGCTCACCTAAAGGGTCTTCCAATTCACCGTCAGTGAAGAAGAAAGAAGGTTGACTGTTGGATGCAGTGGGGGAATTTGACAAGAATTTTCCCGAATTATCCGTATTCTTACGAGGCATGAAAGGAAATGTTTTTGGCTTTTTGTAAGATTTTTCTTTAAAGTTGGAAAGTAATCCAAAGAAAAGAAATTGCTGATTGAATGAAAACCACTAACAAAAAGGAAACTACCTGCTAAATTGAAATTGCTGAATGAAAGACCGTTGACAGAAAGAAAACTACTTGCAGAATGAAATTGCTTAATTGAATGAAAATCTACTAATAAGAATGAAAATACTTGCTGAATTGAAATTCTACTCGCAGAATGGAAAGGGAAGAAGATAAATAACAAATGAAAGAAATAAACTAGATTACTTTTGCAGAAATAAACTAATGGAAGAAAATTGAAGACTAGAAGTAGAAGCAAAGAAAGTTAGATACTAGAAATAGAAGGAGTAGTAATCACTCCTACTCTGGCACCTCCCCGACAATGGCGCCAAAAAGTGATGAGCCTAGGTATTGCAGTAAGAATGTTGCAACTCCCAGGGCTACCAACTTTACTTATAAACCCATGGTTCATACAAACTTGGAGGTGACAATGCTATATGCACAAGTAGAAGTGAAGGTACTGCCTGTTGTCACTGCTCATCTGGCAAGAGACCCCAGGGGTTCCAAGCCAGACTTCTATAGGGTTAGAAGAAGCTTGATTTTGATGGAAGAAGAGAAATTTTATTCTGAGGGGGGGCTACTCTACTGAAGTAATGAAGGAAACAACTTGTAATTCTAACTCACACCAGACCCTAGCTAACCAATTAAACAACTATGTTAAGCAGAATTAGTAGAACAACACTAATCTAATGCTAATTATCTAACTTACAAAAGTAAAAGCATCAAAACTAGACTAAGGGGTAAGCAAAGGAAACTAAGCTAAGCCTGTGTTTAAGTGGAAGAGCAGTCGAAGGACGAAATTGGTGAAAGAAGAACGTGAGGGAGCAACAACGCATGAGAACCGTTGGATCAGGCAGGTGAAAGGTAAATGAACGGCTGAGATCAGAACACAAGAGGCTTACATGAATAGGTGAACGAACAGGGTAACGAAGCAGATGAACGGCTGAGATTATATCGTGGAGGCTAAGTCAAAAGATGAACGGACAGGACTATTCAGTTGATCAATGGTGGAGATCGGTCGAGATGGTTGGTGATTGGGTGAAGTGACAACCGTCATATCAGGAAATAGATCAACGGTGGAGATTGGAGCACCTAAAGGAATGTGCAGAAATGACGGAGTGGGTTTAGAGGGCGGTAAGTTGTTTATCGCGCGCCCTCAAAGCTGTAAGTAGTTTTCCAAAATTTTACGCGATTAGCCTCCCCGGGCGACACGTAGCACAGGGAAACCACTCTTATCGCATGCCTTCGGGCGGATAACGATCGGACAGAAATCCACACGATATGGCGTGATAGCTGTTGGATCTGTCTAGGCAGATCAACGATGGAGACTTGACTGAGCTGGTTGGCGAGCATGTGTGCGATAATCATCAGATCCGACAAGGAAGTTCGACGGTTGGGATTTAAAGTGCTGATCCGGATTTAAACAAGAACGCAACAAAATACAGAGATAACCATATACACAAAGATTCAGCGGAAATAATACTTCATTTCATTAATGGAATACTGAAATATGCTTACAAACAATAATGGAAATAAACCAGCTAGGGCGATGGTAGCTTATCTCTGAGAAGAGATGTAGTGGCTACATGCCTCTGAATTGTTCTAAACTGTGTTACAATGAGGCTTGAAGGCCTATTTATTATTGAGAAACAATGGAAATCCCTTCACATCCCAAAACCTAACCCTAGAAGATGAAACACCAAATTGTGGGCCTTGTTTTGGGGTGAGTTGGACAACCAACTTCCCGGGGTCGCGAATTGGTCGTCTTATCTCCATTTGTCGCGCATGATAGCCCGTTGGAAACATCTCTCCAAGGACTACGACTAAAAAGATGATTTTCTGACAGTGAAATCACTGGCGGTAGATTTCCCAAAAAACGTCGTTTAGGGCCTCAAAACGGCTACGGAAGTTTAGGACCCGAAAAAACTGTTAAAAATAGTAAATTGTGCTATAATTAAGGAAACTAAAAAACTGAAAGAGATAGATGTGGGGGTCCAAATGGGATAGGTGGGTGGCCACCAACATCCACCTAGATCAAGTGCACAAATTCAAATGATAAAAGCGAATTCAGGTGGTGATTGGTCAGTTTTTCTTGTGAAAGGTGATCTACCGGTAAAAACCGTTTAAACATGAATTATCAGCTTCTGCTAAGCGTTTCGTGCTGAAGGAGAATGAAATGGGAATGTGAAGGAGATCAAATGATAGGAAGAGAGTGAAGGAATAGGTGACCATGAAATGAACCAAGTAACAATGTAATGAACCAGTGACTGCGTTAAACGACAAACTTCATGCAAAACTGAAACTCTGTGTTTTTGGGGTTGCTGCAGGGTTTCTTCCTCACATCATGGTCCCAGAGGGAGGAGGTGAGGCCGAGACACCTATGGACAACCTTATGGATATTTTCTTTGCTAACCTGCTAATTGAATGAAATCATAAATGATCTACTCTACACTATTGTAATGAGACTGCAACTATTTAAGCAGATGAACAGTTAAACAATAAACCTCTGGAATGGAAATGAACTGCTTAAGCAGATGAAGAGAAAATAGGAAACTATGCTACTTAACAATAAAATAAAGAGGAGCTTTGGCTGCTAGGGTCGTGCCCTAACCCAAGAGCTTCAGCCTTATGAGTTCACTCAGTGCTTGTTAGGGTCCCACCCTAACCCCCTTATTTATGTAATGGGATCATGTCATAGTCAAGAGTCAATAAAGCCCATATTAATAATTGTAAGTGGTTAATCCGCAATTAATGACAGAACCACAGTTAGTTGCAAATGGGCCGTAGTAATAGATAGATGGTGTTAATAAAACCCACGGTATTGGCCCGTGGTATTGCATGTATGAGTCATATATAAAGGATAGATTCTCCCTGCGAGGAGCATCGTGTCTTATTTTGTAGTCGAGCTCTGCTCTATTGGAGGTTGCCCCCTCAAAGAGGCAAGTGAACATTACTCTCTGAATAATAAAATCATTGCTATTCTGTGTTTTGGGTATCTTTTCTTCGCATATTCTGTATTGGGTATCATTTTGCAGGTTAAGAGCATAAAAAGTGGTATCAGAGCACTTTCCAGGGCCGGTGGGATCTCCATTTCTTAGCAAAAAAATTTTTTTGGCTAGAGACGTGTTCCGACGTCTTTAAACCACGGGATCTGTCGTTGAGCGCATAAACCTGCAGATTTGGGGAGGCATGCACGCATGAAATACAAGAGGTGGTCACGTCTGTTGGACTCCCTTGTAACCCCTGTGGGTACCCCTTCGAGTAGTAGCGCATTAGACAGAACCGCGCACGGATTGTCTTCCATGTACCCTCTGGGTATATTGGAAGCCCCTTAGGCTCCCTTGAAACCTCGCCATAGATAAACCGTCGGCCGTCTTGAGGCTACAGTACATCGAGAACAACACCCGAGGAGATTAGCCGCCCGTAAGATAGGGTAGTCGGGTTGTACGGATAAGGGTACGGTCGATCCTCCTTAGTTAGAGCCCTGAAACATTGGGCCAAGTACTACTGCCAGACCCTTATGTATATTGCGATCTGTAGCACCTGACACTCCTCGAGACCATAGTTCCCTTTTTCTATCAGGGGATCACACAGCATCTCTTCCAGACCCGCTTGTGCAAAAGGGTGCAGCAGCAGCAGACATCAATCCCGCAGAAGCAGTCTGTTCCGCCATTCAGATCTCTCAGATCCACCAGATCAGAGTCGTTGTGAAGGGTTCCTATACCGAGGTATAATTTTCATAGGACTTTTGGCCGCATTGACATTTTGAGGATTTGGCCACTGCAGTATTGATAAGGAAGGAGTAAAACTCCGTTAGGAGTTTTCGGGGGCACTTATTGGTGATCTAGCCCATCAGAATCAGGACGACGAGCTGAGCACGATGGTACCATTCAATTATTAGTGAAAATTTTTAGGCAGTCCCAAATTTTCATCAGGTTGGTGTATGGTAGAAACTAGAGCTCAAGCGATGGCCAATGAAAGGATCGACAAACTTGAAGAATCCATGCACTCCCTCACCCTTCAGCTTAACAGACTAAGTAGCCAGGTCGCGCAACTCATCCCGAAGGACAAGGAGCAAGCCCACGAGGAGGCGTATAATGGCAATGGATACAATGAGGGTGAGTCTAGCCACTCTCCTCACGTCTGGCACACCCACCAACCACCCAGTCAGCTGTTGTGGGGAAAAATGCCTATGCAGGACGATCCTATCCACCTAAGGTGTGACATTGCCTTAGCAACAAACGAGTACAGCTATTCTGGTTTCTTCCTTTATGAAATGTGAAAGAAGAGAGATCAATAGACTTACCGGTGTCTTCCATTTGTCCCTCGATCCGATCTCTCTTCTCTTTGGGAGTTCACAGCTACTTGCCTTCTTGCTTATCCAGCTTCAACTTCCTGCAAGATCAGAAGAGAACAGCTACTTGCGACAAGAGAACAGCTACTTGCGACAAGAGAAGACACTACACAAAGATAGACATTCACATTCATAACTATTTTAGGATTAGAAATAAACCAAATACACTAATGCAATCATACATCAAGAATACATCAGAATATAGGAGAAACCAAGATAGCTTTATTGATGAATAACAAGGTTCAGGAAGAGATACAACCCAGAGGGCTCCAATCCAGCATCTCCTTCCCAGCAAATGGAATTCCTATCTTCACCCCTTTCAAAGCATTAAGCACCCAATGATTCCAGTCTCAAACCAACAACAATTCTTTGCAATAACAAAATTCCAGCCCCCTAGATCTCATTGAGGAGAGATCCATATATAGATGTTTGGAGAGAGGATGAGTCAGCTTGAGATCTGACTAGTGTCCTCTCCCTCTGTCAGTTCTTGAGTCCACTTGGAGGTTCCTGCTTCCACTTGGAGATTTGGAACCTCTTACTCATCACGAGTCGAATTCCCTGAGGCAAGTGTCATTTTGGAAGCTTCCTGGGTTTTGACACCTTGAGAAATGAGCCTGCCACATGTCCACTCTCGTTCAGCGTAGGTAGCCAGTGTTCCAGTTGACATTCAACGCAGGTAGCCAGTGTTGGCTTTGACGTTCAGCGCAAACATCTAGTGTAGCCACTGAAATGATCCTGAATTGACTTGTTTTTGAGCAGTTTCAGGTGGAGAACTTCTGTGAATTGCTGGGGTTTGTTAGCCTTGTTCCTCTAGGGGTAGGAACAACATGTTTAGGGACTTTGGATCCCTTAGATTATGGACATTTCATGCTCAATGTTGTAAGGCACAAAAATGTCTATAATAGTTGCCCCCTAAAGTATGAGGCTGTTTATCGGGCGAAATGCTTTATCAGGGGGATCCGAAGTTCATCCAATGCTGGGAGGAGACCTGTAATAAGATACAATACAATACATTATTTTTTCATACTGCTTTCATGATCTAGCTGAGGCGGGCATTCCCATGCTCAGCTTTATAAATTCATTTTTCTTTACATAGAACAGACAATCGTCTGATGGTAGACTGATAATTTTGATGAAATTATCATCCTTTGTGTAGGATGATTATCTGCTGCAATGATGTACATGTCAATGTCTTTATCTTTCCTGAATATATATCACAGCCCGGATGGATGAAACTAGATCCGGGGTCTTCAATCTCGTCTGATCTTCACTCTAAGTACAAGTCGATCCATGTGAGAATTGCTCTGAGGTCAAACATGGAAAGACATCGCTTGATTACCAGTCAATGATGTAAACTGTTAACAAGCGCGAGAGTAATCACCGATAAGTCTATTGATCTCTCTTCTTTCACATTTCATAAAGGAAGAAACCAGAATAGCTGTACTCGTTTGTTGCTAAGGCACTGTCACACCTTAGATGGATAGGATCGTCCTGCATAGGCATTTTTCCCCACAACAAATTGGCGACTCCGCTGGGGAAATTTGTTTAGTCATTTTATTTGTGTTTCTATCATTGTTTCTTTCATAGACTTGACAGCAACAATCGAACTGCATCTTTCCCGGATTCAAAGTAGACAGTTGCTGCTTTGATCTAATTGCTGGACTTGTCTATGATCTAAACAATGGACTCACAAATGATTTGATGATCCTTGTGATAGATCTTAGTAGCCCTTCAAAGCATCCCTTTGATTACACCTTGCTTGTTGCTTTTATTTGGCCTAAAACAGTGAATTAAATAGCAATCTGTGACCCAGAACCTGAGGGAAACGAGAGTTTCTCCTTCAGCACAGACCCAGTGAGGGGATTGTGCATTTCAACGCAGGTCCCGTGAAGGCTACCTGCACTGAATGTCAAAACCCCTGTGTTGAGGTTGCGCTGAACCAGTTTTGCCTTGTGCAGTTGGGGTTCTCTGCTCTGTTTTGCCTTGTTTTGATCTCTGATTTTTGAAGCCTGTAACCAGGATAGGTACCAGTCTGATAACTCCTTTTCTCTGCTTAGATTCCGCCTCCTTTTGTACAAAAAGACTGTGAGTGTTTTTATGTGTTTGTGGCGTCATTTACAGTTTTCCTTTGCATGAGTGAAATAGTCATCCTGTAGCCCTTGATTCAGATCTGTTGATTGTGATCTTAGAAGAGAGTTCATTGGTTGTTTATAGATTGATTATACATTTACTTTTTCTTATTGGTTTGAATTTGTCTCTTTTAAGTGTCGAAACAAGTATTCATTTCGAAAATCGTTAAGTGTTGTAATCTCTTCTATCTTCTCTGATTTCGAAAAAGTAAACTTGTTTGTATTGATCATTTAAAAGCAAATTCAAAGTTGTACAAAAAGCTTTCTTTGTAGGCATCAATACTAAGAAAGCGGAAAACAAACACCTGCATTGTGCATTTGCATTTGATAGTTTGCATGTCTGATTTAGGAAAAGTGCATTAGAGTGTGCTGATTGCTCTTTGAGAAAAGATGGTGTCTTTCTTTTCCCTTAGTAGCTAGGATTTTCAAAGTTGAAAAGATATAAAGCTTGCTTATCATCTTTAGACTACATTTAGGAATTGTATCATACATCTCGTGGTGAACATTGAAAGGCAAACTTCTAAAAAGATCAACCTAAAATAAATTGAATGAACTTAACAACGCTTTGCAACATAACGCACAACATAGAGGTCTAGGCTAGAGACGTGTTCTGGCGTCGTTAAGCCTGGTGACTGTCGATCTCGTGGAAGGTGGGTGATTCCTCCTGAGGGACGATAGCACCAGTACGGATTGTGCTCCCACGTACCATCGCGTATGTATTGGGAGACCCCTATAGGCATAAAACCTTTATCCTTAGGAAGCCGTGTCGGCCGCCCTACTGATCGCAATGCACTGAACACAGCATTCAGGAAGATCGACCGCCCGTACCCTAAAAAGTATTCTGCGGTTTTGTGAAAAGTTTGGCACACCCTCTGCCTAGAACTCCAGAGCAGTTCCTTTTGGCCTTTCTCAGACTCTATAACGGAAAAAGTCCATCCGAGCATTTGTCACTTCGGGCTCGTTAAAACATCGAAGGGGACTAGAGTCATCTTTAGCTTTTTCTCGACTCTTTAAAACTGAAAAAGCAAGTTGTGTCTAAAGCGTCTAAAAAATTCATTAAATTCGGAAACACATTTTCCCCTTTGTATTTTGGTTGATCGAGTAATCCTCAATCGTGGAAGAAATTCAATTGAAACCCCGTCGTTCGCGGAGGCTTACGAGTCAACCGTCTTTGTCTCCGGAATCGGAAACAGTACGGACAAAGCGAACTCGTTTAAACAGTTCCAAATCTCCTATCAAAGTTAGAACAAGTGTTCCAACCACATCTGAGATTCCGGTTACTCCAAACATTTCTGGAAACCCTGCCTCTATAGAAGAAGTTCAACAGCCACAGAGGGACAGTAACACTGATCCTAGTCTGGGAGCAAATACTTGCGTTACTGAACCAGTTCCATCTGTAACCGGTTTAGAGAGTCTTGCTCCTCAAACAACTGTCGCTGTCGATTCAACCCCTTCTTCGGCACCAGAAATATTTTACGGACCTGACGGTCTTCCTCTTCCACCGGGTTTGATTGCGATAGAGGAAATTGTAGAGGATCCGCAAGCAAGTACTCCAACCCATTTTGGAGTCGGGGTCACTCTATTTCCTTCATCAGAAGTTAGTCCACCACAAGTGGAAGTTCCTGTAGAATCGCTAGGCAATCTATTGGATAGACTCAAAATGTCTGAACAACCGTCAACATCTAGGACTATGTCGAACGACACAGCGACAGAAGAAGCCCCTGCCGTCACTCCGACAATGTTTGTCGGCATACCATCTGTCCCAACTAGCTCGCAATCGCTAGAAGGAGTCCACCAAGGGACTATTTCAACAGTGTGGTCTGTTCCAGTTTGTTCATCCGGAATAATATCCGGAAACTCTTATGTTGAGACTCGCCAGATTGATCCATTTGGAGGTCAATTTGGACAATCCAGTCCACAAGGACAAACAATCCCCTTGAGTTCCAGATTGCTACCGTATGGGGGGCAGTATGCCCTTTCATTACCCCCTCCAGGAGGGTATCCATACGGGAGTTCACAACAGTATTCAGGTTATACTGGAATTACATCAAGTGGTTGGGTACCTATGCTACCTCAACAACCAAGGGTTGTATATTCTATGCAACAGTGTGTACCTATGTCGAACATCCCAACCACACTGGCTATTGTGACAGTGTCGCAAGTTCAAACGTTGCCTGTTGTATGTCAACCTCAGATTTCTCAGGTTGTAATGCAACAGCCCTTTGACCCTGTGACACAACCACAATCGCCAACTGGTGGGGTGACACAGGTCCAAACGGGTACAATTACCCCACACCTTGGTCCAACAGTTAGTATAGCACAACAGAACATGGCTTCACAACCATGGCTGCTGCAATACCAACAACCACAATTCCAGCAAGTGTACCAAGGTTCTGAGCAGCAGATCTTTGCGAACAGTGGACAACCGTATATTCAAAACGGTCAAAACCAACCGCTTTACAGTGGTCAAGTCCACCAACCATATCAGTCGTACCAACATCAATTACATTATGCTGGTATGCAAAGGCCCACTGCTCAAGCGATTCCATCGTACCCTGGTTATGCTTCACCTAACCTGAATCAACAGTTACCATTCGTGGCAACTTTAGAGTTACCCGATTTACACCGGTTAACCAACGATCCGATTGCTTACGCCCCTTGGTGGCCAGCGATTCCTCACAAACTTCCATCTGACATTCCTAAATTGAATGGAAATCCAGGTGAAGACCCATCGAATCACGTGATGACTTTTCACCTGTGGTGTTCATCGAACACCCTAAATGATGATTCGATAAGGCTTCGCCTTTTCCAGAGGACGTTAACGGGTCCCGCGGCACCTAGAGCCTCGTTCGACAATTTTAGTTCCCTAGCCACGACTTTCTTAACCCATTTTCAATTACCGATAAGGTATGAAATGGGAACAGAAATATTAACCAACTTCAAGCAGACAACTGCCACTCATATATCTGATCATATACATGAGTGGCGTCGTCATCGTAGGATGGTGAAAACATACGTTCCCGATCAGCTGTTAGCTGAATGGTTTATAAAGTTGTTACTTCCTGCTATAACGGAAGATGTGGCGAAGGGGGGAGTCGTAACAGAGGAGCAAGTTATTTCTCGTGCACAATATCTGGGCTTAGTTTATACTCAGTCTGGCACGCTCTACGACAAAATACCCGACGCCCCTAGATCGGAATTTTCAATTCCTCCTCCTACTAAATCCAATAGTGACTCTCATGCCGGTGATGGCGTGATTGGAACGGCAAACACGAAATCGATAAAGGCTTCGTCTAAGAAAGCCCGTAAGAATTCAGATCAAAATGCAAAAGAAGAAATTCTTGCTTCGGAAGTAAATGTCGTATCGGCAGATAAAGGCAAAGAAACCAATCAACCAGGAAGCAAGAAGAAGCAAAAGAAAGGGAAGAAGAAGAAACAGGGTGAGTCATCTCCTGGAAAGAATTCTTCGAACCCTCTTGGAAATATGAAATATCCGTGTCTAATATGTGATGAGGAAGATCATCGGACATCAAATTGTCCGTACAAAGCTGAGTTAAAAAGATTCTTTAAGAGTCCGAAAAATCCAGTTGTGTTAACTGATCCATTTCCTAACCCAGGTCAAAATCTGGTTGATAGTGGAAATGCTTCCCCGTCGCAAGTGCTTATGTTGTCGGTTTCAAAACAACAAAATGATGCTTTGATTTCGACAAGGAACAAAGATTACAGAAATCCGTAACTGTCGAACGAAAAAGGTAAAGATCAACCAAGTAGTTCGACAACAACTTCGACAGAATTTGTACCGCCCATCATTCCTGAATTAACAATAAAACCGCCAAAGGGAGTAGTACACAAGTCGAAATTTAATCCTCGCGCCAGGGCGGCGCAGCATTATAACATAGTGGAAGATTTGGCCCAATCGCCATCCGCTATGTCGACTCTTGAAGTACTACAGAATTGCCCATCCCAAAGGCAGGATTTGTTATCGGCTATTGGTGGGGTTGATCCTAAGGATTCCAATCTTGTATCCTTTGATCACAAAGGATACGATCCTCAGTTACCAGCTCAACTAGCTTTCCTTATTCAAGTGAAAGCCCTCAACAAAACTGTTCACAGAACAATTATTGATGAGGGAGCATCTACATGTATTATGTCGATGAGTTGCTGGAAAAATTTAGGATCTCCAACCTTGTCGCGATCTTCGACGACATTAAAAGCTTTCGACGGAAGGACTTATACCCCGTACGGTATCCTTAATAACTTGAAGGTTGAACTGGGAGGAAAAACAATGGAAATTGATGTTGAGGTCATCGATGGGAATCTTGACTACAGCATCCTACTGGGTAGACCATGGATCTATTCCATGGCAGCTGTTGTGTCGACTTATTTTAGGAAGATCGCATTCCCATTTGAAGGAGGGATTACGGTCGTCGACCAACAGAACTTCCTCCCTAATGGTTCACAAGTTACAGGAAGCATTCCCATGATCCATGAAATCAACCATTCGCTTCAAGATATCGGAGTAGGTCTACTGAAAGACCCCACAATGATGGGAACTTTCGCGCTTCCACCTCCTATATACATAGGAAATATAGCGTTGGTAGCAACCTGCAACATGATATCTTCCACGAAGGTCGCAAAAGATGATATCGACATGGATCATGCTATGGTTTTGCCCCCAAGCCCTATAGAAATATTGTAGCAATCAATGTTTCGGGCATGGGAGGCGAACCCAAATCAACGCTCGTCAAGCGTTTGGGTAGATAGGTCTAGAGAATATGGTACCCCATTAGATCCTTGGTCGAAAGTACATGGGACTGACGAAGGAATTCTACAATCAATGTTGATTGAGGGGGCACCGTGGAATGATCACCACCATCATTCCCTTCTTCCAGAATATGAAGAAGATACTCAACATTACCTTTATCACCCTTCAGTTTTTGAATTCCTATCAAATACTGTAAATACGGTGGATTCCGAGCGAAACTTATCCAATATTGAAGAGACTATAGCCATAAATATCTCGACTAAAACAAATGTTGTAGAGAATATTTATGTCGGCAAACATTGTTCCCCTTCAGAACTGGAAATATATAACGCTCTTTTTCGCGAATTCAGAGATGTCTTTGCTTGGTCATATGATGAAATGCCAGGCATAGACTCGAGTATCGTTGAACATGAAATTAAAATGTATCCTGATGTCAAACCAGTAAGACAACGGCTTCGGCAGGTGCACCCCAAGAAAGCCGCTGCCATTAAAGAAGAAGTTGAAAAGCTCCTCCATGCTGGTTTCATCTACCCGGTTCCTCTAACCGATTGGGTATCGAATATTGTCCCTGTTATGAAGAAACAAGGGACAATCAGAGTGTGTGTCGATTATAGGGATGTAAACCAAGCTTGCCCAAAGGACAACTACCCTACACCCTTCATCGACCAGATAATTGATGAATGCGCCGGATGTGAAATATTTTCAAGTCCACCAACCGTATCAGTTGTACCAACATCAATTACATTATGCTGGTATGCAAAGGCCCAATGCTCAAGCGATTCCATCATACCCTGGGTATGCTTCACCTAACCTGAATCAACAGTTACCATTCGTAGCGACTTTAGAGTTACCCGATCTACACCGGTTAACCAACGATCCAATTGCTTACGCCCCTTGGTGGCCAGCGATTCCTCACAAACTGCCATGTGACATTCCTAAATTCAATGGAAATCCAGGTGAAGACCCATCGAATCACGTGATGACTTTTCATCTGTGGTGTTCATCAAACACCCTGAATGATGATTCGATAAGGCTTCGCCTTTTCCAGAGGACGTTAACGGGTCCAGCAGCAAAATGGTATATTGAATTACCTAGAGCCTCGTTCGACAATTTCAGCTCCCTAGCCACGACTTTCTTAACCCATTTTCAATTACCAATAAGGTATGAAATGGGAACAGAAATATTAACCAACTTCAAGCAGACAACGGCCACTCATATATCCGATCATATACATGAATGGCGTCGTCGTCGTAGGATGGTGAAAACATACATTCCCGATCAGCTGTTAGCTGAATGGTTTATAAAGTCGTTACTTCCTGCTATAACAGAAGATGTGACAAAGGGGGGAGTCGTAACAGAGGAGCAAGTTATTGCTCGTGCACAATATCTAGACTTAGTTTATACTCAGTCTGGCACGCTCTACGACAAAATACCTGACGCCCCTAGACCAGAATTCTCAATTCCTCCTCCTCCTAAATCAAATAGTGACTCTCATGCTGGCAATGGTGTGATTGGCATGGCAAACGCGAAATCGACAAAGGCTTCGTCTAAGAAAGCCCGTAAGAATTCGGATCAAAATGCAAAGGATGACATTCTTACTTCGGAAGTAAATGCCATATCAGCAGATAAAGGCAAAGAAACCAAACAACCAGGGAGCAAGAAGAAGAAAAACAAAGGGAATAAGAAGAAACAGGGTGAGTCATCTCCCGGAAAAACTTCTTCAAACCCTCCTAGGAAAGGGAAACCAAAAAGTCCATGCATGATATGTGAAGAGGATCATTGGACATCCAATTGTCCATACAAAGCTGAGCTTAGAAGGTTCTTCAAAAGTTCGCAAACCTCAGCTGTGTTAACTGATCCATTTCCCAATCCAGGTCAAAATCTGGTTGATAGTGGAAATGCTTCCCCATCGCAAGTGCTCATGTTGTCAGTTTCAAAACAGCAGAATGATGCTTTGATTTCGACAAGGAACAAAGATTACGGGAATCCGCAGCTGTCGAACGACAAAGGTAAAGATCAACCAAGTAGTTAGACAACAACTTCGACAGAAGTTGTACCGCCCATCATTCCTCAATTAACAATAAAACCGCCAAAGGGAGTAGTACACAAGTCGACATTTAATCCTCGTGCCAGAGCGGCGCAGCATTATAACATAGTGGAAGATTTGGCCCAATCGCCATCCGCTATGTCGACTCTTGAAGTACTACAAAATTTCCCATCCCAAAGGCAGGCTTTGTTATCGGCTATTGGTGGGGTTGATCCTAAGGATTCCAATCTTGTATCCTTCGATCACAAAGGATACGATCCTCAGTTACCAGCTCAACTAGCTTTCCTTATTCAAGTGAAAGCCCTCAACAAAACTGTTCACCGAACAATTATTGATGAGGGGGCATCTACATGTATTATGTCGATGAGTTGCTAGAAAAATTTAGGATCTCCAACCTTGTCGCGATCTTCGACGACATTAAAAGCATTCAACGGAAGGACATATACCCCGTGCGGTATCCTTAATAACTTGAAAGTTGAACTAGGAGGAAAAATAGTAGAAATAGATGTTGAAGTCATCGATGGGAATCTCGACTACAACATGCTACTGGGAAGACCGTGGATATATGCCATGGCAGTTGTAGTGTCGACTTATTTTAGGAAGATCGCATTCCCTTTTCAAGGAGGGATTACGATCGTCGACCAACAAGACTTCCTCCCTAATGGTTCACAAGTTACAGGAAGCATTCCCATGATCCATGGAAGCAACCATTCGCTTCAAGACATCGGAGTAGGCCTACTGAAAGACCCCACATTAATGGGAACTTTCGCACTACCACCTCCAATATATATAGGAGAAGTAGCATTGGTAAGAGCCTGCAACATGATATCTTCCACGAAGATCTCAGAAGACGATATCAACATGGATCATGAAATGGTTTTGCCCCCAAGCCCTATAGAAATATTGTAGCAATCAATGTTTCGGGCATGGGAGGCGAACCCAAGTCAATGCTCATCAAGCGTTTGGGTAGATAGGTCTAGAGAATATGGTACCCTATTAGATCCTTGGTCGAAAGTACATGGGACCGACGAAGGAATCCTACAATCAATGTTGATTGAGGGGGCACCATGGAATGGTTGCCACCATCGTTCCCTTCTTCCGGAATATGAAGAAGATACTCAACATGACCTTTATGACCCTTCAGTTTTTGAATTCCAATCAAATACTGTAAATACGGTGGATTCCGAGTGAAACTTATCCAATATTGAAGAGACTATAGCCATAAATATCTCGACTAAAACAAATGTTGTAGAGAATATTTATGTCGGCAAAGGATGTTCTCCTTCAGAACTAGAAATATATAACGCTCTTTTTCGTGAGTTCAGAGATGTCTTTGCTTGGTCATATGATGAAATGCTAGGCATTGACTCGAGTATCTTTGAACATGAAATTAAAATGTATCCTGATGTCAAACCAGTAAGACAACGGCTTCGGCAGGTGCACCCCAAGAAAGCCGCTGCCATTAAGGCAGAAGTTGAAAAACTTCTCCATGCTGGATTCATCTACCCGGTTCCTCTAACCGATTGGGTATCGAATATTGTCCCTGTTATGAAGAAACAAGGGACAATCAGAGTGTGTGTCGATTATAGGGATGTAAACCAAGCTTGTCCGAAGGACAACTACCTGTTGAGTGGCCCAAAGTCGGGTCAACAACAAGGGGGATACCCACCCGGTCCGGAACCTGGGTGGCGGCTCCTTGCCCGTTTGGAGTAGCGGGTCCGACTGGGGGTAATGGGACCAGTTTCCCAATGTGATGGGTGTGTGTGTGTGCGTAGAGTATGATGGTATTAATCTGAGGGGGGAAGGATTCTTCTAATCTAGTCTTAATTCTAACTGCTAAATTAACTCTATGCTAATGTAATCTAATGAAGAAAAATACATCTAATCTACGCTAACCCGGGGTGTTTTTCTTTTGTTATGCGATCTAGAAAGATTTCTAACAGCAGCCAGTAATAAAGATCATTCAACTGATATCAGAATATAAATCAATAAAGATGAACCATTCTGCATAAGAAGTTAGGCAGAGTAGTTTTGAACAGCATATCGCATAATCAATTTTCTATATGTTAAACATAAATAAATGACCCCACCGTACAGAAGTGCCAAATGGTAATACAGACATTCATGCAATAACATACAAAGAACTCAGCCACATATCACTTTAGGAATACTAGCAGAATCTAGCCAAGAGATAAAAGTACCATTTATGACTAAGTTCACTAATAAACTTCAAGTAACAATGATTTATTTCTACTTGTTCTAACATCTGCTAAGAGTACAGAAGTGCAACATCAGTAACAGATATTAAAATGCAAACATAAATAAATCTCGATCCATCCATTCATCAAAAACCTCCTCTGAGGGTGCAGAAGTGCATGTTCTGAGGATAAGTTTTTTGACAGATTTCCGGACCCTTCTCCAAAAACCATGAGAAGGGTTAAATACTACTAACTAATCAATATTAATTACATGAAATTAGGGAATCGGCCTCAAATGACCGCCCTTTTACTAAAAGCAACTTTATTTCTAAACTTAAAATCTAATTTCTGACCGTTTCTGTATATTCTCTTTAGTGCTGTCAACAGTGTAATGCTTTCCTGGGAAGAGTCGGCTAGCCGCCTTCTTGTTTCACTCGGGAGATAAAAGTGGAAATAGCAGGAGCTGGTACTTCCTTCCGGCAGACCAGAAGATATTTTCGAAAACCTTTCTCTAGCTGGGTGTATTCGCCGCATGTATACTTAGCGTGTCCCAGTTTTTTTCTCGAACTGATTTTGCTGTTGCCGTTTTCGGTTTTCGGTCGTGCGGTGGATTGAGTGGGTTAAGAGTCGTGCTGCATGGGCAACTCCCTGTGTCGAAAATTTCTTCCGTTCTTTGTTCCAGGTTTCCCTGAAGCGTTCTCCTTCTCATGCGCTTCTTTCTCTGCTTCACTAAGTCTTAGCTTCAGGATCTTTTCTGAATACGCTGCTTTTGTGCGCCTTTGACTCTGAGTCCTGGATAGTCTAATTTCATCAGTGCCGGTTGGCTGATAGCCTGGGATCCGCGGTTCTGCTGCATGCGGCATCCATTTTGCGAAATCATTCCCTCTTTGCTGATTGGCGCTTTCCTTCTTCCTTCAGATGTTTCCTGCATATAAACTTATATCAGTTGCGTGTCTTGCAGTCTACGCAAAGGAGAAGTGAAATGAAAAGACTTGTCGTGAAAGCATCAATCTCTAATGAATGCATAATTCTGACATCCATCATCACTTGACTCTTCGATAAATGTAACGCAATCATTCCTAAATACTTAAGCATGCGGTCATTAAATTCTTTCAAGGCGCGCGCTTAATGCATGGGTCTATCGTGTGGTAAGTCTTTTCAGATCGCAAATCGCAGATCGCAGATTGCTGCCATCGCAGATCGCAAATCGCAAATATCGCAAGTTCTCGTTTAATGGTTACGTCGTATAGCGTAATGCTTGCGATTTGCGATATCGCATATCGGCGATCGCATTGCTCGAAGGTTTTTCTTTTAAGGGGCGCGTGTGAAGTATGCGATGCGATAAACTTCGCATCGCAATTTCGCAGTATTTGTTTTTCGCGCTCGAGTTATGCTTTGGCCTTTCCTTGCGATGCGATTTGAACCTTAGGGAGAGAAATACAAAAGCTTTAGAAAAAATATTTTTTTGGGATTTTCGTTCAGGGTCCCCTCTTCGCTTGACGTTATTGCTAATGTCAAGTGAAGAAAGGGGGGTTGTTGGTGACCACAACAATGGCGATTCACTGTGAAGAACCAGTTATCTCTGCTTGTTCTTCTATTGACGTTTTCAGACCCTTTTCGAAAAAATTTCTCAGGGAATTCGAACTTTATTATAAAAGGATAAGAGAAATAATACTTTAAAGCGTCAATGATGTTTTGTCTTCACCCCATTCTATTCCAATTACTTGCATTCCCAGGTTTTTTTTCGAGTTCAGATCAGTTATTACTTGGTCTTGCAGAACATAAAAATAAAGTGTTCTCTATGTATCAGCCCCTTTTTAAAGAATGTCCCTTTGTCGCAGGTAGAGCCACTGCTGCCAGCAGGCGTCCATAGCCTCGACAGGGTTACCTATTATCCAGGAATGATCCTTTATCCTGCCTTAGTTTCTTGCAACTTTTTCAGAAGAATTATACCTTTCTTGATGCTTTTTTTTTTTTAAATAAATCCTCAAAAGAACAATGTCTTGGTTTGGTGGCCAAAATTATGACACAGTCATTCACTTGATTTATACTTTTGCTGAACAAGCTGGCTCGTGATGAGACCCCTTGTCTTTTGATCGCAACAATCTTGAGTCGTTGCCCTGTTTTGGTAGACAGTTTTGGCAAAGTCAGCAAGTTATAATATCTGTGATCATGATAAGTCGGCTCGTGATGAGACCTCTTATTCTTCGAGATATAGCATCCTTTCGAGTTATTCTCCTGAATCGTTGCATTCTTCTTCAGCAGGGAGGAAGTCAAATTCTCTTTCCTTAAGAAAGTTCTGGACGACAATGATAGGGCTACTTTTGATAATGGCTGTTTTCACAGAGAACCTTTATTCTAATATTGATACCTTTTGTTGTGCTGATCTAACACGAATTCCTCACTGAGATAGCTTTCTTTAAAATTTTCTGGGTTTGAATTCTAACACCATCTTCCGGGTTAAAGATCTATTGACAATAAATACCGAATTCCCACAAGCTTAGTTGTTCATAAGAGCCGAAATTCCAAAATCTTTAACAGAGACAGGGTTTCTTTCGGAAACGTCAAATATTGCTTTGCCAGAACAAACTTTTATTTGGGAGAGGCAAACATTCTCTGGGGTTATGTAGAGAATATAACTAACTTTGCCTATCAATTATTGGAAGCAAAACTAATAACTTTAGCTAAACTAATCCTACTCCTATTCTAATTATGTGCAGGAAATAGCTAAGAGAAATGGTATTCCCAGTGGAACCAACCGTTCATTATTATTCCTAGTCGCATAGATTGCCTCAGGATAAAAAAATGAATCGAATTCCCCATGGATAGGACTTGTTGTTTAGGGGATAGGGAATCATGAATCCAGTTGGAATCTTGTTTGATTTTATTTTCTTGTGATAGGTTTCTTCCAACTGAATACCTATTGGATCGCAGAAATTGGGATGAATTTCTTTTGTGAATGGGTGATCTTTCGATGGAAAGGACAGCAAGCCAATCCGTGAGATATGTTCTTCAATTTGGGTGGCTTGTGACCCGTCGATTGTTAATTCTGAGTGTTTAGTGATCTCGTTTGGAATGAAAGCTTTTATACATAAATCGCCAAAATCTAATCTATTAAAATCTTGGAGTTTTAAAGAGAGATTCGATTTCGTACACAAAGAAAATAAGTGAGAAAGAAAAGATTGGGTGGCTGTATATACAGTGGTGTCACACATCTGGGAGTTACTTGAAACTCTGTGTTTTTCACAAGAACTGGTCGGGTTCTGTGAATCAGGAATTGAATCATGATTGCGATCAGGGATAGAGATCTCCTCTGGATATGAATCGTAGATAGGAGTATCGCTTTGGACAGTGAAATTATTCAAATGAGATTTTGCTTTGAGATGAGGGTCAGATAAAGCAGTTTCTGATCTAAGATGTTTCTTATAACCAGACCCTAGTTGAGTTACTTGTGACAATTCAATATCATCATAAATATCAAAGCAACTAACACGAAAGATTTCACAATTTTCCCTAGGTTCCTCTTTTTCATTATATGTTTTTAGACAAGGGAGATGAGGCAGCTCTTGTTTGATATGAATCGTAGACTGTGATATAGTGGTCTCTTTCTTTTGGAAACCCAGTGATGTCTCGTTTGAATAGCCCTCTATTGGAATAGACTTGATACTATGAGGGAGAAGATTGTCATTACAAAAAACATCGGGGTAAAGAGAAAAATGTCGATCTGGAACAATGTATTTAAAATCATCAAACAAATCTCGTTCATCAGATTCACAATAAGCATCGGGCTTTAGATTGTACCTTTTTGCGTCGATACTTTTCGAAAGAGAAACAGTAGGTGGATCTAACCTTGGCGCCAGGAGTTGTTGATTTGAAATGATGTCGTCTGACCTTACATTAAATTCAACTTCTGATGTCAGGGCACCTTCCCCCTTAGTACTTTCGCCTGCGTTTTCTGATGTTAGAGCATGCAAAACTCCTAGGCTAAATTCTATCTGATCAGGTGCGGGAGGTGGGAAACACTCATCATAATCCAAAGATTCTTCATCTGTGAGTTCATCTTCAAGATCATATTGTAGACATTTAAGATGAAATCGTATATTGAAATCCCTTACGGGCTCGTCTTGTTTCCGCAGATGGTCGATCTCATCGTATACCTGGTCGTATTCATAGCAAGCAAACTCTAAGATGAAAGCTCTAACAAGTTGGTCCCAGCTGTGGACTGATGCAGTTGGGAGGTTCCTGCACCATCTCCTAGCTTCTGCTGTGAATGTGAGAGTAAAAATCCTGCACAGAACGCCTTCGTCAATTTTCTGAATATCAGCACTAGAGACTCTATGAATGAACTGTAGGGCATGATGAAATACAAAAGAATTATTCTCACCATTAAATTTTACCTGAGATAATAGTCGTACCATGTCCGGTGGAGTGTTGGAAGATGTAGGAACCTGGATGCAACTCCAAATGGGAATTCTGTGAGTAGACATCCTTTTCCGGGACTTCTAGTTTTAAACATATCCCAACAGACAATATGCTCAGGCCCTCCTTCTAGCGCCAGAAATGTTGAGTGGCCCGAAGTCGGGTCAGCAACAAGGGGGATACCCACCCGGTCCGGAACCTGGGTTGCGGCTCCTTGCCCGTTTGGAGTAGCGGGTCCGACTGGGGGTAATGGGACCAGCTTCCCAATGTGATGGGTGTGTGTGTGTGCATAGAGTGTGATGGTATTAATCTAAGGAAGGGGGGAAGGATTCTTCTAATCTAGTCTTAATTATAACTGCTAAATTAACTCTATGCTAATGTAATCTAATGAAGAAAAATACATCTAATCTACGCTAACCCGGGGTGTTTTTCTTTTGTTATGCGATCTAGAAAGATTTCTAACAGTAGCCGGTAATAAAGATCATTCAACTGATATCAGAATATAAATCAATAAAGATGAACCATTCTGCATAAGAAGTTAGGCAGAGTAGTTGTGAACAGCATATCGCATAATCAGTTTTCTATATGTTAAACATAAATAAATGACCCCACCGTACAGAAGTGCCAAATGGTAATACAGACATTCATGCAATAACATACAAAGAACTCAGCCACATATCACTTTAGGAATACTAGCAGAATCTAGCCAAGAGATAAAAGTACCATTTATGACTAAGTTCACTAATAAACTTCAAGTAACAATGATTTATTTCTACTTGTTCTAACATCTGCTAAGAGTACAGAAGTGCAACATCAGTAACAGATATTAAAATGCAAACATAAATAAATCTCGATCCATCCATTCATCAAAAACCTCCTCTGAGGGTGCAGAAGTGCATGTTCTGAGGATAAGTTTTTTGACAGATTTCCGGACCCTTCTCCAAAAACCATGAGAAGGGTTAAATACTACTAACTAATCAATATTAATTACATGAAATTAGGGAATCGGCCTCAAATGACCGCCCTTTTACTAAAAGCAACTTTATTTCTAAACTTAAAATCTAATTTCTGACCGTTTCTGTATATTCTCTTTAGTGCTGTCAACAGTGTAATGCTTTCCTGGGAAGAGTCGGCTAGCCGCCTTCTTGTTTCGCTCGGGAGATAAAAATGGAAATAGCAGGAGCTGGCACTTCCTTCAAGCAGACCAGAAGATATTTTCGAAAACCTTTCTCTAGTTGGGTGTATTCGCCGCGTGTATACTTAGCGTGTCCCAGTTTTTTTCTCGAACTGATTTTGTTGTTGCCGTTTTCGGTTTTCGGTCGTGTGGTGGATTGAGTGGGTTAAGAGTCGTGCTGCATGGGCAACTCCCTGTGTCGAAAATTTCTTCCGTTCTTTGTTCCAGGTTTCCCTGAAGCGTTCTCCTTCTCATGCACTTCTTTCTCTGCTTCACTAAGTCTTAGCTTCAGGATCTTTTCTGAATACGCTGCTTTTGTGCGCCTTTGACTCTGAGTCCTGGATAGTCTAATTTCATCAGTGCCGGTTGGCTGATAGCCTTGGATCCGCGGTTCTGCTGCATGCGGCATCCATTTTGCGAAAGCATTCCCTCTTTGCTGATTGGCGCTTTCCTCTTTCCTTCAGATGTTTCCTGCATATAAACTTATATCAGTTGCGTGTCTTGCAGTCTACGCAAAGGAGAAGTGAAATGAAAAGACTTGACGTGAAAGCATTAATCTCTAATGAATGCATAATTCTGACATCCATCATCACTTGACTCTTCGATAAATGTAACGCAATCATTCCTAGATACTTAAGCATGCGGTCATTAAATTCTTTCAAGGCACGCACTTAATGCATGGGTCTATCGTGTGGTAAGTCTTTTCAGATCGCAAATCGCAGATCGCAGATTGCTGCCATCGCAGATCGCAAATCGCAAATCGCAAATATCGCAAGTTCTCGTTTAATGGTTACGTCGTATAGCGTAATGCTTGCGATTTGCGATATCGCATATCGGCGATCGCATTGCTCGAAGGTTTTTCTTTTAAGGGGCGTGTGTGAAGTATGCGATGCGATAAACTTCGCATCGCAATTTCGCAGTATTTGTTTTTCGCGCTCGAGTTATGCTTTGGCCTTTCCTTGCGATGCGATTTGAACCTTAGGGAGAGAAATACAAAAGCTTTAGAAAAAATATTTTTTTGGGATTTTCGTTCAGGGTCCCCTCTTCGCTTGACGTTATTGCTAATGTCAAGTGAAGAAAGGGGGGTTGTTGGTGACCACAACACTACCCTACACCCTTCATCGAATAGATAATTGATGAATGCGCCGGATGTGAAATCTTTTCATTTATGGATGGATTTTCCGGGTATAATCAAATAAATACCCGCCCACAGGACCAGTCAAAGACTGCATTCATCTGTCCGTGGGGCACATTCGCTTATCGAAAATTACCCTTTGGTTTAAAGAACGCAGGGGCGACGTTTCAGAGGACAATGAATTATGCCGTCCATGACATCAAGAACATCGTTCAACCTTATCTCGACGACCTACCAGCTCATTCACGAAAGCGGACTGATCATCCGCAGCATTTAAGAGCGATATTTCTACGTTGCCGACACTACAAGATAAGACTCAATCCGCACAAATGTGTGTTTTGCATCGGTTCTGGTCGTTTACTTGGTTTTGTAGTCTCAAAGGATGGGATTCGTCTCGACCCTTGCAAGGTTCAGGAAATCATTAATTTGCCTCCACCTTCAAATTTGCTTTAGATTCAGAAACTCCAAGGGAAAGCAAACTTTCTGAGGAGGTTCATTCCAAATTACGCAGAACTTGCTAAAGGTTATACTCGTCTTTTGAAAAAGGATGTACCTTTTGTTTGGGATCAGGTGGCGCAAGATTCCTTTGATGCTCTGAAAGATTCTCTAGTAAAAGCATCATTAATGTATGCCCCGGACTATCAAATAGATTTTAACCTGTATCTGGCTGCAGCAGATACGACCATTGCGATGGTTTTAGTTCAGGAAGTCGATGGAATTGAACATCCTATATATTATTTAAGTAAAAACTTGAATGATAAAGAAAGCAAATATTCTTATGTTGAAAAGCTAGCACTCGCTGCTGTTCAAGCGATACAAAGATTTCGACATTATGTCCTCTTTCGGAAAACTACCATTCTATCAGATTGCGACCCCATGACTTATATATTGTCGCGACAGTTGCTGGGGGGGAAATATTCAAAATGGATAGCGATCCTTCAAGAGTTTGATCTGGAATTTGTAAAATCCAAATCAAAGTAAGCTTTAGTTTTCGCAGAATTATTGTGCGATCTCCCATCGTCGTCCAACGATGAAACATCAGAAGAGTCAATCGTGGATGAAAGTTTGTTTCTGATATCTGCAAGCAATGAGTGGTATGGGGATATAATAATTTATCTCCAAACCCAAAAATTCAGGCCTGACACCTCTCACTCAGAACAGAAACGTATACGATACCAAGCAAAAGACTACATGATCGTCAGTGATACGCTTTATCGTCGTGGTATCGATACAGTTCTGAGGAGGTGCCTCACCCATGAAGAGGCCGAAAAAGCCCTGAGTGAGTGTCATTCAGGCGCGTGTGGGGGGCATCAATCTGGATATGCTACAGCACAGAAAATCTTACGAGCAGGATACTTTTGGCCAACCATGTTCAAAGATTGCATAACTGCAGTCAGAAGTTGCCATGCTTGTCAAATTTTTGATAGCAAAACCAGAAGACCACCCGCACCTTTATAGCCAATAGTTGTTGTTGGGCCTTTCGCCAAATGGGGCATCGATTTCATGACATGTAACCCCACCTCGACCGAGGGGCATGGGTATATTATAGTCGTTGTTGACTATTTTACCAAATGGGCCGAGGTGATGCCTACATTAGATAACACTGGTGAAACAACTGCCCTTTTCTTTTTCAATCATGTAGTCGCCAGGTTCGGCATACCACAGACTATAGTTACAGATCATGGGTCGCATTTTCGCAATCACATGATGGTTGAATTAGCTGCCAAGCTAGGGCTATCTCACGACAGCTCTACCCCGTATTATCCGCAAGCCAACGGACAAGTTGAAGCAATCAACAAGGTCCTGAAGCGTATATTGCAAAGGATGATTGGGGTTCACAAAAGAAGGTGGCACCTAATCTTGTACTCAGCCTTGTGGGCTTACCGAACATCGGTAAAGAACGCGACCAGGTTCACACCTTTCCAACTGGTGTATGGCCTGGAAGCAGTCTTGCCAATCCAGTGTGAAATCTCGTCTCTTAAACTCGCAATTGATCTCCTCCCCGGAACTTCGGAAGAAGAGGCTCATTTCTTGGAATTAATCCAATTGGATGAAACCCATCATGACGCCGCTTTGGCTAATGAAGCCCATAAGAAACGAGTCAAGGTGCAGTTCGACAAAAATGTCAAACCCCGTGTCTTCTCAGAAGGTGACTTGGTCTTGCTTTATGACCAAGAATCCGATAAATTGGGAGCAGGTAAATTTAATTCTTTATAGATGGGCCCCTATATTGTTAAACAAGTGTTAACAAAAGGAGCCTACGAGTTAATGGATTATGATGGAATTCCACTGGCGTAACCCCGTAACGGGTTGTACCTCAAGCGTTACTATGCTTAAATAGTAACCTGTATGCTTTTGTTTTATTTTGTTTTCGCTAAAGTATTTGTTTTGGTCGAGTGATCCACCTTTTTACATTTATTGCAGATGTCAAACCTTCTGGAGACATGTGTTGGATATGCGACGGAGCGAGTCGTAGTTCGCGGAACCTATCCTCCGCAGCCTGGGCCATTTTTGATCCAAGCGGCGAGTTAGTAAGTTTCAGAGGTGTATGTATTGGGCAATCAATGAATAACATCGCTGAGTATAGCGCATTGATAGAACTACTCTCTAATGCCATCACCCATGGTATACGCCGACTAATTGTCAGGCTAGACTCACAACTCGTAATACTACAACTCAATGGTATATATTCCGTTCGCAATCCAGCTATTTATCGCATGTTCCTAAGGGTTAAGATTTTGGAAAGACAATTTGATTCAATTCAATACCAACATATTTCCAGAAACTTAAACACATTAACTGACTCATTAGCAAACTATGTGTTAGATAGACATTTGCGACATTTATAAAAAAGGGACACATCATCAATGTTGTACATATGGATCATATAACTCAACCAGAATAAAACTCGAAAATCAAAATATATAGATAAGTTGTTTATCGTTTATACATAATGTTCTGCAACCAAGACAAAAATCGGTCATATGACGCAAAAACTCAAAAATGCTAGGGGGCACCCTAGCCTAGTGATGCTCATGATAGCACGTCACGTCCTGTTCAATCATGCACAAGAGACGAGTCCATCGTCTAGGCACACCAGTAGTATGTCGCTGCAACTGTAAAGGTAACTCATCAATCCTCACATCGGGAATGCCAAGAGTAAGGCTCTCAACCTGCTCCTGCACAGCTGTAAGGGTCTCGGCCACGTCAAGGTCGCGAAGAATAACCCTCCCAGCAGTCTCCCCTGCTGGGGCAGCGACTGGCGCTCTCGGGCGAACTGCTGGACGAACAGGACCAACATTTGCATGCACACATGAGTTTGATTAAATTCTTGATAGAATAAAGCACAAGGACATTATAAATAAGAACAACAAACAGTAATATGGTCGAAGATTTTACCAATAGCGCCCCACTGTTCGCCATCCGGCAGTACCAAGTCCGGATCACCTCGGAAATCCATACCAACATATGGATACTCGGAATAGACCATCTCCTGACGCTCGAACCACCTGAAGAAGGTATCAGTGAAAGAAATCTGAGATTGACCAGCATGCCTAGACATGTGATCAACCCATCTCTGCATGTGTGGCTCGGTAGGAGAAGGCAAGTCGAGTGCGATATACTGAGGCTGCATCAGTGGTATTTTCTCCAAGGCAAAGGCAGTCAGAATAGAACCAAATCCAAAGTTCTTCAGCTTCCTGTCCTTTACCTTGTTCAACTGACTTTTCATCTGAAGAAGTACTACATCACACCAGTTGAATACTTTCGGTTGGAGACACTCCAAGGCGTGCTGCACATAAGATCTGTTGGCAACATGAAGAGATGCGCTACCGGCCATCCTACCAATAGTATACATAATGGACCTGAGAGACCTGTCAGTAATCTCACGGATAACAACCTTGCCGTCTCTACTCGGCTGGGATCCTTCCCTGCAATACTGGCGGACATAATCTCTCACGGAGTCATTCCCTCGGGCCGAACCTGACAAAGAAATGGGGGCACCCCGCCTCGACAAACCAGTCAAGAAGTAAATGTCTACCACGGTCAAAGGGATGGATTTGCTCCTGATCTAAAATACTTGGTTAATAGGATCCCAAGCATCAAGCATATACTACAGTAAAGAGATCTATGCTCTCATACTAGAGATACGGAAGAACTTCAGCAGGCCACAGTTCCGCAGCGCGTTCACCGTGACAGGGTCATGGAGGGCAATCATGTCCTCTTCTTCATGTTCTCGTTCTCGCCATGTGAGGGTCATTTTGCTCAAAAGTCCCTGCAAAACAAACAAGAGAAAGAGTAAGATCCTGGATTTGATGAGAAACTGGCAAAATTTCATCAAAAACTGTGCAATAGAGCTGTTTTTCTATGCTCAACGCAGCTGGCTAGTGTCCCACCTACGTTGAAGTTCAAACTGCCTTCATGCAGCTTGACATTCAACGCAGGTTTCGAATGGACTGCCTGCGCTGATGGCAGAGCGCCCTAGCAAAACCCCAGGGGTTTATGGGAACAGGAAAACAGGCACAGAATGGAAAAAGGAAACCATGAAAAAGAAAGAGCTAGAGTTTAGCTCCTACCTGGTCCAGACGGCGCCGAAAATCGTCCGCAGAATCTCCCGAAATCAGCTGGTGAAAATCAATGGGGAAGAGGCACCTCCAAAGCTCCAACAAACCAAGTTCAAATGAAATGGTAAAATGAGAGGTAAAAACACCTTTTAATGGCTTTTTACGTAGTTCAAAGCGAAATATTAGGGTTATAATCTCATTTTCAAGCAAATGTTATTCATTTCTAACTAGTTTGATGCAGCAATTGAGGATACAGTACTATCTTTGAAAAGGGCAAAGCTAGTGATGGTAAAAATCAAAAATTTGACCATATAATTTCGAGCAGTTTTAGCACAAAGTTCATGCTCATTAAAAAATAAACGCAAGATTCGAGAAGTTTTAGCACAAAGTTCATGCTCGTTAAAAAATAAACGCAAGATCCGAGCAGTTTTAGCACATAGTTCATGCTCGTTAAAAAATAAACATAAGTTCGAGCAAATGTTTCCACCCGCGTTTAAGCTCGTTAAAAAATGAACTATCCCGATAAATAACCACCGTGAATGTAATATCATCAGCCATTAAAGCCTTGGTCGTGTTTGCACCGTCACCTCCACTTTTCATTGGCCGATCGTTCACCTCCATATGTTTGTTTACCCATTTTGAGGAACAGCTGCGAAGAGTGATTTACCCTAGCCATCCTTGTGACACTGTCGTGATTGGAAAATTCCAACTTGTACCTGGAATCAGCTGCTATCCCTATTTATCACTCGTTCCTCAAAAGACGAGTCTTCTTTAAGCTCTTTTCAACTGACTCGTAAAATATGAAAAGTTTTCCGAGTCCTTGGCCTTCCAGCTCGTTAAAGGGACAGGAAGAGCTATCCCTCCTCTAGATTTTAATCTTTTTGGACCTGAGGGATTATTGCACAAAAAGATCGAGCGCTTGTTTTATTCGGCTTGTTAAAACTATCGAAAACTCATCCCTTCTGTATTATTTTATACTTTTTCAGACTTAAGGGATTAGATGATGAAAAAGGAATTTTGGAGTTAACTTTATGTACCTTTTCAGACTCTCTAAAAATGAAAAGGACCGAGTTATCCTTGTCATTAGACTCGTTAAAATCATTAAATAGTGACAAACTTGTCTTTAGACGAGAATGAGTTTCACTATCGCTAGGCTCGTTAAAACATAACGATGGGCTTGCCTGAAGGGCAAGTTATAGAACAAGCATATGTTATCCTCCTCAATCTTGACAAAAATAAAGAGGTACTGGTCAGCAATGACTGGGGGAAAATTGGGAGAAACTAAAGAAAACTTTGATGGTAGCAAGTCACTCTTGAACATGACACTTTTCCTCCGTACCACAATCGGGTTGGGTTGTTTCATTCACCGATCACATCCATGGTCTCGCCATACCATCCATATTTGGGGTAATGCTACCAATCCATCGCATCAGTGTCGCCATATGTTCAAGAGAAGTCGTTCAGAAGAGTCAACCGTGTCCCATCCACTGCCATACATTATCCTTCATCCTTTCATGACCGTTGTTGGGTCCGTATAATACTAGTGATTACCCCATTACTATTGTAGTTATATCCCCTATTTATATTGTTGTGCCCCTATTACCCCCATATTGTTATTTCTGTGCCCCATAGAATCCCTCTATTGTTATTTTTGTGGCTTTATATTATTATTGTTAGGTCGGCTGGATTATATTGTGACTCCTTAGACTCCTATATATAGAAAGGAGGTTTTGTCATTTGTATCATCCAAGAATTGTTCATTTATGTAATGTAAAGGAGGTTGCCCCCTCGAAGAGGCTGAATTCTAAGGTGTGGATCTCTCTTTTCTATCTTTTTGTGAGCTGGTTTCATAACATTTGGTATCAGAGCTTTGGATTCTAGGGTTTTGCTGCTCCAAACAGGTCATCGTGGAATTTTCGCTATAACTTTTTTTTGTGACGTTTCAGAAGTCGCAAAAAAAACCCATTTGAGAAGAAATCGCACTGAACCTTGGGTCCGAATTTCAGAGTGTTTCGCATGATATTTGTGGAGATATGATCTGAGGAAGTTGGTCTTTTTGCAGACTCCTGAATTACATTAAAAACAGGTGACCTGGGGAAAATCGTCATAACTTTCTCTCTGGGGATCGGATTGAAATTTCGTAAGAAGGTACAAAAAGAGGACGGAATGTAGTTTCTTTTATGTGTGTTTCAGATTCAAAGGTTGAAACAGGGACTCGTGGCACGTCGTACAAGTTTTCTCTACTGAACCAGTCTAAAATCAAGTCACTGTGGGAGATTTCACATAACTCTTCCTTGAAGAATCTAATTTGGCTCAGACTTGTGGCATTGGAAAGAGGACACAGAAGGATACTACAAGTAGAAATTTCAGAATTGGATGATCCGAAATTACAGAGATACATCAAATTCAATATCAGGCTTCTATAAAGTGAAAAAAGGTGTGTAGTTTTATTTTTTATTTTTGTGTAAGCTTGGTTTAACGGAATTCAAAGGGCATAGTAAAGCATTATTATCGGTAACTAATGCCCCGAGGAAAGAAAATGCAAACACCTAGTAAGGAACCTGAAAGCTCTACCATGACTCATGAAGAAGAGGAAGAAATGCTACATGATATATCGAAATTACAAGAACAAGTGCAACAAATGTCACAATCACAAAAGCTTACAGAAGCTAAGGTAAATGGCGTGGAATCTAAGATAAAGGGCATGGAAGCTGTTATCACTGAAAATCCTGTTGCCAAAATTTTTTAGCCTAGCTTAAAGGACAAGGCGTTTTCGCAGCGCATGAATCCTTTTTAGCAGTTTCGCAGCGCTACCTATTAGGTGATTTCGTAGCGTGCTACAAAATTGGGGATTTGCTCGAGTTTTCAGTGGAGGCCCAAATCCTAGCATGCCTATTGTACACTGGCTACAACTGTTGTGGATGAAGCTTTCAGGATTAAAAGACGAAATGCTGACTAAAGGATATATCTCTGGTGTTGTTGCATACAATGCTCTGATCTATGAATTTTGCAAAACAGGGAAGGCACAACAAGCAACATTGCTGTTAAAAGAAATGAAGGTGAGATCTGTCTTTGCTGAAGACTATACATATGATGTTTTGATTTAGGGACACTGTGTGGAAAACAATGTATCTATGGCCATGGAACTTTTATATTAAATGTCACGACAAGGTTTCACTCCCTGTCTTTCGACATGCAATTCCCAAGCGATTACACCTACTACATGCTCATCAATTATCAATGCGGTAATGGTGCTATCAACAAAGCTCTGGAGCTGCATTACTTAATAAAAAAAAGGGGGCTATGTGGCAGGCAGTGTTTCTCTTAATGCCTTGATTCAAGGGCTTTGCACCACAGGCAGAATAATGGAAACAAAATATTTTTTACAAAAAATGTCAGAAAGGAGTTTCATTCTAGATGATGTCAGTTGTAATCTCTTAATTAAACAATATTGCAAACATAAAAGCTTGGGTAGAGCAGTCGATATGCGCAATATGATGCTGATGAACGGCAGCACCGCCAGTGATGGAGACAGATGTCGACAGAGAGTGTGAAGCGGTGAAGCTATGGCTTCCTTTTGCGCACTTGAGCTTCCGGTAAACTATGGAGTAGTGAAGGAAGTACATTGTTACATGTTGAGAGATGAACTTCGCTTATTAAAATAAGAGTTGGGCCGACAAGCTATTATATGCGGATGCAATTCGTATACTTCTCTGTGGAAAGCATGTGGAGACAGAATATGAAAACAGGGAGCAGTGAAGGAAGTATATTGTCATATGCACAGACATGGACTTAGCTAGATTATCAATCTCGACACCAAGTTTGTAAGCAAGTATGCCACTTGCAGTAGTATGGAGAACGCATGCCTACTGTTTGGTAAAATGTATAAACCAGATATGTTCTTATGGAATGTTAATGTTAAAAATCCAATTATATTTCCATGTGCATGGCTATATCGGCAAGGTGTTTTGACCCCTTGGAGCCGTAACAGGAGACTTGTATTACAAGGTGACAATTGGTGGCGGGGTCATGATGCGGCATATCTGAAATTTGTTAATCTACCTCCTGACACCCTACGAAAAGGACGTGTCTATCAAGCGAAATGGGAATCTGCATATTTTGCTGTGGTGCTGCACCATTTGCAGTGTGGTGTCATTTCTGTTAGAGGAACTGAAACTCCCGAAGATCTTTTGACAGATGTTCTCTGTAGGGAATGTGCGCTGTCAGAAACAGATTTGGATGGACTGCTTAATAGTGATATCCTAGATGATAATGTAAAGCAACGTGTTGCCACAACTTTCCCGCATTTTGGGCATTCAGGCATAGTTGAGGCAGCTAGGGAGCTCTGTATACAACTAGATGGAAATTTCGAAAATGCAGATCAGATAGCTTTAGATCAGACCTATGAGAGTAGAAATGGACCTGGAGGTGGTCAAGATGCATCATCTCATCGAAAGAAAGGATTCCTTTCTTCTATATTGGGGCCTGATGGAGAGTGTCATGGGTATGCTTTGCGATTTGTTGGGCATTCAGGCTCGATGGTCCCAAGGGATAAGAATCGGAGACACAAGCAGAGACGTTTTAAGTACAAGATAAAAAGTGCTGAATCAAGGGACAAACTTTCCTTTGATGAATGTACAGTGTTAATTGAGGATTCAGACACAGAGAATCATGGCAACAATCAGCAAGATGCTAGCTATAAAGATGAGGTTTATTCTAATGAATTGCATGCCCACTATACTGATATAGTGATAGAGAATGGCACTTCTGGAGATTCAATATCCCAACCTGTGAATACAGATTTGGGCCCTGATGTGTCAGAGGCAGAGTCAGTGGAGATGTTCGTTCTTGGCTTGGTTATTCATATCATCCCAGAAGCCAAGCAGACTACATGGTCTTCATGGAAAAATTTGAATTGGTTTCACCGTGCGGATGCATCTCACAGAGCTATTTTAAGACATAGAGAAAGCTTTAAGGACATTATTGTTTCACCCTCCATGTTTCTTGACCATGTGCCATGGAGGTGCAACTATGCAATGCAATGTGTTCTAGAAACATGGAAGTCAAAAGACCGTAACAGCAATGACAGGGTGGATGCCTCTCATTTAGTTTGATTCTACCCTCTATGGTTTTGTAGTATGCAGACATTCCGGTTTTGTAACTGTATTTTAGAATTGCTGCTCCTCCAAAGCTTCAAGGTAATCCTCAAGTTGCTTGCATCAAGACATCAAGGATCAGGGTAGAATTCCAGTCCATTTAATGATTTCCTCACAGGTGTTTTTCCAAGTGCTTCAATTCTCAATAATTATGTTAGGCCTAAGCTTGAGGTGATCTTTGATGAGGAAAAGAAGGTAACCCACTCTAACCTTATGAAGGATACAGAGAATGTGATTCTGAATCTCAGCATAGCAAAGGTGAAACTGAAGAATGGCAACAACAGCTATTCAATTTTGTGAGGAGTTTAGAGGAAGACTGTGTTTTTTAAATCACACAGCAGTTTCGTAGCGCGCTACGAAACTGCTGTAGGTGATGTTTTCAATGCAGAATAAACAGTTTGACCGGGAATGTTAGAAGAGAGACACCTGTACATCAATACAGCCTACAGCTCATCTGGAGACATGGTATTTGGTAGCAGCGTTCAATACTTTGAGTTATTAAAGATTTGGGAACATGCTGCTACATTTTCGGAGAATGTTGGGAGACAGAGACCGTAAAAACAGAGCACATATTTGGGTCAATTAATGAGCCATCAGCGCTTTCAAGCATCCAAGGTTAGCTGGTTTATTGCATCTTTAGCTCAGCCATCTCAGCCTAACTGAAGGAGGACAGCTGTCAAGGATCCAAGAAGAATCATGTTACGAGGAGAATGGAATTAGTGTTTTAGTTTGATTAGGATTTTGTGTAATTACAGCTCAGCACTTTTGTAATTAATGAATTAGTTAAATAGCATATAGGAGTAGTTAATAGAGCCTTTGAGCTCGCTCTAGAGAGGGAAGAATGTATTCCTATAAATGGATCAGACTAGGATGTAATAGGGGTTGGAGATTTATGAAAAAACAGAGTTTTTTATATCAGCTTATGTAAAAGACTTTTGACAGTAATATGAAGATTACTTTTTCTTCCCAAGATTCATCATGTGTTCAAATGCTCAGAGTATATGTGGTTTTGTTTTTATCCTTTATGTTTTACAGCTCACTAAATATGCAATCACTCTGAATTCACCTAGTGCTCAGACTTCCTGTGTATGTTTATGAGTTGAGGTTCTTTTTGAGAAATGTTCTGAGGGTTTAAACATTATATGCCTTGGCTTCCATGATTGAGTAGTTAATAGTTTACTGCAGAGGTGTTTGACTCCATGAGCCCAATGGAAGAAGTGTTATTTCGTTGTTCCAACCAGCTTATTTTCATGTACTGTTTGAAGAGTTAGCCATCTTTTCTTGTTCTTAATTCATATCAAGAATCTGTGAGAGAGCCCTCTCTGACTAAGGAGGCTAAGCCTTAGTCTAAAGCCTGGTTTGAAATAGTTGCATGAGATCTTGCTAAGTAGCAGCCCTTAGTACACGATTTTGTGATAACAGAAGCTAAGATGGATGATTCGATGGCAAATTTGAAGATAGATTTGAAGACAAACATGGAAGAATTGAAGAAGTTGCTACAAGAAAGGGTCACTAATGGTGAAAAGGTAGTAAAGGAAACTCATGATGAGAACAAAAGAAATGTTAATCATGATTCCATAGACTCTAATGTTGGATCGAAGACTCACCATGTTCCAAAAATCGATATGAGGAAGTTTGATGGCAAGGATCCCGCCACATGGATATTACAGATGGAGCAATTCTTCGATCTCAATAATGTGCAAAACACACAAAAGGTACGTATGGAAACTTTATATTTGGAACCAAATCAGTTTGTATGGTATCAATGGCTTTGTTCTCGTAAACAATTTATCACTTGGGCAATTTTTACGGAAGAATTGATAGCACATTATGAGGATACAAAAAGCAACACTTTTTTTAGCCAATTGATAAGTCTCAAACAAAAGGGTTCAATAATGGAGCACATTGAGGAGTTCCAAAAATTGAACATAAGGGTAAAAGATATTCCAGAGGAGCATAGGATTGATGTGTTCATAGGGTCTTTAAAGGATAATATCCAACATGATGTGCGCCTTTGGGAACCTGATTCATTAGAGAAGGCATTCAGGTTAGCAAGAAAAATGGAAAGCAAAATTATGGCAACTAGGAAGCATACCATTCACAACTATAAAGACGGAAGTGTTGTTGCCCATAGTCTTCCACAACCTACAAGGTTGACACCACAACAATTGGAAGAAAAAAGAGCAAAAGGGCTTTGTTACAATTGTGATAGCAAATACACAAAAGGTCATAAGTGTGCTGAGAAGAAATTATTCTACATAGATTGTGAAGAGGAAGAAGAAAAGGAGCAAGAAAGGTCAAAAGAAGAGGATATATTCCAGGAACAAAGCCTAGATGAAGAACAAATAAATCCGACCATATCTTGTAATGCATTGGCGGGAATTACCACTCCTCAAACCATCAAGATAGAAGGACAAATCAAGAAGAAAAAGGTAATAGTGTTGATTGATTCAGGAAGCACCCACAATTTTATTCATTGTAGGGTAGCAAAAGAATTGAATTGCTTCCTATATCCAGCACCAGAGTGTCAAGTGATGATTGCAAATGGAGGAACAATAAATTGTTCTGGAAAGTGCCATAATATCAAGCTATCCATGGGAGAAATGTGACTAGCCCAATGCTTTCCATTCCAATGGGAGGTGCTGATGTTGTACTAGGAGTCCAATGGCTACAATCCTTGGGTACAATAGCTTTTAATTTTCAAGAACTTTTCATGAAATTTTCTGTGGAAGGAAAGGAAGTTGAATTAAGGGGTATTGCAGGGAAACCAGGAAAGATAATCAGCTCTAATGGCATGACAAAGCTTCTAAAAAAGGAGCAAAGAGGTGTAATTGCACAATTATGTTCGCTAGATGTTTCCACATTGGAATCATCTATTTCTCCAGATCTCCAAAAAGTCCTGGACAATCATTCCAAGGTATTTGAGACTCCCAAAGGTCTCCCACCTATGCGTGATCATGATCATGCTATTCATCTGATTCCAGGAAGTGTTCCTCCAAACATCAGGCCGTACAGATATCCCTATGTCCAAAAAAGTGAAATTGAACGTATGGTTGCAGAAATGCTAGAGGCTGGTATAATTCAACCGAGTCAAAGTTCTTTCTCAGCTCCAGTAGTATTGGTGCACAAGAAGGATGGATCATGGCGCATGTGTCCAGATTATAGGGAGCTCAACAAGCTCACTATTAAAGATAAGTTCCCCATTCCTGTTATTGATGAATTACTGGATGAATTGCATGGATCAATTTACTTCACCAAGTTGGATCTTCGTTCGGGATATCATCAAATCAGAATGAAGATTGAAGACATTCCGAAAACGGCATTTAGAACTCATGAGGGTCATTATGAATTTTTGGTCATGCCTTTTGGCCTTACCAATGCACCTTCAACATTTCAAGGTTTGATGAATTCAATTTTCAAACCATTCCTTAGAAAATTTGTGTTAGTATTTTTTGATGATATACTAATCTACAGCAAGTCTTGGAAGGATCATGTTGAACATGTTGACAGGGTGCTACAACTATTGGAGGAGAAACAATTATATGCAAAAAGATCCAAATGTTTCTTTGGAGTCCAGGAGGTGGAATATTTGGGTCATATTGTATCTCATGAAGGAGTTAAGGTAGACCCTAGCAAAATTAAAGCCATTAAGGAATGGAAAATCCCCACATCCATAAAGCATCTGCGAGGATTTCTTGGGTTGACAGGGTATTATCGCAAGTTTGTTAAGAATTATGGGAGAATAGCAGCACCTCTAACAACATTATTGAAGAAAGATTCATTTTCATGGACTTCGGAAGCAACAAAGGCCTTTGAACATCTTAAAGAGGCAATGTGCCAAGCACCGGTCTTAGCTACACCGGACTTCACAAAAACCTTTATTGTGGAATGTGATGCTTCAGGAAATGGAATTGGTGTTGTTCTAATGCAAGATGAAAGACCCATTGCTTTTGAAAGTCGTCCAATCAAGGGAAAGTTTTTAAGCAAAGCTATTTATGAGAAGGAAATGTTGGCAATACTCCATGCACTTAAGAAATGGCGACCCTACCTAATGGGAAGACACTTCAAGGTAAAAACGGATCATGATAGCCTTAAATACTTTTTAGAACAAAGATTATCCTCTGAAGAGCAACAAAAGTGGGTCACAAAGATGTTGGGTTATGACTTTGAAATCATCTACAAAAAAGGGAAGCAAAATGTGGTGGCAGATGCACTCTCAAGAAAGGATGAGGATGTGGAAGCATTGTTGTGTGCCATTTCTATTATCCAACCAGATTGGATAAACGAAGCAAGGGAGGAATGGAAGAATGACGAAGAAGTGTGGGCACTTATTCGAAAGCTACAACAAGATTCCAGTACTTCTGATACATTTAGCTGGCAAAATGATTCGTTATGGTACAAAGATCGCTTATACCTCTGTAAGAATTCCCAGCTAAAACAAAAGATTCTTATGGAATTGCACACTTCTCCCTTAGGAGGGCACTCAGGATTTTTAAAAACTTACCACAGGGTTAAGAAGGAATTTTTTTGGGATGGCCTTAAATCAGATATTCAAAAGTTTGTGGCGGAATGTTTGGTTTGCCAACAAAATAAAGTTGAAACAATTAAGACACCAGGTCTATTACAACCTTTATCCATTCCAAGCCAACGTTGGGAGGAGGTTTCAATGGATTTTATCACAGGTTTACCCAAGTCTGAGGGAAAGAGTGTCATCATGGTGGTAGTTGACAGACTTACCAAGTATGCACACTTTTGTGCATTATCACATCCATTTAAAGCCAGTACAGTTTCTACTGCATTTATGGAAACAGTTCAAAAGCTACATGGAAACCCAAAGATTATTGTAAGTGACAGAGATCCCATTTTCACTGGAAATTTTTGGACAGAATTATTTTCTTGTCTTGGTACTCAGTTAGCTCATAGCTCATCTTATCATCCTCAATCTGATGGGCAAACTGAGATAGTAAACAAATGTTTGGAAGGATATCTTCGTTGCTTTGTATCTGATAAACAGACACAATGGGTCAAATGGTTGCCTCTGGCTGAATGGTGGTATAACACTTCCTTCCATACAGCAACAAAAATGACCCCATTTATGGCACTTTATGGGTATCAACCACCATCCATCACATCATATTTAAGAGAAAATTCTAAGGTTCAGGCAGTGGAACATCACATCGAACATCAACAACAAGTCCTCCAACTCTTAAAGGATAACCTCGTGTTGGCACAAAATAGAATGAAACAACAGGCAGATCAACATCGCAGTGAAAGAAGTTTTGATGTAGGTGATTGGGTATTCCTACGGCTACAACCATATAAGCAAATGTCCCTAAAGCAAGCTAAGAAGGATAATAAATTATCACCAAAGTATTATGGTCCGTACAAGGTGTTGCAAAAGATTGGTACTATGGCATACAAATTGGAGCTTCCTGCAGCTTCTCGATTGCACCCAGTTTTCCATGTTTCATGTTTAAAGAAGGTTATAGGTGACAAGCTCCCAATTCAAACAATATTGCCAGAACTTGACGAGGAAGGAAAAATTATATTGGAACCGGAAGCAGTCACAGAAACAAGAACTCGACAGCTACGAAATCGATCAATTTCAGAGTATCTTATCAAGTGGAAGAACTTATCCGCTGAAGATTCCACATGGGAGGATGAGAATTTTATGCAGAAGTATCCAGAACTACTCAAGCGTTGAGGACAACACTTTTTTGAAGGAGAGGGGCATGTTGGGTCCCTATAATACTAGTGATTACCCCATTACTATTGTAGTTATACCCCTATTTATATTGTTGTGCCCCTATTACCCCCATATTGTTATTTCTGTGCCCCATAGAATCCCTCTATTGTTATTTTTGTGGCTTTATATTATTATTGTTAGGTCGGCTGGATTATATTGTGACTCCTTAGACTCCTATATATAGAAAGGAGGTTTTGTCATTTGTATCATCCAAGAATTGTTCATTTATGTAATGTAAAGGAGGTTGCCCCCTCGAAGAGGCTGAATTCTAAGGCGTGGATCTCTCTTTTCTATCTTTTTGTGAGCTGGTTTCATAACAACCGCCACCCTGAATCATATGTCACAGATCATTTTCACCTCCATTAAAATCATTAGCTCCGTTCCGTGTCACTGATGTGGGATTCATTAAGGCCCTCCTTTGACGGATCGCTTCTTGTCGACATCAGCTCATTATCCAAGAAGTTGATCTAGGAACAACCCCTTCAGTACTTTGAAGTTTGCATGCCACAATGGCAAGTTTCTCACTTCCGGCGACAGGTATACATCAATGACCTTCGACCGAAAGATTTTGCGTGGTGTTCGACGCCAAGTCCTTTATTCACACCACGTGAATTGTACTGCAGTACCTTGAGGGTCATTATCATTATCGGTGATTCCTCTCGCGCTTGTTAACGGTTTACATCATTGACCGGTAATCAAGCGATGTCTTTCCATGTTCGACTTCAGAACATTTCTCACATGGATCGACTTGTACTTAGAGTGAAGATCGAACGAGTTTGAAGACCCCGGATCTAGTTTCATCCATCCGGGCTGCGATATATATTCAGAAAAGATAAAGACATTGACATGTACATCATTGCAGCAGATAATCATCCTACTCAAAGGATGACAATTTCATCAAAATTATCAGTCTACCATCAGACGATTGTCTGTTCTATGTACAGAAAAATGAATTTATAAAGCTGAGCATGGGAATGCCCGCCTCAGCTAGATCATGAAAGCAGTATGAAAAATAATGTATTGTATTGTATCTTATTACAGGTCTCCTCTCAGCTTTGGATGAACTTCGGATCCCCCTGATAAAGCATTTCACCTGATAAACAGCCTCATACTTTAGGGGGCAACTATTATAGACATTTTTGTGCCTTACAGCATTGAGCATGAAATGTCCATAATCTAAGGGATCCAAAGTCCCTAAACATGTTGTTCCTACCCCTAGAGGAACAAGGCTAACAAACCACAGCAATTCACAGAAGTTCTCCACCTGAAACTGCTCAAAAACAAGTCAATTCAGGATCATTTCAGTGGCTACACTAGCTGTTTGCGCTGAATGTCAAAGCCAACACTGGCTACCTGCGTTGAATGTCAACTGGAACACTGGCTACCTGCGCTGAACGAGAGTGGACATGTGGCAGGCTCATTTCTCAAGGTGTCAAAACCCAGGAAGCTTCCAAAATGACACTTGCCTCAGGGAATTCGACTGGTGATGAGTAAGAGGTTCCAAATCTCCAAGTGGAAGCAAGAACCTCCAAGTGGACTCAAGAACTGACAGAGGGAGAGGACACTAGTCAGATCTCAAGCTGACTCATCCTCTCTCCAAACATCTATATATGGATCTCTCCTCCATGAGATCTGGAGGCTGGAATTTTGTTATTGCAAAGAATTGTTGTTGGCTTGAGATTGGAATCATTGGGTGCTTAATGCTTTGAAAAGGGTGAAGATAGGAATTCCATTTGCTGGGAAGGAGATGCTGGATTGGAGCCCTCTGGGTTGTATCTCTTCCTGAACCTTGTTATTCGTCAATAAAACTATCTTGGTTTCTCCTATATTCTGATGTATTCTTGATGTATGATTGCATTAGTGTATTTGGTTTATTTCTAATCCTAAACTAGTTATGAATGTGAATATCTATCTTTGTGTAGTGTTCTTCTCTTGTCGCAAGTAGCTGTTCTCTTGTCGCAAGTAGTTGTTCTCTTGTGATCTTGCAGGAAGTTGAAGCTGGATAAGCAAGAAGGCAAGTAGCTGTGAACTCCCAAAGAGAAGAGAGACCGGATCGAGGAACAAACAGAAGACACCGGTAAGTCTATTGATCTCTCTTCTTTCCCATTTCATAAAGGAAGAAACCAGAATAGTTGTACTCGTTTGTTGCTAAGGCACTGTCACACCTTAGGTGGATAGGATCGTCCTGCATAGGCATTTTTCCCCACAACAAATTGGCGACTCTGCTGGGGAAATTTGTTTAGTCATTTTGTTTGTGTTTCTATCATTGTTTCTTTCATAGACTTGACAGCAACAATCGAACTGCATCTTTCCCGGATGCAAAGTAGACAGTTGCTTCTTTGATCCAATCACTGGACTTGTCTATGATCTGAACAATGGATTCACAAATGATTTGATGATCCTTGTGATAGATCTTAGTAGCCCTTCAAAGCAACCCTTTGATTACACCTTGCTTGTTGCTTTTATTTGGCCTAAAACAGTGAATTAAAAAGCAATCTGTGACCCAGAACCTGAGGGAAACGAGAGTTTCTCCTTCAGCGCAGACCCAGTGAAGGGATTCTGCATTTCAACGCAAGTCCCGTGAAGGCTACCTGCGCTAAATGTGAAAACCCCTGTGTTGAGGTTGCACTGAACCAGTTTTCTCTTGTGCAGCTGGGGTTCTCTGCTCTGTTTTGCCTTGTTTTGATCTCTGATTTTTGCAGCCTGTAACCAGCATAGGTACCAGTCTGATAACTCCTTTTCTTTGCTTAGATTCTGCCTCCTTTTGTACAAAAAAACTGTGAGTGTTTTTATGTGTTTGTGGCATCATTTACAGTTTTCCTTTGCATAAGTGAAATAGTCATCCTGTAGCCCTTGATTCAGATCTGTTGATTGTGATCTTAGAAGAGAGTTCATTGGTTGTTTGCAAATTGATTATACATTTACTTTTGCTTATTGGTTTGAATTTGTCTCTTTTAAGTGTCGAAACAAGTCTTTATTTCGAAAATCGTTAAGTGTTGTAATCTCTTCTACCCTCTCTGATTTCGAAAAAGTAAACTTGTTTGTAGTGGTCATTTAAAAGGAAATTCAAAGTTGTACAAAAGGAGGCGGAATCACCGATAATGATAATGACCCTCAAGGTACTGCAGTACAATTCACGTGGTGTGAATAAAGGACTTGGCGTCGAACACCACGCAAAATCTTTCGGTCGAAGGTCATTGATGTATACCTGTCGCCGGAAGTGAGAAACTTGCCATTGTGGCATGCAAGCTTCAAAGTACTGAAGGGGTTGTTCATAGATCAACTTCTTGGATAATGAGCTGATGTCAACAAGAAGCGATCCATCAAAGGAGGGCCTTAATGAATCCCACATCAGTGACACGGAACGGAGCTAATGATTTTAATGGAGGTGAAAACGATCTGTGACATATGATTCAGGGTGGCGGTCATGAAAGGATGAAGGATAATGTATGGCAGTGGATGGGACACGGTTGACTCTTCTGAACGACTTCTCTTGAACATATGGTGACACTGATGCGATGGATTGGTAGCATTACCCCAAATATGGATGGTATGGCAAGACCATGGATGTGACCGGTGCAAACACGACCAAGGCTTTAATGGCTGATGATATTACATTCACTGTGGTTATTTACCGGGATAGTTCATTTTTTAACGAGCTTAAATGCGGGTGGAAACATTTGCTCGGTCTTATGTTTATTTTTTAACGAGCATGAACTATGTGCTAAAACTGCTCGAATCTTGCGTTTATTTTTTAACGAGCATGAACTGTGTGCTAAAACTGCTCGAATCTTGCGTTTATTTTTTAACGAGCATGAACTGTGTGCTAAAACTGCTCGATGTAAGTTTGCATGCCCCCAGCATAATAACGCAAATCGAGGTGCATGCCCCCCAAGCTTCATTGCATTCAACTTGGTGGTTGGAATGAAGGTGCAATAATCCCTCAGGTCCAAAAAGATTAAAATCTAGAGGAGGGATAGCACTTCCGGTCGCTTTAACGAGCTAGAAGGCCAAAACTCGGCAATCTTTTCATATTTTACGAGTCAGATGAAAAGAGCTTAAAGAAGACTCGTCTTTTGAGGAACGAGTGATAAAACGGGTTAGCAACTGATTCCAGGTACGGGTTGGAATTTTCCAATCACGGCAGTGTCACAAGGATGGCTAGTGAAATCACTCTTCGCAGTTGTTCCTCAAAATGGGTAAACAATCATATGGAGGTGAACGATCGGCCAATGGAAAAGTGGAGGTGACGGTGCAAACACGACCAAGGATTTAATAGTTGATGATATTACATTCACTGTGGTTATTTACCGGGATAGTTCATTTTTTAACGAGCTTAAACGCGGGTGGAAACATTTGCTCGGTCTTATGTTTATTTTTTAACGAGCATGAACTATGCGCTAAAACTGCTCGGATCTTGCGTTTATTTTTTAACGAGCATGAACTGTGTGCTAAAACTGCTCGAATCTTGCGTTTATTTTTTAACGAGCATGAACTGTGTGCTAAAACTGCTCGATATAAGTTTGCATGCCCCCAGCATAATAACGCAAATCGAGGTGCATGCCCCCCAAGCTTCATTGCATTCAACTTGGTGGTTGGAATGAAGGTTTACCTTTGAGATTTGGAAAGGGGATTGTTTTCATTTTTTAATGAGGTTGACACAATAAAATAACTATCCTCATGACTCCTTGTTTCATTTTTTAACGAGGTTGACACGAGATAAGAACCGTCCTCGGAGCCCACTGTATTTACAGTATTTCTATTAGGGCGATGATCCACGCTGACAAAATGTTTAGGAATCTTCCGAATCCATTAGATATAGAAGATTTCATATTGTAGGTTTCCACTGTGGCCACTTCCGCCAGATTACTTGCAGGCGGTAGGGAAAAAGTACCCATTAAGGCAGGGTATTTTAGGAGACCTACTCCAATATTTTGAAGCGAATGATTGCTTCCATGGATCATTGGAATGCTTCCCGTAACTTGTGAACTGTCGGGGAGGAAAGTTTGTTGGTCGACGACTGTAATTCCTCCTTGAAAGGGAAATGCAATCTTCCTGAAGTAGGTTGACACAACTGCGGCCATGGCATATATCCAGGGCCTTCCCAGTAGGATGTTGTAATCGAGGTTTCCATCAATTACTTCAACATCAATTCCTACTGTTTTGCCCCCTAGTTCAACTTGCAAGTTACTTAAAATCCCGTATGGAGTGTATGATCGTCCATCAAATGCTTTTAACGTCGTTGACGATCTCGACAAGGGTGGTGAGCCTAAATTCTTCCAGCAACTCATTGAAATAATACACGTAGATTCCCCCTCATCAATAATTGTTCGATGAACAGTTTTGTTCAGGGATTTCACTTGAATAAGGAAAGCTAGTTGAGCTGGTAACTGAGGGTCATATCCTTTATGATCAAAAGCCACAAGATTGGATTCCATTGGGTCAATTTCACCTATTGCTGATAATAAAGCTTGCTCTTGGGAGAGGCAATTTTGCGGTACCTCAAGCGTCGACATAGCGGACGGAGATTGGTCCAGGTCCTCTATTATATTATAATTCTGTGTTATTTTTGCACGAGGATTAAATGTCGACTTGTACACTACTCCCTTTGGCGACTTTATCATTTGTTCAGGAATGGTGGGTGGCACAACTTTGGCCAAAGTTGTTGTCGAACTACTAGGTTGTTCATTAGCCTTGTTATTCGACACCTGTGGATTCCCGTAATCTTTATTCCTTGCCAAAGCATCATTTTGCTGCTTTGAGATAGACAACATAAGCACTTGGGATCGGGAAGCATTTTGATTAGCAACCAGTTTGGTACCCGGGCTTGGAAACGGATCAGTCAATACTGCTGAGGTTTTTGAACTCTTAAAGAGTTTCTTAACTTCAGCTATATGTGGACAATCTCTTGTCCAATGATCCTCATCGCATATATGACACCCCATAGGGGGTTTCCTTTTTCTCCCTTTCTTTTTCTTCTTGCCCCCTGGTTGCTTCAGTTTTTTGCCCTTGTTGGTTGACGCGGCATTTACTTCCGAGGCAAGAAGTTCCTCATTTTCATTTTGACTGGAAATCTTACGGGCCCTTTTAGATGTAGCCTTTTTCGATTTCGTGTCTGTCGTGCCAATCACGCCATCGATGGCATGAGAGTCATTGTTTGATTTAGGAGGAGGAGGAATTGAGAATTCCGGTCTAGGGGCGTCAGGTATTTTGTCGTAGAGCATGCCAGACTGAGTATAGACCAAGTCCAGATATTGCGCACGAGCGATGACTTGCTCTTCCGTTACGACTCCCCCCTTTGCCACATCTTCCGTGATTGTAGGAAGTAAGGATTTGATAAACCATTCAGCTAATAGCTGATCGGGAACGTACGTTTTTACCATCCTACGACGACGTCGCCACTCATGTATATGATCAAATATGTGAGTGGCCGTTATCTGTTTGAAGTTGGTTAGGAGTTCCGTTCCCATTTCATACCTTATCAGTAATTGAAAATGGGTTAAGAAAGTCGTGGCTAAGGTACTGAAGTTGTTGAACGAAGCTCTAGGCAATTCAATATACCATTTTGCCGCTGGACCAGTCAACGTCCTCTGAAAAAGGCGAAGCCTAATCAAATCATCGTTTAGGGTGTTTGATGAACACCACAGATGAAATGTCATCACATGATTCGACGGATCTTCACCCGGATTTCCATTAAATTTAGGAATATCTGACGGAAGTTTATGCGGAATCGCTGGCCACCAAGGGGCATAAGCAATTAGATCATTCGTCAGCCGGTTTAGATCTGGTAATTCTAGAGTTGCTACAAAAGGCAACTGTTGATTCAGGTTAGGCGAAGCATACCCAGGATAAGATGGAATCACCTGAGCAGTGGGTCTTTGCATACCAACATAATGTATTTGATGCTGGCAACTTTGACAAGGTTGATGGGCATAACCATTATAATTTGGTTGTTGATTACCGCTTTGGAAATGCGATTGCCCATTACTTACAAAGACTTGTTGCTCAGGTCCTTGATATGATTGCTGGAATGGGGGTTGTTGAGTTTGAACCAGCTATGGTTGTTGAACCATTTGCTGTTGACCAATACTGGATGATTGACAAAGATGAGGAGTCACAGTACTTGTTTGATTCTGAGTCGCTCCAGATAAGGAGGCACTAACCTGAGGTTGTGATTGAGTCGTTGAGACAAGAGGCTGTTGTATTGCAACCTGAGGCTGTTGGGGTTGACATACAACAGGTAGCGCTTGTACTTGCGACGCAGTAACCATAGCAGGTATAGTGGGAATATTCGACACAGGGTGGACTGGTTGCATTGAATATACAACCCTTGGTTGCTGAGGCAGTATTGGTACCCAACCGCTGGATGTAATTCCAGTTTGACCTGAACTTTGTTGTAAACTCCCATATGGTTGTTCTTCGGGAGGGAACAATGAAAAGGCATAATGCCCTCCATATGGTGGCAATCCAGTACTTAAAGGGCAGATTGGCCTTTGAAGACATATTGGATCAATTTGTTGAGTTTCAACATAAGAAATACCAGATGATAATCCAGATGAAGAAATAGGAACTAACCATGTCGTCAAAGCAATCCCTGATGGGACTCCGGCTTGTTGTTGATAACTTGACGGGATAGATGGTATACCATTGAACATCGTTGGGGTAGCAGCAGGAGGCTCTGCCGCTGCTGTGTCGGATGACATAGTCCTGGATGTCGACGGTTGTTCAGACATATCTAGTCTATCCAAAATATTTTCTAGCGATTCTACAAGAACTTACGATGAAAAGAGACTAACTTCGAAGATCAACGAGGGAATGGTGATGATTATTCCGTTTAAAATAAATTTTAACGACGCTTAGACACAACCTGCTTTTTCAATTTTAAAGAGTCGAGAAAAAGCAAAAGATGACTCTAGTCTCCTTCGATGTTTTAACGAGCCCGAAGTGACAAATGCTCGGATGGACTTTTTCCGTTATAGAGTCTGAAAAAGGCCAAAAGGAACTGCTCTGGAGTTCTAGGTAGAGGGTGTGCCAAACTTTTCGCAAAACTGCAGAATACTTTTTAAGGTACGGGCGGTCGATCTTCCTGAATGTTGTGTTCAGCGCATTGTGATCAGTAGGGCGGCCGACACGGCTTCCTAAGGATAAAGGTTTTATGCCTATAGGGGTCTCCCAATATATACGCGACGGTATGTGGGAGCACAATCTGTACTGGTGTTATCGTCCCTCAGGAGGAATCACCCCACCATCAACGAGATCGACAGTCACCAGGCTTTACGACGCCGGAACACGTCTCTAGCTTAGACCTCTATGTTGTGCATTATGTTGCAAAGCGTTGTTAAGTTCATTCAATTTATTTTAGGTTGATCTTTTTAGAAGTTTGCCTTTTGAGGTTCACCACGAGATGTATGATACAATTCCTAAATGCAGTCTAAAGATGATAAGCAAGCTTTATATCTTTTCAACTTATGAAAATCCTAGCTACAAGGGGAAAAGAAAGGCACCATCTTTTCTCAAAGAGCAATCAACACACTCTAATGCACTTTCCCTAAATCAAGCATGCAAACTATCAAGATGAAAATGCACAATGTAGGCGTTTGTTTTCCGCTTTCTTAGTATTGATGCCTAAAAAGAAAGCTTTTTGTACAACTTTGAATTTGCTTTTAAATGACAAATACAAACAAGTTTACTTTTTCGAAATCAGAAAGGGTAGAAGAGATTACAACACTTAACGATTTTCGAAATGAATACTTGTTTCGACACTTAAAAGAGACAAACTCAAACCAAAATCAAAAGTAAATGTATAATCAACTGTAAACAACCAATGAACTCTCTTCTAAGATCACAATCAACAGATCTGAATCAAGGGCTACAGGATGACTATTTCACTCTTGCAAAGGAAAACTGTAAATGACGCCACAAACACATAAAAAAACTCACAGTATTTTTGTACAAAAGGAGGCGGAATTTAAGCAGAGAAAAGGAGTTATCAGACAGGTACCTATGCTGGTTACAGGCTGCAAAAATCAGAGATCAAAACAAGGCAAAACAGAGCAGAGAACCCCAGCTGCACAAGGCCTAACTAGATCAGCGCACCTCAACACAGGGGTTTTGACATTCAGCGTAGGTAGCCTTCACGGGACCTGTGTTGAAATGCAGAACCTCTTCACAGGGTCTGCGCTGAAGGAGAAACGAGATTTTCTCACTGGGTTCTGGGTCACAGTTTGCTATTTAATCTACAGTTTCAGGCCAAATCAAAGAAACAAGAAAGGTACAATCAAAGGGATGCTTTAAGGAAGGGCTAAGATCTATCACAAAGGATCATCAAATCATTTGTGAGTCCATTGTTCAGATCATAGACAAATCCAGTGATTGGATCAAAGCAGCAGCTGTCTACTTTGCATCTGAGAATAGCAGATGCAGTTCGATTGTTGCTGTTGAGTCTATGAAACAAACAATGATAGAGACACAAATAAAATGACTAAACAGATCTCCCCAGCGGAGTCGCCAATTTGTTGTGGGGAAAAATGCCTATGCAGGACGATCCTATCCACCTAAGGTGTGACAGTGCCTTATAAACAAACGAGTACAGCTATTCTGGTTTCTTCCTTTATGAAATGTGAAAGAAGAGAGATCAATAGACTTACCGGTGTCTTCCGTTTGTCCCTCGATCTAGTCTCTCTTCTCTTTGGGAGTTCACAGCTACTTGCCTTCTTGTTTATCCAGCTTCAACTTCCTGCAAGATCACGAGAGAACAGCTACTTGCGACAAGAGAACAGCTACTTGCGACAAGAGAAGAACACTACACAAAGATAGATATTCACATTCATAACTAGTTTAGGATTAGAAATAAACCAAATACACTAATTCAATCATACATCAAGAATATATCAGAATATAGGAGAAACCAAGATAGCTTTATTGATGAATAACAAGGTTCAGGAAGAGATACAACCTAGAGGGCTCCAATCCAGCATCTCCTTCCCAGCAAATGGAATTCCTATCTTCACCCCTTTCAAAGCATTAAGCACCCAATGATTCCAGTCTCAAACCAACAGCAATTCTTTGCAATAACAAAATTCCAACCCCCTAGATCTCATGGAGGAGAGATCCATATATAGATGTTTGGAGAGAGGATGAGTTAGCTTGATATCTGACTAGTGTCCTCTCCCTCTGTCAGTTCTTGAGTCCACTTGGAGGTTCTTGCTTCCACTTGGAGATTTGGAACCTCTTACTCATCACCAGTCGAATTCCCTGAGGCAAGTGTCATTTTGGAAGCTTCCTGGGTTTTGACACCTTGAGAAATGAGCCTGCCACATGTCCACTCTCGTTCAGCGCAGGTAGCCAGTGTTCCAGTTGACATTCAACTCAGGTAGCCAGTGTTGGCTTTGACATTCAGCGCAAACAGCTAGTGTAGCCACTGAAATGATCCTGAATTGACTTGTTTTTGAGTAGTTTCAGGTGGAGAACTTCTGTGAATTGCTGGGGTTTGTTAGCCTTGTTCCTCTAGGGGTAGGAACAACATGTTTAGGGACTTTGGATCCCTTAGATTATGGACATTTCATGCTCAATGCTGTAAGGCACAAAAATGTCTATAACATCAGCGACCTCCCAAGTTGGATATGCATAAATTTGACAGTTCTCACCCGTCGGCATCGATAGCACAAATGGACCAGTATTTCAAACTGAATCGTATCTTAGATCATGTGACTCAGCTTATGTTGGGGAGCATGTATTTGGACAATGAAAGGTGGCAATGGTGGGAATGGCATCAACGTTGCAATGGACCTTTTAGGACTTGGACCCAATTTACAAAAGCTCTTCAAGGCCGCTTTGAACAGGAGGACTCTTTTTTGGGTCATCTTACTAAGCTCTGACGGACTGGTACAGTGGATGAATATATTACAGCTTTTGAAGCCTTAGCCTTCCGCACTTGGGGTCTCTCAGATGCGTCCTACACGGAATGTTTTATCAGCGGTCTTAAAGAAGCCATCAAATCTCAAGTACTAGTGCACCACCCTCCCACATGGACGGAGGCTTGCAAGGTAGCTCGTAACGTGGAACGTGCATTAGCAGCCCAATACAGTCGCCCAAATTTCTCCGCTAAAGGTCACCCCCCACAGGCTCACAACATGACTCAAACACTTAAGGTCCAAACGGTGTCACCTGCGGAAATGGCCGAAAGAAGAAAGCAAGGACTATGTTACTACTGTGATGAAAAATACTCCCCATGTCATAAATTCAAGGAGCCCAAATTTTTTCAAATAGATGCCACTGACTACAGCTCAACAGAGGAAGATCCACCACTTGAGGACCATGAGGCGCTAGAAGAATACAACCAACAGGACAATGTCCCTGACGAACCAGTTATTTCGCTGCATGCGTTGGTAGGGATTTCTTCCCCTCAAACTCTCAAAATCAGAGGTTTTATTAAACATCGCCCAGTAGTAGTTTTGATTGATAGTGGAAGTACACATAATTTCATCCATCAAAAAGTCGCAGAAGCATTGCATTGTTTTGTACACGCAGTTTCTAACTTCCAAGCTCAAATTGCGGATGGAGGCACAATGAAATGTGAAGGCCGCTGTGAAAATGTCAAACTTCAAATGGGGGATTATCAGTTGAAAACCCACATGTTTGCCATACACATGGGGGGTTGCAACATTTTCCTCGGCGCTGAATGGCTCCGCACTCTTGGGCCAATCACAATGGATTTCCAAAAATTATATATGAGTTTTAAGCAGAACAACTACACACATACCCTCCGTGGACTCCAGGCGGGAGCCCCCTCTATCATCAACTCGCATAGGATGGAAAAATTGTTAAAAAAAGGGCAATCATGGAGTTGTAGCTCAATTTAATGCCATCCAGGTAGTCGAAACAAAGCCTCTGCCAATTCATCTTGAGATGCAACAGATTTTAAATAACCATCTGCTGGTCTTTGACAAGCCTCATGAGCTTCCACCCTCGCGAGGGGAACATGATCATAGCATCACCTTGGTTCCAGGGGCCCAACTCCTAAATGTGTGCCCATACCAATATCCGTTCACCCAAAAGAATGAAATAGAAAAAATCATCAAGGAACTTTTGGAAGCAGGTGTCATTCATCCCAACATTAATCCTTATTCATCCCCAGTGGTCATGGTGCTCAAGAAAGATGGGGAGTGGCGGATGTGTCCCGACTTCAGGGCCCTCAATAAGTTGACAGTCAAAGATAAATTTCCCATCCCAGTGGTTGATGATTTGCTAGATGAACTCAATGGGGCTCAATTCTTCACTAAGCTATATCTTCGCTCAGGCTACCACCAAATTCGCATGAAGGAAGTTGACATCCCCAAGACTGCTTTCATAACTCATGAAGGCCATTATGAATTCTTGGTCATGCCATTTGGTCTTTGTAATGCCCCCTCTACTTTTCAGAGCCTTATGAACCACATTCTCAAACCATATCTCAAGAAATTTGTCCTTGTCTTCTTCGATGACATCCTCATCTATAGTTGCACTTGGGCAGCACATCTTCAGCATGTAGATCTACTCTTGCAACTACTCCGCAAGCATAAATTATTTGCAAGATGTCCAAGTGTTCGTTTGGCATGGCAAAAGTAGAGTATTTGGGCCACATTGTGGGGCGTGAAGGTGTCAAGGTGGACCCCAAAAAGATCCAGGCAATGCAGGAATGGCCTCAACCTAAGACTTTGAAGAGCTTGAGAGGATTTTTGGGTCTCACAGGCTATTATCGTAAATTTGTCCGCAACTATGGTCGCATAGCGAAGCCCCTCACCCAACTCCTAAAGAAAAATTCATTCTTCTGGAATGAGGAAGCACAGCAGGCCTTTACAGCTCTAAAAAATGCCATGTGTTCCACTCCAGTCTTAGCACTCCCTGACTTCACCAAATCTTTTGTCATTGAATGTGATGCTTCGGGTACAGGTATTGGGGCGGTCTTAACGCAGGAAGGGCGACCGTTGGCCTTCACAAGCCAACAACTCAGTGGGAGGAATCTGGGCCAACTACCTACGAGAAGGAAATGATGGCCATCTTACATGCAGTCAAGACCTAGCGACCTTACTTATTGGGACGACGTTTCCAAATCCGCACAGATCATCACAGTCTTAAATATTTTTTGGAGCAACGCCTATCCTCCCCACAACAAAATAAAAGGCTAGCCAAAATGCTGGGATATGATTATGAGATCATTTACAAGAAAGGGAAAGACAATAGTGTAGCAGATGCATTATCTCACCAATTTGAGGAGGAAAGTACTCTGCTAGCAATTTCCCTTCCCATTCTAGAATGGATTGAAGAGGCTCGCAGGGAATGGTTTTCACACCCCGGGCTCTCCCAACTCATTTCTCAATTGCAAGTAGATCCAGATTCCACCAAGGTCTACTCGTGGCAGGATGATATTCTTCGCTACAAGGACAAAGTCGTAATATCACCAACATCCACCCTCAAAAGTTGCATTTTGGCAGAATTGCACTCATCTCCCATTGCAAGACATTCGGGCTTTAAGAAGAAGTATGCTCGCACCTGAAGATCATTTTTTTGGACAGGCATGAAAAAGGGCTTCCTTATTTCGTAGCAGAATGTGATGTCTGTCAACGCCACAAAGGGGAAACCGTCAACACACCAGGCACATTACAACCATTGCCCATTCCAGCCTCAATTTGGATGGAGGTTTCTATGGATTTCATTACAGGTCTTCCAAAGTTAGGGAACAAGTCAGTCATCATGGTGGTTGTGGACCGACTGTTGAAGTATGCTCATTTCTGCGCCCTACCCGACCCGTTTACACCAACTTTGGTTGCTCAATCTTTCATGGATCAGATCTTCAAATTGCATGGCATGCCCACTTCTATTGTGTCCAACCGCGACCCGATCTTCACCAGTAATTTTTGGCAAGAACTCTTCAGAATACAAGGCACTCAACTCAAACTCAGTACTTCCTATCATCCACAAACAGATGGTCAAACCGAAGCCGTCAACAAGTGTCTAGAAACCTACCTTAGGTGTTTCACTTCAGAAAAGCAACACCTTTGGGTACAATGGTTACCTCTGGCTGAATGGTGGTATAACACCAACTATCATGCCACCACCAAAATGACTCCCTATGAAGCAGTATATGGTCAACCCCCACCTTCACCTACTTCGTATCTCAAGGGATGCTCAAAATTACAAGCAGTGTATCAACTCCTACAACACCGCGCAACCATGCTCGCCCATCTTCGAGAGAATCTTCATCAAGCTCAGAACCGCATGAAGCAACAAGTAGACCAACATCGCTCAGAGCGCCAATTTCAAGAAGGGGATCAGGTCTTTTTACGGCTACAACCCTATAAGCAAACATCACTCAAGGACAAGGGATGTCAGAAACTCTCTCCCAAATTCTACAGACCATATCAAGTACTTCAGCGCATTGGAGAAGTGGCCTACAAGTTGGCCTTGCCACCTACTGCAAAAATCCATCCAGTTTTTCATGTCTCATGCCTCAAGAATGTGATTGGGAACAATTGTAGAATTCAGACCAGTCTACCTGAATTGGACGAAGAAGGGTCCATCTGGCTTCAACTCAAACAGGTCCTAGACACACGAGACAAGCAACTACGCTTCCGCATGATTAAGGAAGTCCTCGTCAAATGGAAAGACACCTCTCCGGAATATGCAACTTGGGAACTAGCCACTATTCTTCAGCAGTTTCCGCAACTTCAGCCTTGAGGACAAGGCTCGTCTTAAGGGGGAGGGCATGTTAGGGTCCCACCCTAACCCCCTTATTTATGTAATGGGATCACGTCATAGTCAAGAGTCAATAAAGCCCATATTAATAATTGTAAGTGGTTAATCCACAATTAATGACGGAACCACAGTTAGTTGCAAATGGGCCGTAGTATTAGATAGATGGTATTAATAAAACCCACAGTATTGGCCCATGGTATTGCATGTATGAGTCATATATAAAGGATAGAGTCTCCCTGCGAGGAGCATCGTGTCTTATTTTGTAGTCGAGCTCTGCTCTATTGGAGGTTGCCCCCTCGAAGAGGCAATTGAACATACTCTCTAAATAATAAAATCATTGCTATTATGTGTTCTGGGTATCTTTTCTTCGCATATTTTGTATTGGGTATCATTTTGTAGGTTAAGAGCATAACAGTGCTGGCTAAAAAAAACTCATCTTCATTATAAAAGAACATTGTATTACATCAAAACTGTTACAAGTCTGCACTTGGACACAAAGTAGAGTAAAAAGTATAAATAGTTCTAATGCTTGCTAAATGACTAAAAAAACTAAGGTCCTAAGCCCTTCTATTTATACATTTGAAGTCCCCAACGACGTCCTTCAAAATTAGGGAGGCACAGCTCCCAACTCAATGATAAACTCATGATTTCCCTTTCACTAGCTCGACTGCCTTCTAGTAGGGAGGTTGCTTGTACTTTCACTTGCTTGGTTGCCTTCTAGTACTCCTGATTTGGCTTGTTTGCACTTTCACTTGCTTGGCTGCCTTCTAGGAGGGGGGTTTTTTGTACTTTCAGCTGATGGAGGGATATTCGAATGGAGGGGCAGTAAATGAGGAGGATTTACCTCCTGTAATTCCTCTCCCTTGTCCCCTCCGATTTTTTACCAAGGTATTTTACCATAGCTCCTTGCTTTTATCTTTTATTCCTGCATTACATGCACATTAGACCACAAAGAAAAATATCCAACTCTAACTCATCTCATAAACAAAATATAATCAAAAGTATGCAATAAGTTGTGAGAATAGTTGGTTTGACTAAGGTAGGAAGTGAATTAAGGCCCATATAATTACTCAATGATGAGGTTGATCACCCAACAGGAGCTTTCCAAAGCACACAGCAATAAGTGTCCCCCGAATTTTCACATGCAGCACTATGTATTAAAGAAGGATAGGGGAAGGATCATCAAGTCCAATTCTGAAACTAAGCTCTTGAGCTTTGGACATGATGTGCCTTTGGATCATGTTATCAACTTATAAAAGTGGGCATTAGTTGGATGTTGGATTTTTGTAGAGATACTAGAGAAGAATATGCAGGAGTGGGTTAAAAGAAATGGGCTCCTATATTGGGGTATTCCCCTAAATTCATCTTGTTGATGAACACTTGGTACAATTTCCACTTTCTGCATTAAGATGATACTGATCGGATCCTCAAAATTCCTTGGGTATGGGGTCACTGTTTTCTTCAGATTCACAAATGGTATGTCACCTTTAACCGACTATTAGATACTCCTAAGAATGCCCTCGTATGGGTTAAATTGTTGGGGTTTTTACTCGAATTATGGACGCATCGGGCCCTAACGGATATTTGGAACTCCATTGGTCATTTTATCTATACAAACCCAAGATGGGTGGGTGGTCAGGAGAAACATGTGGCATGGAATCTGGTTGAAATACATTTTTTGGGGTCCTCCTAGAAAATATTGATCTTTCTTGGGTACCGATCCAACTCATACATAATCTAAATTACTAGGGCATCCCTTGTGCCTCTTTTTTCACCACACGAGACCTCTTCTAGATCGAAGCCCTTGTAGGTGGTCGACCTTTGTTGATGGTTCACGTGGTTAGGGCGAACATGTTCGTATGTCTCAGAAGCCATATGATAAGCAGTTTATTCCCTCCAGCAAAGGTACCGTGTCTTTATCGGATGATCCCTCTTTATTTATTGAGTCTTCTCTTTCCCCTATTTTTAGTTCTCCTTCTTCCTCTCCTTTACCCTCATCGGACATTCCTGCGGGGGAATATTTCTCTTTTGTCCCCGAGAGGAGTTTCTTACCTCATTTTCCTTCAGAAGGGATGCCTCACCCACTTCTCTCGACGGTTCCTCATCCCTTTTCTGGTTCTCCTCTAATTGTTGAGTCCCCGATGGATGGCCATTTCCCCCTCCTCATCCTATTTTCCCTCCTTCGACTTCATCTTGCCTAGATCCCCCTTGGTCTAAGTTCCCTCTAGAATCAGCCATTATCCCCTCCCCTTCTCCATCTGCTGCCCCAGACCACAATACCTATCCCGATAATCAGTCAATAGCGACATTGATTTCCTCATGTTGAACCCCGCGATGGATTTGGAATCTCTTACTATCCATAAGGGTTGGGTTCAACCCAAATCCCCTGTCATCAGCCTTGGATCTTATTTAAACATCATTTTATGCAAAAGGGGGGTCAAAGGGAGTATATATTTTTAGGCACCGAACGATGGGTATTTCTTTAGATTTTGATGGTTCTACGACATTCCGTGATGTCCCTATTTTCTCGTTTCATATTCTCGGGCTCTTAGATGAATGTGCCCGCCGAGGGGGCTTCATGATGAACATTATCTCAATGAATCTTCATGTTTTGGGAGACTCCACAAAGAAATTAGGCCGGCGACATCTGATTCATAAAATTCATCCTTTCATCATCCTCATCCTAGAGACCCTAGCGGACTCTATCCATGTTGTTTCATACTTTATTTCCATTTACCCTAATTGGAACCTAGTGGCTGTGAGCTCTGTTGGTATGTCAAGTGGCCTTGTAGCCCTTTGGAACCCTAGGTGAGATAAATTGCATGCCTACAGACTCTTTGTTGGTATTCTACTGACTAGTCACATCCATGGGATATAGAGTCGTATAAATTTCCTCAATTTACATGCTCCTTGTAGAGATATAATAGTTTTTTGGAACATAATGGAGGCATGTGACAGTCTTAATATTGACACACTAATTATGGAAGGAGATTTGAATGCCACCTTATCGATGCAGGAATTTTGGGGCACTCACTATTGAAGAGACCCTTTAGCTGATCATTTGATTTCATGTTTTACAGAAAATCATTTGGTAGATATCTATCCCTCTCCTCTATCTCCGAATTGGAACAATCATAGATATGGTGATGAACATATTGGGAAGTGACTGGATCTTTTCCTGGTCCATGATAACCTTCTAGAATTATTAGGCAATATGAAATCCTGGGTGGAAATATCTTATCTATCTGATCGTCTCCTGATAATTATGCAATGGAGGATGGAAATTTCACTTCTAGGGATCCCTTTTAGGTTCAATAGGGTGTGGTTAGAGGATGAAGATTTTAACAATTTGGTTTCTTATTCTTGGGCCTCGATGGATAGGGAGCCAACATATTCAATGATGCATTTGATCACTCATAAGCTTAATGGTTTGAAGAGAAAGGTTAGAGTTTGGGAGAGAAGGAAAAACACCTTATGTTTCTAGATCTGCAACAGATTACAACAAAAATTGCCCATCTTGGTATGTCCATGGAGCGAGTGGAAGAAACAAAACAAGCCCTAGACCATTTGAAAGAGATGGAGGGCAGGAAGAATTAGATACTTGAGATTTAGGAAGCCACTTGGTAGCTCAATAACAAAGAAATATGGTTGCGGGAGGGTGATTGTAATACCCAATTTTTTCATCACTATCTTAATCAAAGAAGGAACATTGATTCGATATGGCATATCGAAAAACCAAATGGGGAGACACTAATTCTACTACAAATATTCAGAAAGAGGTTGTGTCATATTTTGGAGACTTCTACAAGAATAGGATGGGAGTGGATATTTAATATCAAATCTGGGGATTGAATCTCTACCCTACAATGTTCGATGAGGAGTCCAACGAGGCCCTTTTTTGCCCTATTTCTCTGGAGGAAGTTCTTCTTGTGCTAAAATCCTTTCCAAAAGAAAAATACGCAGTCCCAAATGGTTGGAAAATGGATTTATTTATCCACTTCTTTGATTTGGTGTGACAAAGTATTTTGGATCTGGTGGAAGAGTCTAAGACTACTAGTCATATCACTGGAGCAATAAACTCTACTTTCCTTGCTCTTATTCTGAAATCTACAAGCCCTCATCCATTCCTGGACTGTAGGCCAATCTCCGTCTGCAACGTTACCTATAAAATAATTTCAAAGGTGATCGGGATATGTATAACAAACACTTTCTTCTTCCCTCGAGATATTTCATCCCTCTCGGTGCTTGATAGATCCGGATTTAAGATGGATCTAGGAGGGTAAATATGAAAAGACAATGGATGACATAACATTGAGTAGATAAGGTTGTCAACTAAATCTATTAATTCTAGATTTGAAATTTGGAATGATCCTTTATAGGTTGGTTATTTGAGGTTTCAATGAACTCAGAAAGCTGGGATTTAGGCATTGAATATTTATCCACGAAGGCCACACATATGGTTCTCTAGAGAATCGAGGTTATAGCGACAATGTCGACTTGTACTTTTTCATTTGTCTGTGTTACTTGGTTTTCTATCTTCTGTTGTCTCATATAGACTTTGAGGATGAATTGACTTTTTTCGTGCTCTTACATATTATCGTCCTCATCTTTTTGTCTTTTTTCCTCACCCTTCAGATGGTTTTTTCTTAGTTTATGTTTCCCTTTATCTCACTATCCTTTCGGAGTGTACCTTCTCATCTTTTAGCTTGTTTTGCATTGGTGTGTGTTATAACATGGTTGACCTCCCTTGTTACCCTATGGCCATCACACTCCCACCGGCTGCGGGTATTTCTGGTGAACATCATGAACACCATTCTTCGTGTTGCTCTGTTTCAGGGTGTTTTTGTAAAGGGTGTCCTCGGACCAGGGGATGTTTCTCTTGCTCTATGGCTCCTTAGGGTTAGATGTTTCAGATTTTTGATTATCATGGTGGTGGTAACTCGCAATGGCTTTGTGGTTGTTGTTGGCTGAGATGTAGCCTATGCTAGCTTAGATTTTTTTGGATGTGTGCTTCCTATTATTAAAGAGATCCTCTTCTCATTTGTGGGCTCTGCTATTTTGGTTATGTTGGTTTGTGGTATTGTCCTCTCCCTCTTATAGTTTTGTTGATTGGAGAGGTTATGTGATTCGAATGTAGGATCTCCCCTAAGCATTCCCACGTTGCCATGGAAAGGTTGTGGATTTTTTCTCGGTGGCTATTTTAAATTTTCTAATGATAGCTGTCCATGTCCCCACTTTCCTGATCTGAGATTCACTCTATCAAGGTTTCCATTTGCGGTGGATTTATTTTTCTAGGATTCTTCCTTTTTGTGGTGGCAACATACTACATCAAATTTTATCTTGGGTGGATTTCCTTCATTAATGTGACACAGAGGATCTACAACTACTTCCCCTTTCTGTGCCTCGAAAGTGGGTTTTATTGGGAGCGGTTGGTGTTTTCTGACATTAGAGTTATTTTATTGACCATTTGAGGAATATTTGTATTTATTTTGCGGGTTTATTCCCTACTAACATTCTCTACAGGTTTCATTTACACTTTAATATATTTTTCGGGTTGCTTAACGTGGTAGGTGGATGTGGTAGGTGATATCTCGACCTTTGTTTTCTACCTGAGGGGGGTATTGTGCCTCATGGAACATGGTTTTAATTATCTGGATGTTGATTTGTTGATCCATGAGGTGTTCATTCAAGCCCCGATGGATGCAGAAATGGCATTCACTAAGACTACCTAGCCTCAGATGATCTGAATATGAAACTACTTGAAATTCGTTTGCAAGGTATTCAATTCAGAAATAAACATATTTAAAAGCTTCCCATGTCTTGCAGAAATGAAACACATGAATTTTTCAGCTGATTACAACCCATTTAAGCATAGCAGAATTATTTCTTTTTACTGTTTAACACATAAAAACGAATTTGTTCTGCAAAATAAACCAACCACATATGCACAAGAAGTTGATAAAGCAGTTCACCCCCTCCAGGGCTACGTCTGCTGGGTCCAAAGCCTCCAAATGGGCTTGTCCTTGTTTTTATTAAATGCTCAAATTGAAAATACAGCTGAATAGAAGCATCTACAGGAGAAATAGATGGTAGAAATGGATTCAGAACACATGAATCCTTCAGGATTGACTATTGGATCACCTCCAATGGATACCTGCAACCCTGTACAGTCTTCCCAATACTGGCCCCTAGTGGCTCCTAGAACTTTCACGGCTCCAAAACGTATGCAAATGACCTCTGATGGCTGTAAGACCTGCACCAATGGCTTCAGAAGGTCGAAATCATCCAAAATCAAAAAAAAAATCGTTCAAAACCGACTTTCTGGGCCAAAGTTATGGCCATTTACTCCAGACTGCCAGTTTCCCTTAAAAAACTCAAGTTATCTTTAGTGGAGGCCAGTTAGGCCCGCCAAATATGGCGGGTCCGCCCAATTTGGCGCCACCGCCAACTTTGCCGCCAACTGTAACTGCAGTTTATTAATTGCCCATGTGACCGGTTGCCTTGGATTGCGCGCTGGTGGTTTGCTGGCGGTTATGGTCAAGCTCCTGGTTTTTGGCCAATGGTCATATGCAATGGCGGGGCTGGCCCTTAGGGGCTGGCCCCTTTATTTCCCGCCTCATACCAATTTCAAACCTTATCAATTAACGTTTCCACCATTCAAACACAAACACGGACGTGGTCCAATGGTAAAGTGGTCGGCTGTTGTGTGGAAGGTCGTGGGTTCAAACCACGTTGACACCAAACTTTTATATGCACCCATATGCTTCTGCTGACGTCACCCAGGGCCACGTGGCCTCCTCCGGGCCTGCCACGTGGCGGCCTGTCATTGGCTGCTTCAGAAAGAATATTCCCTGGAATATTTCAAGGGATATTCTTCGGAATATTCTTTTTTTAATTTTTTTTAAAAAAAATCAATTTTCTAATGTTTTGGGCAAGATATTGTTTTGGCCATATCTCCCTCATACGGCGACCGTTTTCCGAACCGTTTGCGGCGCCGGAATCGGGAGGACGAGCACTTTCCAGTCGTTCAACTGTGAACCAGTTCTGAGCACTTTGAATTTTGAACATTTTTACAACACCTAGGACTTGAGCACCTGATCACGCCTCCCCATTGGGAAGCTTTTGGACCCCAAAAGCCTTCAATTACCTGTTAAAGAGGTGAGGGTACAGCTCCCTCACTCTGTCCACCTCAATCCACTTTGCCTTGTTCGGTTTGCTGCCTTTCAAACCAACCCGAACATAATCTACACTGCCCCTCCTTGAAGTACGTGTCCTTCTGTCAAGGATTGTATCTTCTTTCAGCTCATCTAAAAATTCTGGCGAGAAATCTTCTATAGATGGCAGCTGAACAGCACTTTCATGATCAGCAATCAAAGGAGGTTCATACAAACGTAAGTTCTCCACATTGACAACAGAATACATTTGCATGTAGGAAGGCAAATCTAATTGAAAAGCATTATTTCCAACCTTCTTGAGGATTTTGAATGGACCATAACGAATAGGCTTCAACTTTTTACCTTCTCCTTGCATCCTTTCCTTACTAATGTACAGCCATACCTCATCCCCTTCTTGAAACTTGTGATCGACTCTATGCTTGTCGTGTCTTTCCTTGTACTTGCTTTGACTCTTTTCAAGTTGTTCTTGAATTTGCTGATGTATTTGCTGAATTCTTTCAATGAATGAACGAGCTTTGTCAATATCACTATGTCCCTCAATGGCGACATCTTTCTCAAGAATGAAATCAAGAGGTGATTTTGGCAAGTAACCAAAACAAGCTTCAAACGGTGAGGTGTTTGTGGAAGAGTGCTTGGCACGGTTGTAAGCATGTTGTATGTAGTGCAAATGTTCATCCCAAAGCTTGGGATGCTTGCTGCAATAACCTCTCAAGAGGTGCACAATGGTTCTGTTCACAACTTCAGTTTGTCCATCTGTTTGTGGATGGAAAGCAGTGCTTTTCTTCAACTTTGTGTCCATCATCTCCCATAGGTTGGACCAAAAATTCCCCACAAATCTGGAATCCCTGTCACTAATAATGGAAGTAGGCAAACCAAAGTGAATCCATACATGATGAAAAAATAATTCAGCAGTTTGTTCAGCAGTAATAGTTTTCTTACAAGGCATAAGTATACACATTTTGCTGAAACGATCAACTACTACATATAAATAATCATGCTGCTTTCTAGATGTTGGCAAACTTCCTACAAAATCCATAGAGATGCTCTCCCATGGTCTAGAAGGTACCGGCAAAAGAGTATACAAACCAAACTTCCTATTGCTAGGCTTGCTTGTAGCACATAATGAACAACCTCTTATGAACCTTGAAACCGAATCTACCATGCGAGGCCAATAGCAATACCTCTGTAGATGTGCAACTGTTTTGCTCACACCAAAGTGGCCAACAATAAGAGAAGAATGAGCTTCTCTCATGACATTTATTCTCTCCCCCTGTGGTATACACAACTTGCCCAAATGAAACAACAAATTGTTATGCATGTGATAATCATTTTCCTCTACATGATTCCCTTTACTCAAGTTAGCATACACATCTTTAAAGTCATCATCAGATGCATATTGTTCTATGTAACTATCATGTACAATGGAATCATTCTTAAGTAAAGTAACAGCACCAATAATAGGCCTTGAAAGCATATCAGCAACCTTATTCAAAGTACCTTTCTTGTACCTTATTACCAAATGGAACTGTTGCAAGAAGCCCATCCATCTGAAGTGTCGTGACTGTTGTAACTTGCTTTGTGATTGCAAGTACTGTAAGGGCTGATGGTCGGTATGTATAACAGTTTCTTTGCCCATCAAATAGTGTTTCCACTTTTTGACGCTTTGTACCAACGCATACAACTCCTTATCATATGTAGGATAATTTACAACAACACCATTAAAAGTTTCAGAATGAAATGCAATAGGCTTACCATGCTGTAGAAGAACTGCACCCATAGCATAATCACTAGCATCTGTTTGTATCTCAAATGGTTGTCTCAAATCCGGTAATGCAAGGACTGGAGCTGAACTAATCTTCTCTTTCAAAGATTCGAAAGCTTTTTGTTGCTTGCCTCCCCATTGGAAAGCATGCTTCACACTTGTCACTGCATGCATAGGAGCTGCTATAGAAGAGAAGTTAGAGATAAACTTCCTCCAATATTGAGCTGCACCCAAAAAACTTCTTACCTCTGTTATGGATTTGGGAGTAGGCCACTTCACAATAGCCTCAATCTTAGCAGGATCAATTCTCAAAGCACCTCCTCCTACTATGTGTCCCAAATAAACCAAAGAAGTCTTTCCAAATTCACACTTTGACATTTTAAGAAATAACTGATTCTTCTTCAAAACATCAAGTACTTTTCTAACATGCATGACATGATCTTCTCTAGACTTGCTGAAAATTAAGATATCATCTAAGTAGACAATAACGAAATCATCAAGAAAAGGACGCAAGACATCATCCATTACCCGCATGAAAGTTGCAGGTGCATTGCACAAACCAAACGGCATCACAAGCCACTCAAAGAGTCCTTGTTTGGTTTTAAAGGCTGTCTTCCATATGTCACTTTCTTCAATTCTTACTTGATGATATCCACTACGCAAGTCTAACTTAGTGAAATATCGAGCATCTTTCAGCTGGTCTAGCAAATCATCTATCCTTGGGAGTGGGTAACGATTCTTTACCGTTATCTTGTTCAAGGCCCTGAAATCAACACACATACGCCAAGTGCCATCTTTCTTTGGAATCAATACAATCGGTGACCCACATGGCGAAGTACTTGGCCTTATGAAACCCTTGTCCAACAAGTCCTTGATTTGCTTCTTTATTTCAGCATTCTCCATAATAGACATGCGGTACATGCCTATGTTTGGAAGAGGACAATCTGGATGCAAATGGATTTCATGCTGAATATCCCTCTTAGGAGGCAAACCTGTTGGCTCCTGAAACATCTCATGATATACATCAACTACATCATACAGATCTGATTTAAGTTTTGGATCACAATTGTCAAATGACTCATGATTCACATCAACCTTGGGCTTAATCATAAGAAGAACAAAATTCTTACTTGAATTGACCAGCCTTTTTACCTGTCCTGCATTCACCATCGCTATATTTGTCTTCTTGCGATGAGCTCTAACAATGAACTCCTTGCCATCTTTGAACAGATGATACTTGTTTTCATGGCGATGAAAGATAGCTTTCCTGTCAAACAAGTAAGGACTTCCCAAAACAATTCCTGCTATATCAAAAGGTACCACATCAAGTTCAATTGTATCAATAAAATGTGCAGTAATTGCAAAGCGCAATGTGCACTTTCTTGAAACTTGTAAATTTGCATCCTTGCAAATCCATCCAAGTGGATATGGCTTCGGATGTGGAACGGTCTCAAGTTTAAGCTGCTTGACCAAGTCCTCTGATATAAGGTTTGCTTGTGACCCACTATCAAAAAGTGTGTCAATCTTAGTATGTTTTGAAATCACCCTCACATGAAACAGTTCAATTCTTTCTTCCTCATTAGGAGCTTGTACATGGCAGTTTGAGGTACTAGTGCTGGCTTGAGTTTCTATTTCTTTTCCCTTCAAGTTTTTCAAACCCATGGCTGTAATTTTGGTTTCATCACCTGAATCTTCCCCTAAATCTTGTGGTGTAGATGTAGTAGCAGCAGTTTTCTGTTTCCCTTTGGATTTGTTAAATTGAGGTCTTTTTTCAGGATATAATTTCCAACAGTTTTTCTCCTCATGGCCTGGTTTAGAACAGTGTTTACATATCACTTTCTCACTCTCCTGTTTGACAGATGCATTCTTTTTGCCCTTTCCCTTGGAGGTTTTCTCTTTGCTTTTCCCCTTGGGGGGCTTGTTTCTACCCTCTTCAAATGTGTTTTTTCCCCTTGCCTCTAAATGGGTAGCTTGGACACAAACCTCATCCAGGCTAGTAGGGTTAAACATCAAGATGGTGTGTCTAAGGTAGCTATGCAAGCCACCAATGTATTTCAGCAAGGTGTCTTGGGTCTGTAAATCTACCCCTAGCAAGAGAGCTCTTCTCCTGAATTCTTGGGTGTAGTCTTGGACACTCTGACCCTTAAGTTGTCTGAAATTTTGCCAGTTCATAATGGCTTTCTGCATGTGAGCAAGAGGATAAAATTGTTTTTTAATGGCTAACAGAAATTCAGGCCATGTTAAGGTAACCTTACCAAATTTCTTGATCTCCTCTTTAGTCTTGGCTTCCCACCAGACTAAGGCTGCTCCATCCATTCTCAAAGAAGCCAACTGAATCTTTGTGGCATCATCATGCATATTTTGGATCCTCAAGTAAACTTCCAACTGCCTAATCCAGTTGTCAAGCTTTTCTGCATTCACTTCACCATTAAACATAGGTAATTCGAATTTTACATCAAGCTTTAAAAAAGGACTTTTTCTAGAGGATCTATGCTTATGAACAGAAGAAGACGAAGATGAAGAGGAAGAAGGTGAAGATGGGGGTGGTGGATCACCATTTCCTCCATGTCCTTTCTTGGAATGATCATCATCCTTCTTACCTCCTGAAGAGCCTTCTCCTTCAGGTGGATGTTTGGACCCTTCTCCAGACAATTTCTCATTTCTTTCTTGGTACAATATCCTCACCATTTCAGTGAGATCTAAGAAAGCCTTTCTGAAGACTCTTTCTTCTTCTCTTGAATCTGTCTCTAGAGGAATTTCTCCTCCATGCTCAGACATCCTTGAAGCTTCTGCTGAGACTCTTGAGGGTGAAATTGAAGGTGTAGGTGATGGCTCTCTGGCCTTCCTTGACTGAGGATTCTCTCTTTCTCTAGTCAACTGTCCTTCCCCTCTTTTAAGTTTCAACCTGGTCAGCATCAATACTTGCAAGACAGTTAGAAGATCTTTGCACAAAAACCCTGAGCTCTGATACCAACTTGATCTGAATATGAAACTACTTGAAATTCGTTTGCAAGGTATTCAATTCAGAAATAAACATATTTAAAAGCTTCCCATGTCTTGCAGAAATGAAACACATGAATTTTTCAGCTGATTACAACCCATTTAAGCATAGCAGAATTATTTCTTTTTACTGTTTAACACATAAAAACGAATTTGTTCTGCAAAATAAACCAACCACATATGCACAAGAAGTTGATAAAGCAGTTCACCCCCTCCAGGGCTATGTCTGCTGGGTCCAAAGCCTCCAAATGGGCTTGTCCTTGTTTTTATTAAATGCTCAAATTGAAAATACAGCTGAATAGAAGCATCTACAGGAGAAATAGATGGTAGAAATGGATTCAGAACACATGAATCCTTCAGGATTGACTATTGGATCACCTCCAATGGATACCTGCAACCCTGTACAGTCTTCCCAATACTGGCCCCTAGTGGCTCCTAGAACTTTCACGGCTCCAAAACGTATGCAAATGACCTCTGATGGCTGTAAGACCTGCACCAATGGCTTCAGAAGGTCGAAATCATCCAAAATCAAAAAAAAATTCGTTCAAAACCGACTTTCTGGGCCAAAGTTATGGCCATTTACTCCACACTGCCAGTTTCCCTTAAAAAACTCAAGTTATCTTTAGTGGAGGCCAGTTAGGCCCGCCAAATATGGCGGGTCCGCCCAATTTGGCGCCACCGCCAACTTTGCCGCCAACTGTAACTGCAGTTTATTAATTGCCCATGTGACCGGTTGCCTTGGATTGCGCGCTGGTGGTTTGCTGGCGGTTATGGTCAAGCTCCTGGTTTTTGGCCAATGGTCATATGCAATGGCGGGGCTGGCCCTTAGGGGCTGGCCCCTTTATTTCCCGCCTCATACCAATTTCAAACCTTATCAATTAACGTTTCCACCATTCAAACACAAACACGGACGTGGTCCAATGGTAAAGTGGTCGGCTGTTGTGTGGAAGGTCGTGGGTTCAAACCACGTTGACACCAAACTTTTATATGCACCCATATGCTTCTGCTGACGTCACCCAGGGCCACGTGGCCTCCTCCGGGCCTGCCACGTGGCGGCCTGTCATTGGCTGCTTCAGAAAGAATATTCCCTGGAATATTTCAAGGGATATTCTTCGGAATATTCTTTTTTTAATTTTTTTTAAAAAAAATCAATTTTCTAATGTTTTGGGCAAGATATTGTTTTGGCCATATCTCCCTCATACGGCGACCGTTTTCCGAACCGTTTGCGGCGCCGGAATCGGGAGGACGAGCACTTTCCAGTCGTTCAACTGTGAACCAGTTCTGAGCACTTTGAATTTTGAACATTTTTACAACACCTAGGACTTGAGCACCTGATCATCAGAACTTTGATGACATGTCGACCCTATCTAGACACCACACGACCTTTGGAACTGCCTAGTAGGAGCTGTCTGAAGCACACGGTGATAAGTTTCCCTTGAATTTTCACATGTGGAAGTGTGTATCAAAGAAGGAAAAGGGAATGATCATCAAATCCAATTCTGAAACTAAGCTCCTGAGCTTTGGACATGATGTGCTTTGGGACTGTGTTATCAACTTACAAAAGTGGGCACTAGTTGGATGCTAGGTTTTTTCAGAGTTGCTAGAGAATAATATGCAAGAGTGGGTTAAACAAAAATGGGCTCCTATATTGGGGTAATCCCCTAAAGTTATCTTGTTGATGAACTCTTTGTACAACTTCCACTTTCTGCACTCAGATGATACTAATCGGATCCTCAAAACTCCTTGGGCGTGGGGTTGCATTTTTCTTCAAATTCACAGATGGTACATTAGATTTAACCCACTATTAGATACTCCGAATAATGACCTTGTATGAGTTAAATTGTCAGGGTTGTTGCTTGAATTCTCGACACTTCAGACCCTTATTGATATTGGGAATTCCATTGGTCGTTTTATATATATGGACCCGGGATGTGTGGTGCTTGAGAAAAACATGTGGCATGGATTCTAGTTGAAATACATTTTTCAGGGGACCTCCCAGAAAATATTTATCTTACTTGGGGATTGATATGACTCATACATCGTCTGAATTACTAGGGTATCCCTTTCAGGTGCCTCCTTTGTCACCACATGAGATAACTTCTGGATCAAAGCCCTTGTAGTTTGTCGACCTTTGTTGATGGTTCACGCGGTCAAAGAGAACATGGGCATATGTCTTGAAAGCCATCTGACAAGCAGTGTATTCCCTGTGGAAAAGGTACTATCTCTTTATTGGGTGATCCCTCTTTATTTTGAATCTTTTCTTTCCCCTATTTTTACTTCTTCTGCCTCCTCTCCTTTACCCTCATCGAAATATATTTTGGGGAATATTTCTATTTTGTCCTTGATAGGAGTTGTTTACCTCCTTTTCCTTCGGAAGGGAGGCTTGAACCACTTCACTCGATGGTTGCTCATCCCTTTTTGGGTGCTCCCCTAAACTCTGGGTCCCCAACGGATGGCCATTTCCCCCTTCTCATCCTATTTTCCCTCCTCCGACTTCATCTTGCCTAAATCCCCATCGATCTCAGTTCCCTATAAAATCAACCATTATACCCTCCCCTCCTCCCTCTTCTACCTTGGACCGAAATACCTCTCCCCATAATACAGTCAAAAATGACATTGATTTCCTCATGTTGAACCCCGCGATGGATTTAGCGACTCTTACTATCCATAAGGGTCGGGTTCAACCCAAATCCCCTATCATCAACCTCGACTCTTCTTTAAACATCATTGTACGCAAAAGGGTGGGCAAAGGGAGTAGACACTTTAGGGTTCAAATGATGGCTATTTCTTTAGATTTTGATGGTTCTACGGAATTGCGTGATGTCCCCATTTTCTCGTCTTCAAATTCTTGGGCCCTTAGAAAAAATGTGCCCGCCAAGGGGGCTTCATGATGAATATTATCTCACTAAATACTCATGGTTTGGAAGACTCCATGAAGAAATTAGACCTACGACATCTGATTCAAAAAATTCGTCCTTTCATCATTCTCATCTAAGAGACCCTGGCAGACTCGATCTGTGTTGTTTCATACTTTCTTTCCATTTTCCCTGATTGGCACCTGGTGATTGTGAGCTCTGTTGGTATATCAGGTGGCCTTGTAGCACTTTGGGACCCTAAGTGAGCTAAATTGCATCCATAAAGATTATTTGATGGTATTCTACTGACTGGACACATTTGTGGGATACAGAGTTGTAAAAAATTTCCTCAATTTATATGCTTCTCGTAGAGATATAGCAGTTTTTTGGAACATAATGGAGGCATGCGACATTCTTAAGATTGGCACACTTATTATGGCAGGAGATTTGAATGCCACCTTTTCGATGCAAGAATGTTGGGGCACTCATTGTTGAAGACGCCATTTAGTTGATCATTTGATTTTTCTTTTTGCAGAACATCATCTGGTAGATATATGTCCCTCTCCTTTATCTCCTACTTGGAACAACCATAGAGATGGTGATGAACATATTGGGAAGTGAATGGATCATTTCCTAGTCCATAAGAACCTTGTGTAATTATTAGTCAATATGAATTCCTGGGTGGACAGATCTTATCTGTCTGATCATCTCCCGATAATTATGAAATGGAGGATGGAAAATGCACATATGTGGATCCCTTTTAAGTTTCATAGGGTGTGTTTGGAGGACGAAGATTTTAACAATCTGGTTTCTTCCTATTGGGTCTCAGTGGATAGGGAGCCAGGGCCTTCAGCGCTGCATTCGATCAGTCAAAAACTTAATTATTTGAAGAGTAGGGTTAGATTTTGGGGGCGAAGGAAAAAACACCTTATGTTTATGGATATGTAACATAATACAACAGAAATCCCCTGTATTGTTATCTCCATGGAGCAAGTGGCTCCAACACAACAAGACCTAGACCGTTTGAAAGAGCTGGAGGGAAGGAAGAATGAGATACTTGATATTTAGGAAACCACTTGGCAGCTCAAGAGTAGAGAAGTATGGTTGCGGGAGGGTGGCTGTAATACCCCATTTTTTCATCACTATGCTAATCAAAGAAGAAATATTAATTCAATATGGCATATTGAAAAACAAAATGGGGAGATAGTATATTCTACTACAAAGATTCAGAAAGAGGTTGTGTCATATTTTGGAGACCCCTACAAGACTAGGATGGGAGTGGATATTGAATATCAAATCTGGGGATTGGATCTCTACCCTACTATGTTCGATGAGGAGTCCAATGAGGCCTTTTTCCACCCTATTTCTCCGGAGGAAGTTCTTCTTGTGCTAAAATCCTTTGCGAAAGGCAAATGTCTAGGCCTAGATGGTTAGACAATGGAGTTATTTATCCACTTATTTTATTTGATGCGACAAAGTCTTTTGGATCTAGTGGAAGAGTCTAGGACTACTAGTCATATCACTAAAGAAATAAGCTCTACTTTCCTTGCTCTTTTTCTAACATTTACAAGCCCTCGTCCATTCCTGGACTTCAAGCCAATCTCCCTCTACAACATTACCTATAAAATAATTTCAAAGGTGATCGTGAGATGTATAAAAAACACTTTCTTTGCACATATCTCCAAGGAACAATTCGGCTTTCTAAATAACCTATTAATTCATGATGCCATAGCAACAACACAAGAGTGTGTACATTCTATTCATACTAAAAAGTTGGAAGTCATTTTAATGAAAATGGACTTAGAGAAGGCCTACAATTGTGTGGATTGGTCTTTATTACGCCTTATTTTATTTAAGATTGGACTACATACTTACAATGTAGAGTGGATTAATGGGCATGTATCTATGATTTTCTATGTTGTTCTGATCAATGGATATCCTTTGATCTTTTTCAGGGTACGGAGAGGTTTGGAACAAGGATGCTCACTTTCCCCTTTGCTGTTCATTCTTGTTATGGATGGTCTTAGTTTAAAGATTAAGGAGGCACATTCTTTTGATATTTTCAGGGGCCTTAGATTATATAATAGGGTGATCATTACTCATTTGTTCTTTGTGGATGATATTCTTACCTTTGGCATGGTTTCTAAATCACAATGGAGTGCTCTTCAATACATCTTCTTTCACTTTAGGGAGGCATCGGGACTGGTCACAAATGGCAGAAAATTGATTCTTCTCTTTGAAAATGGAGATAGATTGGAAATAGAATTTATTGCAGGCATTTTTGGGGTTGGGACTACTCCACTAGTTGATGGTTTCTCCTACCTGGGCTTTAGATTAAAGCCTAATAATTACAAGAATTCAGACTGGAATTGGCTCCTGGACAAATTTAGGAAGCGACTATATTCTTGGACACACATGTGGCTAACTATTGGGGGAAGATACACCCTCAAACAAGTTGTTCTATAACATATTTCAGTCTACTAGGCACATTTGTTTGCACTATCATCATCTATCATCTCAAATATTTGGGCTATCTAATCTCAATTCCTCTAGTATGGAATGGGTGAGGCACATATATACCATTTATGTAAATGGGAGATGATTTCCACATTGAAGACATATGGAGGATGGGGCCTATTGGATAAGAAGATATTCAGATAGGATTTAATGATTAAGTCACTTTGGAGAGCCATGTCGAGTGGTGGAATCTTGCAAGATATATTTAGTTCAAATATCTAAAGGGGAAGAACATCATTGAATGGTACATAGATGAAAATAATATCAACAGAAATGGGTCATGTTTATGGTTGAGCTTCATCAAAGTGATGCATTGGTTCTTATAGAAGTTAAAATGGGCATTTAGAAATGGAAACCAAATATTAATTGGGATAGATAGAATTATGGGAGTCAATCAAAATTCCCATCTATCATAGAATATAGTAGAGGTTTTACATTCCAGAGGTTATTTATTTATGGGTCAGGTTATTCAACAATGGTAAGGGGGGTGCCCAATATGGAAAGGGGCCACCGAAATTGGTTTGGTTGCTTACTGTGAAGAATATTGGAATGTATATATAAGGGGCCTTATACTGGCGGGCCTTTGTTGTTCTAAACAAGGGGACCAACTAACTTGGAGTAGAATTATGCATAAAAATTTGATGGTCGTGGTGGACACATATCATTATTTTATGTGCAGTAAATATAATTTGACATCTCCATCTTGGTTTCGGAAGATATGGGTATGGAGGGTTCCTCTGAAGGTCATCTTGTTTGCTTGGTTGGTTTGAAAAGACAAAATACTGGCATGGGATAACCTACACAAGAGGGGGCACATCAGTCTTGGATTGTGCACCTTCTATAGGAATGACATGGAAACTAGTCTACATCTTTTCATCCAATGCTCGACTACTAGATAGATATGGTTCTAGATTTTACATGTACATAACATTACATATATACCATCTCTCTCTATTAAACATTTTCTTGTTGAGTGGGTGTCGAGTGGGGGGGGGGGGGGCACATTTCAATGTGATTCCTTTGTATTTGTTCTGGGAAATATGGAAAGCACGAAACATTTGCATATTTGAGTGTATACCGGTGAATATTTTCATAATATGTTCCAACTCGTCTCCTGGATGAGATCACAGACCAGTTCCAATGCATCCATCAAATATTTACACATCTAACATTGTTCGTCTCCCATACATTTCCTAGTTGGTTATTTTGATGGCGCGACTCAACATGTCTCTTGTGGATGTGGTGTGTGGCTTACAATGACTCTTGATTTTATTTTTTATTTAATAAATTAGGTGAAATATAATATAATATAATATTTTACTCAATATTATTTAGAGAGGCACATTCAAATTTAGTATGGAAAAGATGTTGTAATGTCATATTCTATTATGTTATGTAAACATTTTTCCTTAATCGAATTATATATATATCTATATATATATATATATATATATATATATATATATATATATATATATATATATATAATTCTTATTAATAATTAAATAATCCTATATCGAGTAAATAAAGGCAAAATAATAACCACAGATGATGAGATTTTAGGACAGGGTCACCACGGGATTACGTGTGGAGAGATTCTACAAGACCCTTAAACGCACGCAGGTTTCGACAGCTACTCCCATGGCCGCCGTAGCATCCCTTCTTCTCACTCAGCAAGCAGGGAAAGACTTAACATGCAAGGCGGAATCGAAGACTGGAGCTAGGGCTTATGCCCAGAACCCATATGCGTGCTCGTTGGAGGTTTATTTCGGCCACAGCGGAATGGGGGTTCTGAATCAGAGAACCAACAAAGAAACTACAACGCTTACGCCCATCGTAACACGGATCTGGTTGAGTCATTTTCAGAAAGACGCAGGGAAGCTGAATACTCAGAATAAAGACACAGGAGGATAAATGAAAGGGGACCTGGGCGCTGGGGGTATCGGATCGGCAACATTTCCCATAGGAATCAATGCAGAAATCAACGGAGGAGGGCTGCATGAAGCAGATCTACTTCCCTCCACTGAAAATAGATTCAAAAATCCCAGATCTAGCCTGGATCTACCCGATCCAGAAAACAATCGAAGGAAACAACAAAATCCAAGAGATCTGGAATCTCTCTCGAATAGGGAGCCGGATGAATCAGATATGCCTAGAATCGAGCCATCCCAGACTGCCAGGTCAGGATTCCAAATTTTTGTAAAAACGCCAAAAGGAACCACAAGCGTGATCTGGACTTATGACAGCGACAGGGTCTCAGATCTGAAGAACAAGATCGCCGATCAGACTGGCTACCCGGGTGAGGAACAACACCTGTTAAATGAGGGCAGATCGCTGCAGGAATGCAGAACCATGCAAGAATACAACATCAAGCCAGGATCCACAATCATTCTCAATATGAGACTAAGAGGTGGAGCTGAAAACGCTGGAACTAGCTCGCAAAACAAAGGGTCTTTTAAGGAAGCAGTGAAGGGCAAAGGAAAAAACCCCACAGCTGTCACTGAACCTCTGGGGCAGTACATTGTAGATCAACTACCGGAGAGCCCATCTATCTCCATCGAAATACCAGAGGTAAAAGAAATACATTCCGATTTACAGAAAAAATCAGTTATTTGTAGATTTAATGGTTTTTGGCCTAGAACTGATGCACTATATCAATGGATCTACTCGGTTTCGACAAAAAATTGCCAAATTTACCTATACCCAAAAGGGTTTTTTATAGTATGCTTTGAGACAGAAGAAGAAAATGAAACAGTTCTCAATCAAGGGCCATGGTTCTGGGGCAGTGCTGGACTTTTCATTGTCCCTTGGTTTCCTGGATTTGATGCCAACACCATGGTGGTATCAAGGATGCCAGTATGGGTTAGGCTGCATAATCTCCCTTTACATTTTTGGCATTCAAAGGTTTTAATAGCAATTGGAAATACCCTGGGGAAAATGTTAAAGATAGATGGAGACCGATATATAAAAGGAATATTTACTTTTGCCAGAATATGCGTTGAGGTAGATCTCAGCCGAGGACTACCTGAGAGCATCATTCTGAATTTCAATAATACACAGTGGAAACAACCCCTGGACTATGAGAATACTGCCTTCAGATGCCGGGGATGTCAACAAACAGGTCATCTGTACAATGCATGTCCAAACCACAATAAGAGTAAGCAACAGCAAAGGAAGCCGAAAGGATGGCAGAACATAGATGCAGTATATAAGAAGGCAACTACAGCAAAGAAAGAAGAACAAAATTCAGCAAAGGATAAAGATCAGGACAATAAGGATAAGGAGATAAATGAGGAAAAGGAACAAGAGACCCAGATGGAAACAGGTGGTAATAAACGAAGTCACAGCCCTGAAGGATCGGATTCAGATAAGGAGCAACCAATGTGTACGATGGAAAACCAGCTAGCCGTTCTTGACTCCCCTCCCAACATGGATGGTTGGCGAAAAGTGGAGAAGAAGAAGGGCAGGAAGACTTAGGTCAGCAGGGTTTTCTTTTTGGGCTGCAATCCGGAAAATCGGAGCAGCTTCTTTTCTTGCCTTTAGGCAGTGTTGTATATTGCAGGCTGTGTGATCTTCACCCATGCAGCTAAACTGAATGCTTTTTGCATATGCTTGTAACTTTTTCTTTTAATAAAAAGTTCGCTTTTTTCTTTGGAAAAAAAAAATTAAATAATCCTATATCCATTTTAACTCATCCACTAAGTTTCCAAAGGGATCAAATATCTTGAGGTGCAAACATCTTTTAGAGTGAAAAGAGATTTGATCCCTCATGGCTCCTGGTAGATCCAAACTTAAGATGGACCTAGGTTGGTTGTGTCGAGAGGGGCTCTCCGACTCATTATGGAATAGATGTTGTAATGTTGTGTTATGTTATGTTATGCAAACATTTTGACTTTGTCAAATAAAAAAAAAAAAAAAAAAAAAAATAAAATAAAAATAAAAATAAAAACCATACCACAATGAAAGAGATGTTGTAATGTAATGTTATGTTATTTAAACATTTTGACTCGATATATATAAAGGCAACCTAGATCCATCTCAACTCCAAATCTATCAAGCGTGTGCTGGGAGGGATCAAATCTCTTGAGATGTAAATTGTTTTTCAAGTTTTGCACTAAAAAAAGATGTTCGCATCTTGAAAGATTTGATCCCTCTAGACCCTTGATAAATCTGTGGTTAAGATGAATCTAACCTGGTTTTTTCTCCACCTCCACTTAATTTACAATTCACCCCAATCTAACTATATTTCTTATAGTATTTTTCACCCAATCATAGTACAATTCACCCAATCCAACCATGTTTCTCATTGCGTCATATTTAGGCCAATAGACCTTGCTTTTGAATCTGTTCACCTCCTATTTTCGTCTACCCTTTTAATCTTTGTCTGACATTTGTGTACCATATCACCTCACACTTGTACGTGCAAAACCATCGTCGACAAAGACAAAATCCAAACCTAATATAAACCCTTTCAACGATAATGTCTTTCACACTTGGCATAAAGATCCAGTGTACCCTTTCAATGATACCATCTTTCACACTTGGCATAAAGATCCAGTCTTCAGGATTTACTGGAACTCCTTTTCAGCAAAGGGTCGTTCGCACATCAGGTAGTCAAAATCAGATTGTGGATTACTCTGGAAAAGTGGTAGCTGATGGCTGGACCATGCATAGTAGCTAAGATGTGAAGGTGTATTTATCTTGTGAAATGCTAGGGTTAATGTTGTGAGTCCCCTTGCAACTTGGATTTCACTCAGCACTTGTTTTTTGTTAATGCTTCTGTGATAATCAAAACAACAATCCTATATTGGTTCCACTTCTTATCTTGAACTAAATTAGACAAATGTAACACAAAATTATTCTAAATTAATTTTTTTAATGAATCTAGGAGCACATTTATCAATGATATCTGAATATAATGGCAGTGATGTATTCTCAGAGATTGTTAACTTACATTGAATTTTGGAAATTGGCGTTTAGAAAATGCATGGAAAATAGCAGCGAATTAAAGCCAAACAAAAGAACATACGGATAGCTCAAGTAAATAGCAGACAATGAAGACACATCAAAGAGTATAGTGTTAAATATTATTTTAATAAGGACAAAAGCTGACTCACGGGAGGAAACAAGAGTATAAACATCTACCGAATTTAAACTAAAACTTTTTTCAGAGAAATTTAAACTAAAACTTAGTCGTCAATAATTTGGCTCTTTTTCAATTTGGTAGAATTTTTTTTTAATAAATTTGATTTAAAATATCTATATATTGACATCCATCCAAATAAATGTTACTGATATTACACATGGATGTGGAAGGTTAATAACAATTCAATTCAAATTATATAACTGTAGTTTTTTTATTTCACCATTTTAACGATTCAAACATGGATTTTGTTTGAATCTATTTAAAATTGTGTTAAGTTAGATGGGCGTAGAATAACATAAAAAAAAGTTGTATCTTCCTATACTCTGGTTTAACTCTTAATTTATTTTATTTTATTTTATACCAGGGTTAATTTTATTAGGAATTTCAAATTTTGCACTTTGAATTCTATAATCAATAAAAATAATAATATTAAATTAATTATTATATAACAAAATATATTTTTATGAATGTAAAATTATTTATAATTATAAATATGAAAATTTAAGATTTTTTAGAAAAAAAAAGTTTGTGTTTAAAAAAAATAGATTTTTTTCTTTCTAAAATTTTATGTTAGACTAAAAACTTTCATAAAATAATATGAAAATTACATAATTAACAATACATAGAATAACTAAAAGAAATGAAGTTTTGTAAACATCAAAATTACTTAATAAATTTTGATGCATCTGATATTCTTAATTCACATAAACTTGATGAAATTATTAGCATTTTTCATATTAATAAATAATTCATTTAGTAGGGAACTAAGAAAAAAGAAATACAAAGAGGGATAATACACAACTTCACTATAGGTAAGATTTCTTTTGAATTTACTCTTACTCGACACTGCAGGAAATGTCTTGATTGCGCATCATGGAACTAGAAAGTGGTTGGTCATGCAATAGTGCACCATGAAACTCGTTGGCAAAGTCCTGCAGCTACCTTTCGAAAATTAAACAAGTGGAAACGACAGGTGTATCGACGTAATAAAGTATTTGGACTGGAATCAGGGAAAATTAAAATTCCAACTTCTATTCAACCCTCTATCTTTTATGTAAATCCAAGGTTCTCCATTAATTAAGAGGTTATCAAAAACTCCTACACGAACGAAGGAAATATGCCCTCGAACTTTGACGCACCTGTAACCTTATATTTGCAATTTAGAACGAAACCTAGAGTGAATCTTCTAAAATCCCTAACCTTCCTCCATGATTTTTCCTTCTTATATCTGAACCTCCATGTTACATCGCATTCATTCGGTTTAGACCCTTGAATAGGTAATTGATTTGTTCAAATGTGACGTGTCACATATATTTCGTAGGGTTATTTCAATACAAAATCTTATCGTTCAAAGGTGGTGTCACACATCATTATATATAGAGCTATTAATAATTAAAATTGTTATGGTTCAAATGTGGTGTCAAATATTACTATATGATTTGATTTGTGGTTAGTTGTATGCATATAACTTTTATATTATAGTTGTAATATGTGTGTGTGTGTGTGTGTTTTTCTCTCGATGTTGTTTGTTAAAATGTTAACACAAATTTTAAAAACTTTGTAGTGTAGTGTTTATATATATGTATTATAGTTGGAGAAACACATTTTAAAAACTTATTTATGATTTATATAAAATAGGTGGTTTTTATTAAATACAATTTCAAAATTTCATTAAAGATTTATTTAATTAGTAAATAGGTTATAAAATAGTTAGTTAATTAAAAAGAAAATTTATTTAATTAAAAAAATAAATGTAAAAATTGAAATGAAAAATTAAAATTATTAAAATAATATAATATTGATGATATTTTTTTGTAAGTCTAAAATTTTTATTGACTAAACACAAATAAAATTACATAACTTTCGATGATGATTTTTTTTTTGCCACAATATGCCTTATACTAACGATATCAAAGGAGAGATGAATGATATTGAGAATAGCAAAGTAGGAGCAAAGGGATAGAAGGAACAACTAGAGAGGAGAATCACCAAATTAGGGTTGATCCTCAAGGCGAACTTTCTTTCCTTTCTTTTTAGAACCTTGACCCAAACTTCCGAAGGTGTTTTATCAAAGTGAAATGCAAATTATCATTGCCTGCAAAAAGGAAATTCCTTATTAGAGTCTGAAGAAGCCCACTCATGAACTCATTTCAATATACCCAAAGAAGCATTACTATTCAATATTTTTGTGCTTGTCGAAGGAGCATGGTTCACACCATGAGCCCAGGGGATGATTGAGGCCCTGAGTCTTGGACCTTGTCCCTAGATCAATTTCATCTTCAACTTCTTCATCATCCTTGTCTAACGTAGATGAGGCCTTTCCCTCCATAGGAGAAGGATTGCAAGAATTCCAACTTTCAGATCTAGAATGGTGGATGCCTCTTTTTTTTTTTTAGAATTAAACACCGGGAAATAATTATGTAAATGACCTATTTTATGACAAAAGTGACAACGAAAGGTGGTATTCTCATAGTACAGAGCTTAGGTCTAGTGAAAATCACCACTTTTTAAATTGATTTAGTCTAGCATCCCTTTATTGATATTGATTTCAACAAAAAAATTTACATAGTTGTATACACCAAGATGCCAATGAGAGGCATCACTAGTAAGGTAATGGTCCATAGAGTCTCCAATGGCCTGAAAGTTTGTGTAGTGCTACAAGTGGGCTGGAAAATTAGGAATCATGAACCATATTGGAAGCTTGATAATGGCAACTATGGAAGGGTCAAAATATGAGAACCAAGGGGTTAAAAACAATCCAACATTTCCCCAAAACTAGAGCCTTCTAGATAAAGTTCTCTGATAATCTTTTGATTCCCCAAATAACACAATGAAGAAGTATTTTGAGAAGAAAATAACCTAACAATTCTTAGTCCATAGAGAATGGATCCATTAGTAGAGAGGATATTAATAAATAATTATTTTTACAAAATATTAAAATATAAATATGACTAATTACTTTTTCATAAAAGCTCTCATGGAATGGGAAGCTCTTGGAAGGTGGTTTGCAACTAGGGTTTCGGTAGTCGTCTGAAACAAAGCAGTCAGGCACGGCTCTGCAGCCTTCGAGGGTCTGACCTCCAGGGCCTGACAGTGAGCCACAGGCTTTCTCACGGTGCACATGGACCCCCCTCAGGGGAGGGTCTCAAAGCCCTCCCCTATGTCAAACTCGGCGCCGCTAGAGCACACGGGATCCTTAATCTTTGGATCGATCCAAGCAGATAAGAACAACAATGCGTCATCGCAGCAGAATAAATCCAAGGACTCAGCCATTCAGTCCGACAAGAACGATGCAGTACCAGAGGGGAAAGATAAGCCAGAGGAACAGAACAAGGTCACTTCGAAAACCTGCAAGCCAATAGCAGCTGAAAGACCAAAGATAGAACTGCCTAGTCAGAAGATCAATGAGCGAATACAGTACATGACAGACCATGCACTCATAGGAAAATTTATAGGACTCTGGCCAACAGAAAAAGCCCTGTATGGTTGGATCGCGGCCAAGTGGAAACCCAAGGGCCACATCACTCTGCAGCTAGGACCGAAGGGGTTTTTCACTGTAATCTTCTTATGCTTAGAAGACAAGTACAGAATCTTAGATCAGGGCCCATATTTCTTTAACTCAGCAGGATTGTATCTGAGAGAATGAGTAGTAAGATTCAACCTGGACAAGGAAGACCTCACCTGGGCTCCAGTATGGATCAGAATGTACTCACTTCCAGAGGAATACTAGGACGAAGGACTGCTCAGGGATATTGGAAATGGACTGGGGGAATACATAAAAGTTGCGGAAGAGACGAAGCTGCGAAGATATACTTCATACGCCCGTATTTGTGTCTTCATGCGCTTGGACAAAGCTCTACCTGACTCGGTAAGTCTCTCTCATGACGATTATGAATGGATCCAACCTCTGGACTATGAACATGTTCCTTTTCGTTGCCGCAAGTTTCATGCTCATGGGAACCTCTTTAGGGACTGTCCACTAAATGTTGAAGCCCCTGTTTCTGACCCCTCTGAAATGCTGGCCCAAGAAGGCTTTACCAAAGTTCACAGTCGCAAACGAGCGCACAAAAAACCTGCCTCAGGGAAAAAACCCCAGCAAGACTTTGCATCTTTTCCCTCCACGAGTAACATTTTTGAAATTTTGGCTCAAGCCTCAGAAGATCAACCCCTGAACTCAAAGCTTAGCTCGGTACCCATATCGGCCTCCAATTTAACTAACCCCTCCAGCTCCACCCCTGCTTCTCTCCACTCAAAGGATACAAATGCCACCCCCAAGGAAAATCAAAAAGAAAATGCAGGAAAAGTAAATGAAATGGATGTAGATGGCTCTCCTAACCATCCCCTAATATCAGAAGCAGCCACAGGCGAAAATAGTCAAACGCAACATATGGATGAAGATCCAGAAAACTTCGACATGGAAGGCTTGGACATTCATGAGCTTGAGCTAGCATGTAAAAAGAAGGACTATGATCAGATCCCAGAGATGCAACTCAATGAGCTGGAAATAGTCCTCTCGAAGGCTTATCAGCAGAAAAAGCTAGGCATCCAACCAAGCAGTTACTGGGATGGCAGCCTCCCCCCAAGAGACTTCAAAAAGAGAGGGCGAAGAACGGATCTCCAGCGAACAATTGAAGTAGGGAAAATCCTGGTAGACTCAGGCAGGTATGCAAAACTGACGAAGTACTACAAGCCCTCTATCAATAGTGAATCATGAAGCTCACTTCATGGAATTTAAGAGGGCTCAACAGCCCAGGGAAACTCAGAACTCTAAAAAACATGATAAAGATGGAGAAACCGCAAATGTGTTTTCTTCAAGAAACAAAATGCAATAGCAGCACGCTAGGAAGCATCCTTTCCAAAGCATGGCCAGGATGTCGATCAGTAGCAGTGGATGCAGAAGGAGCATCGGGCAGGTTAGCAATAGTGTGGAACCCGCAAATGCTCACTCTCCAAGATTTTCATGCCTCCCACCATATTATCCAGGCCACCTTTCACATTACAGGAACCAATATTCATGGCAACCTCACTAATGTCTACTTCCCTCAGGAAGCAGGAAATAAAATAGCTTTACTCAACACAATAGAAGCTCTGAGCCTAAATAGAAAGCATCCACTATGGATCATTGGAGGGGACTTCAACATGATAACCAAACTGGAGGAAAAAAAGGTGGGGGAATCAAGATGGATCAGGAAAATGTCCACTTCAAAGACTTCATCCAAAACAATTCTCTCATCGACCTGCAATTTTGTAATGGCACACATACATGGAGCAATCGCAGAGCCGGGAAGTATCAAATTGCCTCAAAGCTAGACAGATTTCTCATTACAGATAATTCGGTGCATTTGGGAGGGGATATAGCGGCAGCCATTCTCCCTTACTCAGGCTCTGACCATTGGCCCATCTCCCTCCAATGGCAAAGGCCAGGCAACACAACCAAGCGACCCTTTCGCTTCGAAGAGGTCTGGCTTACTCATCCTGCATTCAAGGACTTCGTCAAAACAGTTTGGAGCACCTTCTGTCCGCCTGAAGGATCCAAAATGTTTCAGTTCCAACAGAAACTCAAGTATCTAAAATCCCAAATTAAGAGATGGAATCAAGAGACATTTGGAAATATTTTCAATGCGCAACAAAATCTAAACAAGGAAATGGCCGATCTCCAGCAACAAATCATCACCAAGGGACACACTGATTGGACCTTAGAACAAGAGCAGCGCATAAATACTCAACTGGAGGAGAGGAGAAAGCAGGAGGAAATTCTATGGAGGAAAAAATCCAGGATAAGATGGTTAAAAGAAGGGGAAAGGAACACCAAAATTTTCCATCGAAACACTGTCCAAAGAAGAATGCACGGCAATATCTCCTTCATATAAAAGTAGGGAGGGGCGAGGGTGGAAAAGCATGAAGAAATCGAGGAGGAATTTCTCAGACACTTCAAACAAGTGCATAGCGAGCCCTTGACAGACAGAAATCCGGCCATAGAAAAATCATCCAAAAAGTTCCAAAAATCATCACTGACGAACACAATGAACTCTTCCTCCGCCCTATTCTCCCTCAGGAAGTGGATGTAGCCATGCACCAGCTCAAGGAGGGCAAAGCCCCGGGCCCGGATGGTTTCTTGACTACCTTCTACCACAAATTCTGGGAGCTGATAAAAGACGAGGTGTGGCAAGTAGTGGAGGAATCTAGAGCTCTTCACTCGCTTTTACCTTCCCTCAACTCGACCTTTATCGCACTCATACCAAAGGAAGAGAACTCCAATACACCGGACAAATTCCACCCTATAGCTTTATGCAACGTCATCTACAAAGTGATCTCTAAAGTCATCGCCAATAGGTTAAAGCCTCTTCTGCCTCTGCTTATCTCGCCTGAACAATCCAGCTATGTGGAAGGGCGGCAGATCCTCGATGGCATAATCCTCACGCATGAAGTAATTCACTCCCTCAAGCACTACAAATAGGCAAGTATGATACTAAAGCTCGATCTCTCAAAAGCATTTGATAAACTAAGTTGGACATACATGCAAAAAATGTTAAATGCTTACGGGTTCTCACCCATGTGGGTGCGTTGGATTATGAGTCTTATCTCCTCATCCTTCTTCTCCATTCTTGTGAACAACATCCCCTCTCGAACTTTCAGTCCTTCCAGAGGAATTCGACAGGGCGACCCTCTTTCCCCCTTCCTTTTTGTATTAATGGTTGAAGGTTTGGGAAGACACATCAAACATGCCCTCATCTCTCAGCAGCTCAAAGGTCTCTCCATCCACAATTCGCTAGCCATAACTCATCATCATTTTGTTGATGATAACATGTTGTTTGGTTACCCCTCGGTTCAGGAAGCCTCCCTCTTCAAATCTCTGCTCAACGACTTCTCTGAGGCTTCAAGCACTAGCATCAACAAAGCCAAATCTCAGATATTTTTCTTTCACACCTCCCCTGTGGTGCAGCGTGCAATAGCTCGCATTTTGGGCTTCCCCATTGATTCACTCCCTTCTAAATATCTCGGAGCCCCCCTCATTGACTCGGCCATCAAGCATTCTTCCTGGCGCATCCTAATTGAGAAGCTGGAATCTCGTCTCAACCTTTGGACGCACCGAACTCTAAACATTGCAAGTCGCATGGTGCTCATAAAGGCTGTGCTTCAGGCAATGCCGCTTTACTTGTTTTCTATCCTTGCAGCGCCCAAATGGGTTATCAAAAGAATAAGGGAGCTTCAGCGTAACTTCTTATGGGGGAACTCAGCAACCAACCGCAAATGGGCCCTGGTTAAATGGACAACTATCTGTTTGTCGAAAGAAAAGGGAGGCATAGGACTGAGGGATCCCATTCAAAGCAATGCGATAATGTGTGCCAAAATCGGGTGGCAATGGCTCTCTTCCCCTAACAAGCCATGGGCAGCCATATGGACAGCCAAATACGCCAATCATAGACCTCGGGAGGAGCTTATAAGACTTATACCCAATTCAAAAGGTTCCCTCATTTGGAATGCGGCCAAGCAACATTTCTTGTTGATTCAACAACATAGTTTTGGGGAAGTAAGAAATGGTGAAACAGCCCGATTCTGGACAGATGCCTGGAACCAAATGCAAAAACTCAGTAGCACTCTCCACCCGCTTCCAAACTGTGTTGGGGAGGATCAGCAACAGAAAATGATCTGGCAGCACTGGACACAGGAGACTGCGCAGGGATACAGGCAATGGAAGCAAGGTGATGAGCTAATCAGGAATGCAGATCACCCATTCATGGAGGTTATGGAAAGGGAGCTCCAAAAACGACGCATAAGACACTCGGAAGGCAAGGATATCCTAAGATGGGGTTACAGGCCTAAAGGAACCTTCACTACTTCAGAAGCTTACAAATTAATAAGTTCTGACCCCTCTCCCCCCGATCTCATATGGGGGAAAATTTGGGATTCAGGTATCTGGCCTAAAGTGTCTTTCTTCCTTTGGCTAGTCGAACATCAGAAAATCCTCACCTGGGATAGGTTAAGGCGAAGAAACTACCATGGCCCCTCAATATGTGTCAACTGCAAAGCCCAGGAGGAAACCCTTCAGCACCTGCTGGACTCTTGCACTTTGGCTAATCACTTATGGGAGAAGGTGAGCTTCAGATGTCAAAGATGATGCAGAGTGGCAGAGGACATCACAAATACCCTGCGTCAATGGCAAAAGAAACCCTATAAGAGTGAAATCCTTAACCATATATGGAAGATAATTCCAGGACTACTCATCTGGGGAATATGGAAAGAAAGGAACAAGCACATATTCAAAGATCAAATCTCTCCCTTAGAGGTCATTTAGAGAAAATTCTGTATAAATCTCAAAGAAACTGTGCTGCTATGCGCTTGGACTCGAGAGGACCTTCCCACTATCGACATTGAGAAAGCCATATGGGTGAACTGGAACATGCAACTCCCTCAGGAAACTCTCAACAATGCCCCTATAAGAAACATCAATACAAAAAGAGACTCCTGGACAGCTCCTCCAGAGCATACTTTCAAGCTCAACTTTGACAGAGCCTCAAAGGGCAACCCTGGAAGAGCAAGCTATGGTGGAATTTTCAAAAATCATACAGGAAAGCCACTTCTGATTTACTTTGAAAACATTGGTTGGGACACCAGTAACTCGGCGGAACTGGAAGGTTTATGGCAAGGTCTCCTCATAGCATGGAAACACAAATACCATCCCCTGGAGGTTGAGGGCGACTCTATGCTCCTTATCAATATGGCTAAGCAACTCCTCAATGGATCCCATGCTAGGAAAATAGCTATGAGTTGGAGACTGGAGGCCAGATTGGAAGCCATAGAATACGAGCTTCTCAACAACAGAGCAATAATATTCAGTCACATTAAGAGGGAGGGCAACAAGGTCACCGACCTCCTAGCCAATGTGGGGGTAGAAAGTAATCACATCTTACTCACAGGAACTCTAGACATAATACCGAATCATGATCAAATACAGGAATGCAATCAGCTGGTCCAAACAGAGGCTGCACCCCCGGATGCGGGTGATTCGAACTGCAATTAGTGTGATGGGACTGGGGTGGGCGAAGCAGCGAAGCCACCTGCCAGCCAGGATCATCGGACAAAAGGCCATGTGGGAGGAGAAGCGCCTGCAGGTGGATGTCATAAATGGCAAAGGAATGTCTGAGACAAGCATTAATATGTCGTCCCGATTCACATGCGAAGTTGGATATCAGTCTTCGGCTCCCATGAATGCCATTGTTATGGCGGGAGAGTATCGAGGAGGTGGGAATTGTTTATTAGCCGGCCACAGCCATGGCTTTATGTTGTTGTGTTTCATGCTGTTTTGGATGGTTACGGGTTTTGTAGGCACTTGGGTTTCGTGGGGGTCAAGCTCTGGTTCTTTTAAGAGGTCCACACCTCAGGTGGTGGGCTCACAAACGCAAACCAGTGTGCTATCTGAGCATGGTATTCCCTCTGCTGTTCGGGGCATTCCCTCTGCTGTTAGTGGTACACCCTCTGCTGTTCGTGGAACTCCATCTGCTGTTAGTGGTATTCCCTCTGCTGTTCGTGGCATTCTCTCTGTTGTTCGTGGCATTCCCTCTGCAATGTTGAAACCCCACCAGAGAATGCTCAGCCGCAGAGGCTCAGGACGGGGCAACCCTTTTCGCCCATTCTCGGGGTCTAACGCCATGAGTCAGGATCCTCGACCTCACAGTGGAAATGAGGCATTCTGAGGCCTAATCAATTCCTCGACCCAAGCTCTCCAGGATCTTCGAATTCGCCCTCCTTTGGCTATGCTTTTTTTACGTTCAATTGCTCCCTCAATCGCCCTCGGATCACGGCTCATGTCTCTGTCCTCTTTCTAGAGGAAGCCCAAGATGAGGGCGATACCAGTGCCCCAATGCCACTCACAGAGGATGAACAGGATGTGGGTGACCCCAATACTCCAAAGCCAACTGTTGATATGCAGCTCGGGATGGTTCCGCCGGCCAGCGCTGTCAATGTTAATCCTATGGCTCTTGCTCCTCTAGAAATGAATGATAATGCAGCGGCCCAAGCTCAGGACCTGAATGCAGGGGGTTGGTGCAGGATCGTGGAGGAGTCACCTGACGAGTAATCCAGTGTTGTAGTTGCTCAACCAGTTTTTGCGGCCCAGTTATAAAGGTTTTTTGGCTCAATGTGTCAAATTCTGTCTCTGTTACTGTGTCGAGATCAATTTCCAGTTTCAGTTGTGTTTGTATGTTGTTGCTGTTGTGTATGTTGTTTGTGTTATTCTGGATCCCCTGTGTGGGAAATTTCGTCCAATTTCTCAGTTTTGGACAATGTCTGGCTCAAACGGCCTTACTCTCAGGCTAGTTGGTTCACCATGCTCAGCTTGCTGTAATTGTACTCTTTTACTGTGAATAATAGATTAGACTTACTTAGCAATATATATATATATATGTAAAATTAATAATATTGAAGTTGAAATATTATTTGATAAATTATTAATTTTACATACATATATAGATATATACATATATAGATATATACATATATATATATATATATATATATATATATATATATATATATATATATATATATATATATATATATATGATCTTTCAAAATAAGTCACTAGTTACAATTATGAACAATTATTATCCTTTGCAGTGTGCCACTTGGAAAACCCGACCAACGGAGGAAGAAAATGATTTTTGACCAGAAAATAACATGGTTTTTAAACTATTTCAACCCTACCATAAGCTAATTGTATCTAATATGATAACTAAAACAAATTAAATGCCCGCCAATATTGTAGAACCAACCATGTTGTGGATAGAAGTTAACGACAAAAACCATGGAAAAAAACTCCTAAAGGAAATCTTATAGTATTATTGAAGCTAATAGAAAATTCATGTCAACTTGCAGACATCAATATGAGTTGCAGGTGTTCCAAGTGAAGTGGTTTCTTTTCCTCTGAGGAGGATGGCTTCAATATGTCGCAATCCCATGGCCAAACCATGGTGCTCCATAACCACGTCTCGATTCTCTGCGATAATGTCATTGAGTTGCATGGTGATCTCTCTGTGAGCTTCATGGATGTCTACTAGAACTTGGCTCAAGAGGGATTAGATATGCTAGTAAATCTCTATTGTATAGAGGTGTTGATGCTACATGTCGTTGGTGTGTGCCAAGTTAGAGAGCCATTCAATGGTTGAGGCAAGAATCTATGCATCTATGAAGTCATTGTAGTTTTCCATGGTTGCAATAGTGGCATGATCTAATTCCCTTTGGATAAGGCCAAGAGTATTGGCATGAAATCTCCTTGTCATAATGAAGGCTCTATATCGGGCTCTAATATTGCCACTACCTTCGTTTAAATAACCTCTATAACACCTCATGCACTCTAAGAGCATAATAAGATAGGAAACAAAGCCAAAAAAATATAAGATTAAGAAATGATATTTTAACAAATAAAAAATTAATAATTTCTTTAATCATTTAAAAAATAAAATTAATAAAATTTAAATATTTATTTTTAAGTTTTAAACCTTTAATTATATATAAAAAGTAGCTTTTACTATATTATTTAATTGAAAAAAAAACTTGTAAATAAAAAGCATCCTCCTTATCTTAAAAAATAAACACAATTGGTAAAGAAAATGAGTAAAGATACTTAATATGATTATGGAAAATGGAATTTTAAACCCAAAAAATTAACTTTAATAAGAAAAAAAATAAAAGTTTTAAAAAATTTATATATATATATATATATATATATATATTAAAAAATCGTAGAAAATATAAAAAAAAATAAAAATTATACTATTATTTGAAAGTAAGAAAAATATAATTTTAATAAAAAATAATCTAATAGTATAATATACAAAATATAAATTATAATTTAATATATATATAAATAATGATTTAATAAAAATAATAATAATAAATTAATAGTGAACATAATTTCTATTAATTATGAGTTAAAAAAACAGAATTTTAATATGAATTGCAATTTTTTTTTTTTCTAAATAAGACTGAACTATTATATTACAGCAAGAGCAAAAATTACATCAGCATTGTTACAACAGAGCCGAGGCTCTGTAAAACTTGTCCTGGGACAGACAGTAGACTCAGGAGTATTCATTCGAGGATTACAAAAGATTGAAACCAGAGCGACATTCGTGAAGTCGATACATGGACTGAAGCACGAGGAGACTGAAACAACAGAAACACATGGAGTATGAAACAACTGTAGAGAACCAACACTGTAACAGAGATGGACAAAGATACATAGTGACAAAGTGCAGACACATATAAGATAGCGAAGGGAGCTGACAGAGAGAAAATTCCGAGCTGTAAAACCTGGAGCGCGAGCTGGGCATGCTATTCTTCTTCAGTTGTTTGCGGTTCGTCCTCCGTCTTGCAGCAGGGAGGCTGGTGGATGGCCTTACCAGCGTTGCGCTGCACAGGTTCACTCGGGCCTGCTCCAGGATCTTGAACGGGCCGCAGCATGTCAATGGCGGGAAATTCCATGTCAACTGTGGGTACTACCCCAGGAATCCGCGGAGGGTTGGCACGAGGAGCCTCATCATCACCCCAAGGATTGCTGCAGTGCTCCACTGAAACTGTTACGAAGAAAGTGGAATTGGACAATGTACATCGAAGGCGATATCTTACCATAGGGTGCTCAGTGTGCCCACAGTCCATTCTCTCTGGAACTTCTGCCACTCTTCCTCTGCCCGGGGGCCTTCCCCTCGGTCGTCTGCGCTCAGAAGATATTTCAATTGAGGAAGAGGGAGAAGGGGCACGCCCCTGAGACGGGACTCTGCCACTATAGCTGCCATGCCGACTGGTTGCCCTTTGGCGTTCTCGCTGCATACTGAAAATGAGCGGGTGGCGAGTGTGCTTACACGAATTGTCACTCTGAACCAGACCCCCAATCCTCAAACAAGACTGCGGGTAGCAGGTTTGCAACACCGCCAATCTCCCAGGTTCGCCACCAGACTGCAAGTATGCCCCCCAATTGCCCAAATCTATGGCCTCTAAACCATCACAGTCGCTCTCAGAGCCTGAATAAGAGCCATAACATTGAGCTTCCGCCACCTCCCTCAAGACTAGAACAGGAGCAGACGAGAAATGCGGGAGAATGTTCGAGAACCTCTGGCTTTGAAGCGCCATGTTCCGTTTCTCAAGGCGGGCAGTAAATGTCGAAGGGACGCTTCTGCCATGAGCCAGCTCCCTTCTCCTTAAATGATGTGTGCTATAACATTTAGGGCGCGTCCTCCTGGTGTACGTGGCTTGTCCGGGCGGACACTTGCCCTGCTGACAAGCCATGAGCCTTGGATAGCTAACAACCACCCGCATCCAAGGATATGAATTGCAATTTAATAAAAAGTAGAAGTTTTAATTATATAGTATTCAGATTCTCTCAAAATTTTGATCCCATACATTAAAAAAAATTAAAGCCATAACTTTTTAATAAAAAAACGCACCAAATATTAAAATATTTGTGAAATCAATTTACAAAATTAAATTTAAATGTTCAATTTAATTTACCTCTGTATCAAACTCTAACTTACTTGATTTGTTTTGGAATTCGAAATACTCTAACCATAAGCTCAATTTTTTTTAACCCTAACTTAAATTTCTTTAATTCAAAACAAAGTTTACTTATATTTCTTTAATTCAAAACAAAGTTTACTCATAGCCTAAATTTCTTTAGTTCAAAACAAAATTTATATGGTTAGAAAGTTTAGTATATACGTACCTAAATTTCTTAAAATTCGAAACAAAAAATATCATTAAAATTTAAAAATTAATTCTTTAATAAAAAAGACAAAATCAATAATTAAATGTTACAGAATCAATAGTAAATTGTTAAATAATTATAATGTAATTGCTAAAATTTTAATAGTTTTAATAATTATTACCACAATGATATTTAGTACTGAGGTTGATATACTTTATTTTCACAGGTCGAAATGTATAAAAAATAGAAAATAATACCAATGGTGTAGAAAATGTCATTAGTTGCTCGACCTTGTTTTTTCACCCTGAGAATCCGCTAGCAAAGTAAGCAGTATATATAGCATCAGCAGTAGCTGATCCAGTGGCAGTTAACCACATTCGATGACAACTTCTATCAGTAAAGCTCGGGTAATACGGAAATGAATCAATCCAAATTCACCAAAAACTTCTACCGGTAAGGCTCGGTTAATACGGAAATAAGAAGGAAAAAAACAATTGGTAAATGCGGAAATTCTTCCAATACTTGAGCGAGCTACTGCCAGCAAGAAATACAGCTTGTAGCTAGTCATCTAAAGTTTAAAAGCCAGCGACCAGCCAGTCAGCTCCAGCCAATTGAAGCACAAAGCCAGGCAGTCCCAAGACCAAGCCAGCCAACTCCCCCACCTAGCTAGTAGAAAGCCATTCTCGCCGGTCACAAACCCATACAAAGCGAGTGCTCACCGATAGTCAGTCTCATTGCCAGGTATTTGCTGATAGGATAGCTAGTGGTTGACGACAACCAGGAGGTCATAGCCAGGTAGGTGTCGATGCACTCGATGATAGGTGTTGATACAAGAGTCAATACAAGAGTCATAGTCGATGCCAGGAGTGCCAGTATCGCCAGTTGTCAATCAGAGCTAGAAGGTTGCAGCATGAAACTCTACTCATGGGAACCTCTACTCAGTGCATGAAACTCTATTCAGGAAGCTCTACTCATCGAAACTATACTCAGTTAGTTAGTGCATGAACCTTTGGTCGGTGCATTAATGAGGCTCTTGTCAGTTCAGCTTGTCATTTCCAGTCTAATTGCTTGAACCTCTACTCAGTGCAGCTAGTCATTGTATCAATAGCCAATCATTTACAGTGTGTTCATCGCCTTAAGGTACTTGTCGATAGCCAATAGCGGGAGTACTTGCTGGAAGCTCTAGTCATGGAAGCTAGTCATTGCCAGTCAGTGCCATAATGTCATTGCAAATACCCAGTGTCAGCTGGTGGTCATTGCTTGCCTTTGATACTCAGACTTGGCTAATCAACTGGGATACTCAACTGGGCTAATCAAATGGGATGGATGCTTGGCTATTCTACTTGGCTAATCGGCTTAGCTACCGGGCTGGATACGGTCAGTGCCTATAAGCTCTTCTCACTCAGTGCATGAAAAAAGCTCTACTCATGGGAAGTTCTATTCATGAAGGCCTACTTATGGGAAGTTCTACTCATGGGATGCTATACTCTCTTGGTGGGATGCTCTGGTCAGTGCTAGCTCTACTCAGTGCACCTAGAAGCTCTGGTCACTGCTCTATACAGTCAGTGCATTAAGCTATTATCTGTGCCAAGTAGTCGATCATAGTTGATAGCCAGTGGTTGCCAATAGACAGTCTCATTGCCATAGGGTGGGGCAGCCGAGAGCCGATAGCCACTAGTCATTGCTTGAAGATCATTGCCGAGAGCCCTCCAACTAGAATTATGCGGTAGGAAATTGAATTGTAAGTCATTTACCGAGGTTTCGGGAGTTCAGTCTATAATGAATGACTAATGCAACAGCAACATATATAATACATGCATCTCCGAATACACCTGGAGTCATATCGGGTGAGATAGGATGCGTGGATTCTCGTTACCGTTTATTCGATAGCGTAATTACGTATATAACGAATGAATGCATAATTACTGCTATAATTCATGAATGCATCATGACATATGCCCATACAGCTAAGTCTGCTAAACCGTAATGACATATATAATAGATCTCATTCATGACTGGAAGAAATCCATTTTTTTTATGAAAGAATCTGGCCATTTTCAGAATAAGAAAGAGGGCTCTTTGAGGGGAAGAAATATAGTAAGACCCCAGTGATTCAGAATTGGGGCAACTACGATCTATAGTGCTCAATTCTGGAAGCACTTTCCCGGCCCGGAAATACGGTCAAGTAATCACTTGACCCCTAATCACCCTCATCTTGCGTTAGAAAGAGGATCCTTCTTAGCGTTTCCTGCCGGCCCGGCCCCTCCCCTACCTATCTGGCTGGAAGAATTTCTCCCATTCCATTACTCATTTAAGGGTGGACACGCACCCCCGACCCACTTTCTTTTGCTCCTCCTTCGGCTCCACGAACGCGTCACTCACCTAGAAGCTCATGGATTGAAACACTCTCAACCCCATCCAATAGATAGAATGTATATAATAGCATGGCCGGGGGATCCGGAACCGGTAACTCGAGTGGGAGAGCCGTGTCATGGGTGACCTTATTGCACGGTTCAGAGAGCACTTGTGTATGTGATGCATGCAAGTGAACGTGTACGAAAAAGCTGTCGCGAAGTTTCGTTGTCCGTTCTGTCGTCGACCCTCTTTATGTTTCTATGATGGCCCAGGAACACGCTTATTCTTCAGCTGTAGAGAAACTTCTGAATCGCGAGGTACCATTACGGGCTCAATATATACGAGTGTTATTTCGTGAAATAACTCGAATTTCGAATCATTCACTTGCTTTAACTACTCATGCTACGGATGTGGGAGCATTAACTCCGTCCCTGTGGGCTTCTGAGGAGCGGGAGAGATCGTTGGAATTCCATGAAAGAGTCCCGGGAGCCAGGATGCATGCCAGTTTCATACGACCAGGTGGAGTGGCACAAGATCTGCCTCTTGGCTTATGTCGAGATATTGATTCCTTTACACGACAATTCGCTTCTCGTATTGACGAATCAGAAGAGATGTCAACCGGCAACCGTATCTGGAAACAACGATTAGTGGATATTGGTACTGTCACTGCACAGCAGGCAAAGGATTGGGGATCCAGTGGTGTAATGCTAAGAGGTTGCGCGACACGAAGACATTGGTAGCAATATGGGGGAGGTTCCCATCAGGCAACGACGGTTCTGCCTGACCCTACTCAAGCATGCCCCTACTGTTGCAAAGACTTGGTGTGAAGCCTCGGGGACGACGTACCCCCCCCCCAAGAACTGGGGGGCTAGGGTTAGCTGAGGGGGGACAGCGTAAGTAAGCGAATGTGTATAAGCCCAGTCAAACATGACTGTTCCAGGCGGGCCACCTTTGGTGTTTGGCCGTGCGTGGACGGATTCGCCTCTGGCCTCTGGGCACGTCGGAACCGCATGAGTCCACCGGGGTAGAGCACGGTCCGCCAAAATCGGCATAGGTCAGGTGCTATTAATGGAACACGGTAAGCCCATATTTATCCATATGGAGGTGCTGCGGGCACATAAATATGTGGGTAGAGGAAGCCTCAAAAAGCGAAGGCCGAGCTGTAATGGCGCGGATAGGGTTACGTGACCCGCACCGAAAGGTGGCTGACTTGGTGAAAGCGGCTTTCTCCAATTGGAAGCAGATCAGCTCGGCTGCCCCATTATATCGATACCATGCATGGTCGAATCGGGCGGCCCCCCTGCCCCGAAAGGTGGGGGGGGGGCCACCCACAATAACCCCCCAACTAATCGGCTATCGGTTATACCTTCCCTATAGTCGAGGGGAAGGTAGGTATCGGTATAACCTTGTGGTTTCACCTTATGTTTAGGAGTTCGGAGAAGTTTGGGATCAACAGCAGTCGAATTATGGTGGTACGGAAGTCTCCTGAGAAGCGGACTCCGCGAACCAGCGCCCTCCACCCTCAACCTTTGGAACCACATTCCTCGCAGCTAAGTTGACTCTATTGGTTGGTCATAGTTTCGGTCCCCGCCACTTTTCAATTCGGCGGCAAACGGGGATGCCTGCGCCTGCTGGGCAGGCATCTGAGAATGATTCGAGCCGCACGAAGGGAAACTTTCACGTACAGTTCTCAGGGGGGGGGAGGAGCCCGACGGGGTCCCCCACTTACTTGGGTCTTGGCCTAAGTGGTGGGCCTACCCATCCCAACCGGGAGTATGCTGGGATTCGCGAAAAGCAGCACCTTACGATGCCCATGACCAATCGGATTCTGACGTACCAGTGGGTACCAGAGGAGATTGCTATGATCGCCACTGTATCCGTATCGAAGAGATGCGACAAAGTATTCGAATCATTGTGCAATGTCCTAATCGAATGCCTAGTGGCATGATGAAAGCCGATGATCGTAAGCTATGTCCCCCATCACGATGTCAAATGAAACTACCCATGGAATCGTGCGCCGTGTGAAACGTAGATGCATGCCGTTCTTAACCGAGACTCAGGTTAAGCCCCGTCTCGGAACCGATAGGGGTTAGGAGTAAAGCATCCCGAGGTGGCGTATCTCGGATACGTGGAAGAGCATTGGGAAACCCGATTTATCCATTCGATAGGGGAGCAGTTTTTCTCCGGATGAGGTTATACCTTTCCCTACCTCTAGCTAGTCAGGCTATAGGGGAAGGCATAGCGCTTCGCCCGTTCACTTATTGAATAGGGGGTGAATACTTTTTTGCCCTATCGGTTATACCGGTTATAAGGTTATACCCCTCGCTACTTACTATAGGAGGTAGGGGGGGGGAGGTATAACCTTGCGTGGCCGGCTACTATAAGGGATCGACTGATAAATCCCTCACCATCGGAATGGTGAGCCCCTACCGGGCCTCTCCTTAACAGTCGAGCCGATGGCGGCCTTATTAGTCGAGCGTGCTACGCACCCTGCCGGTCCTCACCATCGGAATGGTGAGCCCCTACCGGGCCTTGGGGATTGGGGTGGGTGGGTAAATAGTGGTCGAGTGTGCCTTCCTTGATGCTTATTGGGTGGTGGGCATCGGAATGAGTGAGTGACTCCGTCCCTCTCCTTAGCAGTCGAGCCCCTGCCGGTCCTTATTCATCGATCTGAGAAGGGAAGATTGGGGAGCTAGCTAGACAGACAGTAAGTGGCTTGATGAGGATAACTGAGCTGACACGCCGGGGTTGGCTGCTGGCACAACAGGGTGGTGCCTTACCGCAGGCGGACGCCGCCGCGGTAGCGTTCGTGGTGGTGCATCAGGATTCCAATGTACTGCGTCCAGGCAGGATCAGAACGAGCTTGCCGGCGGACCACTGCCGTCCCATTATTTAGTGAGCTGGAGCGCAGCCATCTCATCCACTGAACGGAGAGTCGAAACACTAAAGGATATCCCAGAATTTGAATTTGTGTGTGTAGGCAACTACAATATATAGTGCACAAATTCTGCAAAAGGACCGGAAAAGAAACGCGGCGGCATAGTAACCACGGGACCGGATAAATACGATGTACGGGATCCTCGTAGTAGGCTGGACCAACATCCAGCCGAGAGAGGACAGCCTTTAGAAGAAAGAAGCAACAGGTTGGGTGGGAAAGATAACGCGGAGCGTTTCGGGAATCACCAGATCATTTGTGGAGGAAAGATGATTCTATAGTGAATTACGGCAACTACGATCGACCTATAGTGACAGAATTACGGCACTATAGATAGATCGTAGTTGCCCTTCGGATAACCTTAATTTGTATAGGTTATAACTTACCGGGTGAAAATTAGGTTCGGGAAGATATGACTGACCCTTTCTTTCTTCCCCTAAAAGAGCATAGCTCACTAAGGACCTTAACTGGACCAACCTCGGGAAGGGGTAGGTGAAATAAATAGGGAACGGCTTTCCCTTCACCCTCCCTCTCGTGGACAGCGGCCAAGAAGACAAATAGCTTTGCGAGCCAGCCAATTGAGTGTGAGTGAGCTCCTTCATTCGCGCGTTGAACCGTTCCCTTCCTTCCGCATCACGCAGGGTAAATAGTGACTTCGCTTTGGAAATAGATTGAGGGTAAACAACACGTAGCTCTGTCGCTTTTATTTCTTACTTGTTCTGCTCAGGTTCTCCCCTCAGGTTATCCCGTCGAACCCCTGCCTCCCCTATAATGCCTAGGTATGAATAGTTCCAAAAACTTTGATGGTTGGCCCAAAAAGAAAAGAAACAAAAAATCTTAAGTAGAACAGAGATCTTGGATCACTCCAGTACGGCTTCTTTCCAAAAGCATTTTCGCGATTTCGCAAAGCGACGATTCTTAGATATCTAATATTGCCTGCCACTACAGACCTTTCCTTTTACTGCTTGAACCCCATATGCAAATAAGACATATATAAGCCTAGTCCGCTCGGCGTAAAACGCAATGTCGAGTGTAAATGTGCTCAAAGACCTTTGGCTTAACCACCCAACCTACGGCCTTCCCACCCTTTCTCGCCAAAGAAATATACGCGGCTTCTCAATTTACTTATTGGGTGGGGGGGCATATGATGGATGAGCGAGAAATCGATGGCGGCCTTTTAGTCGAGCGTGCTAACGCACCCTCCACAATTGAGCTATTTCTTTCTTTATTATTGCTTTATTCGTTCTCCTCCTTAACGTGATGTGCCTCACCACCCTTAGGTTCCCTCGAGCACCATCACGCCCCTCTACTTAGCCCACCCACCCGAGCGGTCCATTTATTGGAGTTGGAGTGGAACCGCCGCGTAGTAATTGTATGGAACCCAATGTACGTGATGAACCGTCAACATGCCCCTTCCCCCTGCCCCTTCCTCCTTTACAATCAATCACTGGGGAGACCTTTTCCCTTTTGGGTATCAATCGATCGCTCACTCGCGCAGAGACGGAAGACAAGAGGAGAGGGACACTGATCGAAAGCTTGAAGCACTTCGCAGTGGAGTTGATCGCCTAGCAGACAACGGATCCCACAGATTAAGGGGCATCAACTACCACACAGGAGTGGGTGAGATAGGAACCGAAACCACTTCTCCCAATATATTACCAACACTGAGAAATAAAGGCAGCCTAGTATGCGCACGCATATTAGAAACGAACAAACAACAAATCGGATTAGGGTTCGTGTACGATCCGTAGAAAGTAAAGGGGTAGCTGTTGCTTTTTGCAGCCTTTTCACTTTCGGCTAGCCACAGCTCGAGGCACCACCCCCATAAGCCAGTTGTTGGGAGTTGCACTGGTAGCACGAACAAATCATGTGCGCAACTTCGGCACTTTCGGTTCTACCTTAAGACCACCAACCCCGTGGAACCACTAACGCATTTATTGGCCATAGCTAAGGGTGAACCTGCTCCTCCAACAGCTCAAAAGTCAAATGCTCCGTATCGTAGCCCACTAACTAGGATAACGCCCTCACACTTGCTCCTCCACACAAGAGACTAAGCCACCCTTAAGCCTAACCCCAATACAGATGCTCCGCCACACAAGCCTGATGCAAAGATCTCTCCAGATAGATCACAAGGCAACCAACCCCACACCTGATCCCAATGCAAATGGTACCCAAAACAATCCTGATGCAAAGGTCCCCACGCCCCTTAGGCATCCAATACAAATGGTTTCCCATACTAGAATCCTGATGCAAAGATTCCCACGACAGCAAAGGTATCTAATGCAAATGGGCTCCCGAACGATCCTAAGGCTTTTTCGTCTCCAGATGCAGACGTTCCACCTACAAACGATTCAAATGATAAGCCTTATCCTTTAACATAAGACAACCCTTGACTAAACGTGCGACATGCCCCTGCCACCGATGTGCGGTGTGACCTATTCGTGCACTCTGTGTGCGCTCTGCCTGCTACATATGTGCTGTGTGAGTTATGAGCGCGCTCTTAGAAGGACAAAAGCACCAATACCAGTTAGAACCCACTTAAGCGCATTGATCCGGCACGGAATAAGTATCAATTCGAATCAGTTGGACCACAGAAGGAGTGTCAGTCCTTACAGAAGATGTATATATAGATACATATATATATATATATATATATATATATATATATATATATATATATATATATATATATATATATATATACATACATACATACATACATACATATGTGTGTGTGTGTGTGAAGGGCATTGATCCTCATGACATCAACCCGGATATGAGGTCTTTACTCAATAACATGACTAAATGTGGTTGTGTTAATAAACTAACAATAGTGAACGAAACGGTGTGACGAACAATAATAACGCAAATGGTCAAGCAATATGGAGGCTATTAAGTAATACAGAGAGATTAAGCAACATCGTTAAACATGGCACGTGGTTAAGGTAGAGGAAAGGCACAAGATAAATGTTGGAAAGGAGGAGAAGACAAGTGGTAAAAGAAGAGGAAATAGGTCAAATAATGAAAAGAAAAGGAAATAGTGCATAATAGTTGGCAAATAATTATTAAAAAAAAATATGGCTAAGAAATAAATCTCATTTTTTCTCGTATACAATTAAGAATATTTTTTCAATATCAAATTTAAAAACTACACATAATTTTTTATAATATATTAATAAACCACACTTAACATAATAATACTACTTCAAAAATTAATATGACTAAGAGAAAATAACCTAAAAACAACCTCGGTACCATCCTGCAAACTTAATAAACTCAACAAGCATCATATACTCGGGAAAAAACAACCATCATATACAAATATTAAATTCATTTCTGAATTGAAAAGAAATTTCTATTGAGCATGTTGCATTATTAGTCTCTGTCGTCCTGTTATGGGACTATAGTAATCGGAAATGAGCAGTTTAGTATTATATGAGTTGTTTTTAGTCCTCGCTTATCAACTATAAATAAAGTTTGCAGACACATATTGATTTATCATATTATTTGGCCTCTTTTCGAGGACCGAAGCTAATCCGAAGCTAAAAGAATAAGTTATAATTTTTTGTTTGCTTGATATTTTGAAACTCGTAAAAATACTACTTAATCTAATGTTGGCATTAGTCGACGGCATTAAATGTTAGCTCAGCTGAGCTCAGGAACATGCTTGTATATACCAACATATAAGGCAGTAGCATATAAGGCAGCATCATATAAGGCAACAGTACATAGCAGGTCACTGGCTACACCACATGATGGTTGCACAACACGAGCCACTCTACTTGTCAAGCCATCCTTGATCTGCATAAACTACTTGTCAGCTAGAAATACAAGCCATGTACTACTTGTCAGCGAGCAATGTTTCAATGTTTAGTTTCTGAAGTAGCTCTGGTGAGGTGAGGCAGGTGGAAACCTCTTCTAGTCTGGAAACACAATGGAAACAAAACACAACATTATGCAGAACCAGCCAGTCTGGAACATTAGGCAGAACCAACAGTAGCAACTGAAATTTACAGAACCAACAGTAGCAACTGAAATTTACAGAACGAGCAGTAGCACCTGAAATTTCCAGATACAGCAGTAGCAGCTAAAATTTCCCTCGCCCGGGGATATGGGCATGGGATTCTAAAGTCTTTAATTTGGAGTAGAGTACAACCAAAACCTTTAATGGCAGTACACAAGTAATACTAGAAGGGCTTATCAATATGCTCTTTGTTGCCTTCCTCGCTCTCCTTATGTCAAGCGAGAAATCCTTCCCAACTATTTTATTGAAATTCAAATATTATTTTCCCTTCTACATTTCTTCTGTACTTTTGAATGAAATTATGCTTTCCTTTTCATCTCTGTGCCCTTGCAAAATCTAACAAGGTATTCCCTGTGCAACAACTTGCCAATTTTACCAAAAGACAAAGTCAGGGCTGAGGCTCGACGAGAACAAATGATACCAGCGCTATCTATAGAATCTAGTGAAGGCAATGACTGATTGGTTTCTTGGTTCTCTAAAATCTGCTTTACTTACTTGTAAGTCTTGATCGAGTCGAAAGAGCAAAATGGGAAGCTAGGGATCGCTTGTAAGCTAGACAATGAACCCATGGCTTCTGCTGCCGATGGCTAGATTTCCGGCTTCAGAACTTAGCTAGGATGGTTCGAATAAACCCGGGCTGGGAGATGAAATGAAACTGACCTGGACTTGGGCCTGCTTGCTGCTTCGACCTTGCGACCTGGAGAGAGGCAGAGCCACGAAAAGATCTGGCTATGGCACGAAGAGATTGAGTTGCTTAAAGGGTTCAACGAAAGCACCTCACACCTTGCGAAGCATGTCCCAGACACACTGTTAATCCAAGAGGTCGCATATTAGGCTCTCAACCCTTATCGATCGCCCGTCCCTTCTGTCTCAATCGCCTTTCCCTTCCAACACGCCCTTGAAACCCTTCTACCCCAATCGCCTTTCCAACTGGTTCCACCAATAAATCATTTCAGCACCAGAAACTTGTTTCCTCCATCCATATCCATAGGCATCGTAAGGGTGAGGAATTATTTTTTATTACTTTCAAGGTATGAGCAAGTAGGAATTAGATCCTTATAGTGGCTTTCTCTATTAGATAGAAATAGATTAGTACAAGCTGAGCGTGAGGAGCAAGGTAACATGTCAGCTCTCTCCTAAACTGAGAAAAAGCAGTCCCCTTAAGGGTTATAATTTTCTTGCAACGCAACAGAATAATTACGAGTAGGAAAGAAAACGTGTAACTTGACTGAATGATAGGAAAGAAAACTTGTAACCTTAATCAATGACATCTGTCAAAATGCATGTAAGAGAAGTGTTATTATAAATAATTGAAACTTACATTTATATTATATATTAAATTAATGCAAATAATAAAATATATAATATAATTTGCTTGCTCGGCTATTCAAGGCAGTCCGATCACCCGTCTTGCTGTGACCAATTTATAAAATATTTCAAAGATTGTGTTTCAGCCATTGTTGAGAACCTTCATACTTCGCCATACGTGCTGTCCAGGGAGGGGTTAGGGCATACGCAGACGCACAACACATTCGAAGGTCTTCAGTATAGTTAAGAATAATCCGTGGCTTCGTTGCTGTAGTCTCGACCCTCTCATTAGATAAACTGTAAACAAGAATAATACTTTTCTTTAATTCTTAGAGAAACGATTTTTTTCAAATTTCTTTTTAAAGAATGAATTTAGAGGCAAATTTAAGTGCGATTTTAATGCAAATAAGATTCTATTTATCTGAATATAGAGGCGAATTTATATGCGATTTTAATGCAAATAATACTCTATTTATCTGATTTTAGTTGACATATATTAACAAAATTGTTCACCATCTCTTGGATTTCTGCGAATTTCTAACTTAATGGTGAAAATTAGCCCAGCACGGTTGACTTATGAAGTGGCCTTTTCAATTTGAATGTTGGATTTTTTACTTCCAAGCTTTACTATGTCTTCTGTTTTTGAACTATAGTTACAATTTGTGATGCATCATTCTTATGGAAGCTGTTGGCGTCATAAGTAGACAAGGGCCAAGTTATCCTCAATGGCGCCAAAATCGTCTAGAAGTAGTTGGAAATTCTCTTCAAGTCTTGGCAATTCTCTTCAAGTCTTTAATTCTCCACTCGTATATCTTTTAATTTTTTCTGCCCAGAAAGACAATCATCCATCAGAGGTTGACACTCTGCCTTTAGTTTGTAGTTGGCAATTCTCTTCAAGTCTTGGCAATTCTCTTCAAGTCTTTAATTCTCCACTCGTATATCTTTTAATTTTTTCTGCCCAGAAAGACAATCATCCATCAAAGGTTGACACTCTGCCTTTAGTTTTTATTCTTTTCTTTTATGCTACCATATGCTTCTTGCAGTCCTCTCACATTATTTCAAGCCCACCTAGTTTATCCAGCAATTTAGCGTCAATATTTGTTTTCTTTGCTAGCAACTGACATTTCTCTTTGCATTTGTTCAATTCACAGAACAGTAACTGCAGGTTTTTAATTTGACACGTTCATTATTCAACCTTGGAATTAATAACTACAGTGTCTGTTCTAAGGCTATTTTCTCCTCTTCATGGTCTTTCACTCCGTTTTGCATGGAATGATATTCTTTGACCACATTTTTAGATTCTGCCTTCAAGTTCTTGTTTTCTGTTTTCAAGTTACTAAGTGCTTCTTGCAGCTTCCTGACATTGTCAAACTCACCAATCTCTCACTGAATTTTCTTGTTTTAAGTGTAAAAGTTCCTCTTCAAGATTAGAGATACATGCTCCTTTACTTGCAACTGAAACAAGTTTGTTTCTCTGATGCTGCCACTTAAGAGTTATGTTCTTGTGGCTTCAGCTTATGCCGATAGTCTCCAAGCTGTTCATAGATGTCTTGATGCTTTGCTTCTGGTGTTGTTTTATCGAGCATCAAGTTGTTACTTAATTATTTAAGTTCCTGCAATGCGATTTCAAACTATTGTATATGCTCTTGATTGATTGCTAGAGCTTATGATGTCATCTCTTTGAAATCCTTAAGTGCATTTACCAAAAATAACAGATTTTGAATCTGATTTGTCAAGGAGCCAACCTACAGTTGAGGTTTTTCTTATCATATTCTAAAGAAAACACTAGTTTTTTGAGCTTTTGGATGGTTCAAGCTTGATTGAGACTTGGTTTTGAAGTTGTTCAATTTCAACCTCCAACTCAAACAACTTTTCCTCCAATTGTTGTACTTTCCCATTGATTTCAATCTCCTCCAAATCTCTCTGTTGATTTAATGACACTTAATTCATTTCACTTTCTCAATTTCAGATTTAAGGTTTCCTTTGTCCACTGCTTTCTTCTGAGATAAACTTTTTGAGTCTAGATTTGTTTTCTTGCAGCTGGATAGTATCAGCATCTAGTATATGCTACTGGTTCAACACGTGCAGCTTGAACCAACAACAGCTTAGGGCAATAGGTGCAGCTTGAACCAACAACAGCTTAGGGCAATAGGTGCAGCTTGAACCAACAACAGCTTAGGGCAATAGGTGCAGCTTGAACCAACAACAGCTTAGGGCAGGGACTAGCTGTCGGGTAGCCCCTCTTGTTTTAATTGATAATTCCAAAACCAAGTGCTCCACCCAATTAATGATCTGTGAATATCAAAAACTTGGGTTGAATGAATCATTAATCTATAAATTTACATAAATCATTAATCTATAATTTCAGAGCGTAATCCTTGTGTTATGTGTTTACATGTTATGAGATATTTTAATTAGAGATAATTAATTAAATAATGAAATGATCTTTTTTTTTTTATCACTATCAAAATTTTATGGTTTAAAATATGGTTTTTAAATATATAAATAAATTCAATACTAAAAAAATTTAAAACATTATAATATTATAAATTAAACGGTTTAAAATTTTAATTCTTAAAATTTAATTTTCTATTATATAAAAATAAATTAAAAAACATCATCTATAAACATTATAATTATACATAGATAGTCATATATTATTAATCTTGCGCTGTCAGATAATATTGTATTCAGTAACCAGTTTTTGATCAAACCTATATTAATTTGGGTTTGACCAAAAAAAATTGCAAATTTGCTATAGTCTAACCTTAAAAATTAAAATTTATTATTTTTAAATAATATTTTGATCTATTTATCTTGAAATTTCTTAAATAGCCTCTTATTATATAATCATTATCAATATATACCCACCTTTATCCTATTCCGAAATCTGTACCATACTCTGAAATCTGTACCTTAATGGTCTGTATTATAGTAGATAGATTGATATTATAGTAGATAGATTGCGTTTCAGAAAGAATACAGTTGTCGAGGCAAGGGTATATTTTACGACCCACAAATAATTTATTTTTTTGACATTATCGTCCAGCGGTTTACGATTCACAAATAATTTATTTTTTTGACATTATAGTGCAGCGGTAGTTGCCACTGGCATTGATGGGAAACCCAATGGAAGGAAGCAATGGCTGTGTAGATATGATGCCCCATTGTAATAAATATGCAGCCCTCATTGTACTTACAAAGTTCATGGGAGGTAGCAGGTCAAAAATATTTTTGGATTTTTTTTAATATTTTTGTTATTTTTTTAATTGGGGAATATTAAATTTTTAAAAATTTAATTTGAAACAAATAAAAAAAAATTTATTAAATTTTGTTGTATATTTTTTAAAATAAAAAAAAAAGTCTTAATTATTTTGTTTTTTTACTGATTTTTATAATGACTAATTTTTGGTTTGTTTTTTTTATTGTTATTGAGGGTTATATTATTTATTATTTCTGTCGTGGGCAGGTAATATCGTATTTAGTTTTTGGTTAAATTCATATTAGTTTGGTCAAATTTGGGTTTGACCAAACTAATTTAGAGTACCAAGCTTGTGCTTTGTCATGAAAAATGATTATATATAAGCATTCACACTTTGATTTGTCATCCAATCCATTATTTTATTTTATTATGAATGGAGTTACATTTTTTTTTTTTTCTGAATATGACTAATTCTATTATCGTACAAAACAAAGATACAAAATAGAGTACAATGGGCAAGGCTAAGAAATTTTGCCTGTCAGCCCTTGCCTTGCCCTGCTATCAGTTCCAAAATTGAAAAGTTCAAAATTGGAGTTGTTGCTTGACCATTGCCGACACAATTACATAACATGTATTAACTGAACAGACACCAGGGCCTTGGACTGACCCGGACAAAGACAAACATACAGCTGGACAAAGACAATCGACACCTGAACAATTACAATTGACACCTGAACATTACAGCCGACACATTGACAGAGATAATGCCGCCACTTAGCCGAGTTATACAACGAAATCCCAACAAAAATAGCAGAGATTACCGGGGCGAGTTCAATCATCTTCAGTAGTCTGGGGCGCCTCTTCAATTCGGCACCCGAAACGGAGCGTGTCCTCGGAGTCAGAACGCTGGATGACCGCGTCTGGGCTTCCCTCCTGGGCTGGCCTGCTCGGACCAGCAAGTGAATAACCACCATGCGTAGAAGGGCCAGCGTCCGGGTCGAAATTGGTTGCTGGGCGCTCAAGATCCGGCCCATGTTCACGTCCAGGTGCCAACCAACCTGTTCCAGCTCCAACCGAAAGGCACACAATTGGAGATTCTTCTCTGCTGGAGCGCTGCCCATCCGGCCGAGGCTCGGCCTCCATGTTCTGAGTGACGCCAGGCTCTATCATTATAGAAACAACCAAAGTGGAATTAACTTGAGGGCAGGGGAGCCGATACCTGAGCATTGGGAGCTCCATCTGCCCTTCTTCAGAATTTGGGCTTCTGCCATTATGCCCTCCCTCCTCCTCATTGCTGCCCTGAAATCTCTGAGGCAGCGACGTTACCTCAATGGAGGAAGAGGGTGAATTATAATCGTTCTGCTGCGGGAGGGCCCTGCCTCTAATTCCCCCTCTTCGGCTACCCATTCGCGGCCTTTCCCTCGGCATTACAGCACTCCTTCCTCTCTGGAAACCAACACAAGCACTCTGAGCTCCTACAGCTGCAAGAACCAACACCAGCGCCCTCAGCTCCACACCGTTGCAGGTGGTGTGCTTACCAGGCTCATAAACCGACGGAATACCCCTCAGATTCTCACTCCCATTTCCGTCTGAGCGGAGCAGGGTCTCACTGCAACGTGCGCACATATTCTTCTGTCGATCCAGCTTGCTCTGTTTTAAACTTTTCTCTGCATCGAAAACCATCTTTCTCCCTCGAGCCGAGTAGACAGGCATTAATGCTGTCGGCCGTCCGCATTCAAGCGAGTTAATACCCTGCTGCTCGTGGTACCATCGGACACCGTAGGCATGCCACCTGCCCACGTGATGGCGCGTGCCATTACCATATCCCCTGTGCACCCACATCCGGGATGAATGGAGTTACATTTATTATGAATGGAATTGTTTCATTAAATATTAGATGCAACATGTTTTATGTGAAGGGATGTGTGTCACTTTTGTTTTTCATTCAAGAGTTAGCAATGTGATAATGTAACTGATTTCCATGCAACCTTACTAAACTGCTATTGAGTAGCCACTTAACATAAGTGCATAAATATATTTGGTAGTTAATTAACATTTTAGAAAATTTGAGAAGTCCCTAAGTAGTCTCTATATTATGGATTAATATATAATTATAAGTAAGTTATGTAATTCTCAAATTTGGAATTCTGATTTTACCTGAAAAATCTTATGTAATCAATCAACTACATTATGATTATAAGTGTGACTTGATAGATGTGATCCACTTTTTAAAGTAGTGGTGCTACTATTAATATTATTATTACATGAAAATTTGAAATTTTGGATGGAGACTTTTTAAATTATTTTATTTAATAATTAATTTTAAAATAAAAAAAAAATTTAATTTAATTATTAAAAAGTTAAATAAATTAATTAATTTAAAATTTGTAAATATTTTTATGGTTAATATGTAATTATATATATACAAAATATTGATTTTTACAATTTTAATATTAAATTTAAATTTAGTAAAAGTATTTTTCTAATTAAATATAATAAAATTATATTTATGTGTTTTTATGTAAAGATGTTTATCAACCACTATTTTTTATATAATCTAATTTTCTAAGGGAAAAAATAAATGTAGTTATTTTGTCTTTTGTTAATCATGGAGTTCTCTTCAAACTCAACAATCATTTTCTATAGTTACTAATAGTAACAATGCACAATCCAAATGAAAATTTCCAACCATATGTAAATAATTTATCAATGGTGTACTTTATCGACTAGCTCTAGGAAAGCAAATGCCAAGACATGATCCCCATAAACATAAATAAAAGCAAACAAATGCACAATAAATGTCTTGAAGAAAAAGAATAATAAGGTGTTAAAGATGATAAAGTGACCAATGCATAATGACATGGATCATGGAATTAGAAATAAATAAAATTAATTATTAAACTTACTTTTATATATATATATATATATATATATATTGAATTACACTATAGAATATACATGAAATTAAATTTCATAAAGACAAAATTATCATTTCACTCATGTATTATAACATGCATGCACATGCATATATACACACACAACCTATAATATTATTAGAATACCACATGCTTTATTTAGTCATAGGGTTATTGAAATCACGACACAAACCAACAAATTTGGGTATTTCCAAAATCAAATGTTTATATAGGATTATATCATAAAATTATTTTTTAATTTTCTTTTTGTTTTGGATAACACTTTGCTATATATAAACAAGGAACTTATTAATTGAGAGAAAATTCAAAATCAAAATATCTCAATATTATCCAAATGCTTCCTCACTCAAATAAAAAATAATATTATTTTACTCTAATCAAAAGTTGAATTGTTTTACATTTTAAATTTACGTATGAAAAAATGAAGTAAATTACTATTACATTTAACAAATAATAAAACCATTTAATCAATCAATATATTAAATTAAAGTAAAATAATAAAACCATTTTTCATTTCATAAACATATGATTGAAGTAAATACATCTCAATTAAAATCAATAAATAAAATGTAAAACAACTCCATATTTTTATTATTTTAATTTAGTTGTCCAAGATGTCTTGGATAGACACTAATTGGCTGCATTGTTAAGACACTCCTAGATGTTAAGTCACTCGTTCAATTCCCCACCCTATTCAATTCCTATTCTTGGACATGACCATGATGTACCCTCATTATTGCTGAACTTACAAAAAAAATAAAAATTGACTGAATTGTACCATTTGTCGATCCAAAGGAAGATAATAAATGGCAAATCAATTTGTATCAAAAGTTCTGAACATAGGTAGATTTCATTAGATTTTATCAAGCAAGATCAACAAATACTAATAAATTGTTTGACAACAATTAGTTTAATAACAATGAGTTTGACATTGCAACCATTAGTCTATATAATACTACCATTGGAACTTACAAATAAAGACAAAATCTTTGCATCTTAACAATAGTTAACAAAGATGTCATTTAATTCCAGTCAAACACAATCCCACATTATGCTTATTAAATTAATATCCAATAAATATCTTGCTCAACACATGTTCAATGGCAATAACTTTAACCTTATAACATAAATATTATATAAAAAAATGCCATCATTTAATCTTAAATAAAAAATATAAAAACTTTTCTTTTTATTATTCTCTTCGATATCAATTCTATATATATAACTCTTAATTATTATAAAATGTTTAATTGTAACATTTAAAAAAAATCAATAAAGAAAAAAAGGTTAATATCAATTCTATATATATAACTCTTAATTATTATAAAATGTTTAATTGTAACATTTAAAAAAATCAATAAAGAAAAAAGGTTAAACAAATATTTATATAAGTTATTTTATTGAAAGTACAATCTTACAACACACAGTCTCAGTCTTACAACACAAGACATTGATGTTTTATTTAAACTAAATCGCAATAAACACTAGCTATGCAACTTTATTAATTACTTTATATAAAAAACAAATAAATGTAACACTAATTCAAAATTCTAATACAAATGAGATGGTAGGCGTGGCGTGGCAATTGCTTCCAAGGGGACCGCCTTCTGGAGCGCCAGTCCAAACTTCTCGCTCATGTCTAACTCCTCCGCACGCGTCCCCTTGGGTGGTGCCCATTCAAACGAGTGCATAAGCGACCCCAACGTCAAATGAACTATCCGACTTGCCAATGGAAGCCCCACGCATATTCTCGTGCCTGCCCCGAACGGTATCAGCTCGAAGTGTTTTCCTTTGTAATCCACCTTACCACATATCTCATCATCGATAAACCTCTCTGGCATGAAATTTAATGGCTCTTTCCAGATCTTAGGGTCCCTTCCCATCCCCCACACATTCACCAGTACTCGGCTGTGTTTGGGTATCACGAATTCCGCGATTTCACAATCGCTGTCTGCTCTGTGCGGGACGAGGAGAGGACCTGCCGGGTGCAATCGGAACACTTCTTTCACCACTGCGCGGAGATAAGGGAGACGCTCGGTATCACTTTCTTCCATCCTACGGTTGAGATCAACAACCTCTTCCAGCTCGGCTTGGGCTCGTTTCAATTTCCCAGGATTGCGAATGAGTTCTGCCATAGCCCACTCTATTGTCTCCGCGGTCGTATCACTTCCAGCCACAAAGATATCCTGCAAAAGGAATTATAAATCAGACTCTGTTTATTAGGGTTTTCATGATTCAATAGGCTTTCTGTGTGTATAATAGCAACAAGAGATGGTGAAATACTTACGTTTAAGTAACCCCTAATGTCAATGAGAGTAAATTCATCGTTTCTCATGTCGAGCAGAACGTCCAAGAGATCCTTCTCACTATCATCACTTCTGTCGCTGTTTTTGCTCCTCTTTGCCAGGCGATCCTCTATGAATTTATCCATAACATCATATGACTTTTTCCTGCAGATTACCGTATTACGATACACACCCTGTAGATCCAAGAACCGAAGACACGGGAAATAATCGGCCAAATTGGGAGCTGTGAGTAGCACCATCATTTTCGAAATAGCGTCTTTCAGATCTTCAGATGCTCGTAAATTAGAATCGAACATGTCTTTACCAAAGGCCATGTTGCCTATCAGATTAAACGCAGAGTGGAATGCAATGTGTCCGATATTCACACACTCTGATCCCTTCCGGGAGTCTTCAAAAATCTGATGAACCATTCGATGTGCTTGATCTCTTCTGAGATCTTGCAGAGCTTCCAGCCGCTTTACAGAGAAGAGTTCAGTGTTGGATATGCGTCTGAGCCTAAGCCAGCGAGATCCATATTGGCATAAAAGAAATGAGTGCTTGTGGTGAGAAAGAGCTTTGCCTGCTTGAGGGACAATTCGGCCTGCAAAGATGTGGCCATGGGTTTTGAGAACTTCCTTTGCCATGTCGGGAGAGGAGACCACCACTGTGGTTTTCATTCCGAGGGAGAGAGACATGAGAGGGCCGTATTTGGAGGCCAGGTGGAACAGAGATTCGTGGGGATTTTTACCCAACTGAAACAGATTTCCCACAATTGGCCATCCCGGAGGCCCGGGAGGAAGCCTGCCCACAATTGGCCATCCCGGAGGCCCGGGAGGAAGCCTGCAGTATGTCTTTCTTTTGCACACGTCCAAGACAAAGTATATGATGGCGGAAGTGATCCCCAGCAGAGAATAGAATAATAAGCTTCCAATATCCATTGACAAGGATTACATGCAAACGGGGCAGGCCACTGTGTAGAACAGAGAAGAGAGATACACGTACTTGCGTATAGCCGTTCTTTCCTATAGATCGTGGAGGTAAGGCAACGCAGTCTACTTATAAGAAACCTTTTTATAAAAATACTTACGTGTCCACTAATATAGGTAGGCCACGAACGAAATTTAGGTTGGATTAATAGCGTGGAGCTGCGCTGTAGATCACGCTATCTGTGTATCGTCCACAGGTTCAGCTATATCTTGACCCAGTGTATTAATGGAGATATTATATATTATAGGGTTGGTATATATTAACAATGGAGATGGAGATATAGTTCTAGAAATATTGATTTTCTATATTCTAGGGTCAAATAACGTGACAGAGTTCTTTCATTGTATTAATGGAGATGGAGATATAGTTCTAGAAATATTGATTTTCTATATTCTAGGGTCAAATAACGTGACAGAGTTCTTTATTTTACCTATACTATAGGCTAAATTATATTTTCTATATTCTAGGGTAAACTAACCTGACAGAGTTCTTTTATCTTTACCTATAGGCTAAGTTAACTTATGTGGTGTTTAATTTATAAGTTGGTTTGTGGTTCATTTATATGATTTAATAATCCCATCAAATCTCAAAATCGAAATTGAGGATCCCAGGGTCTTGGCTAAGTTTGTGTGGGATTTAATTTATAAGTTGGTTTGTGGTTGATTTATATGGGTTTAATAATCCCATCAAATCTCAAAATCAAAATTGAGGATCCCCGGGTCAAATATCATAAAGAGGAATTGAAGGGGGAGAAAATCGTGGGGTTATGCTGTCTCAAAGATGCTTAAGGTCGTCCATTAAAAGGTCGTCAATTAATTCGAAAGTTCAGGAAATCGTAGAGCATCCTAGGGAATCCTGGGACAATAGTGTTACACTTACAGTGACATAAAAATAACTTTCAATATGGTACACTAATAGCTTTTTAATATTTGCGCCGAAGGTGTTTTCAAGGGGAGGTTACTCGCCCAACTTTAGTGGTCTGCCATATCGACTTGCAGCCAACCATCCTGATCCCGATGGTAAATTCAAGTGATGGCTGCAGGCCCTGCCACTAAACTCAGGGCACAACCATGAAAACAAACCTCTCAAAAACGTCAAAATCCCGGAGACAAGAGAAACATCGAAAGAAAATGACTGAACTTGAACAGCCATGTGATTTCGTTGGAATATACAAAGATATTTACAATAAATTCAACGCATGGACATGGAAAATGTACCTGTCTATTTATTTTTATTAAATGGGCTTTTAATAATTCAAATGTATGGCTGAGAGAGGAGAAATATATATATAAATGAGGAGAAATATATATAGAAATGTATGGAAGTTCCACTTACCCTAAACGTGATATGACAAAGAAAATTGAACCCATCCTCTTGACAGATAACCAAGAGCCAAAAGCTTGGCAAAACTTTCAACCAACTGGACTACCCATCAGGGTAACTCCAAGTGGCTTAAGCTAGTAAATTTGTAGGAAAATGTCTCAACCGGCTGAATTCAATTTTTTTTTTACTATGACGTTTATCGTTGGTTGTTTACCTAAATTTACTTCGGTGCTGATCATTGGTAAGTGCCGTCTTTGATCATTGTAATAGAATTTTTGTAAACTACATGTGTATCACACTTGACTGCTCGTCCTCTGATCATATAGAACGGTTTCCTCAACCCAAGCAAATCCTCGCATTAAACCAGACTTGAACCAGAGTTGCTCTGTATTGCAAAGACTATGTTTCTAAATCTCAGAGAGATATTATAAATGTTTTAAAGTGGAAAACTGTTGGGGATTTTTCTGATAAAATTCCAAAAACAAACAAAATAAACTCCACAGAGGCAATGCTCTGTTTCTACTTTTCCAGGATCTTTTGTGCACAGGGAAGCTTTAAAAAAAAAATTACTGAGGAACAGAGTATTTCACCACCATAAAATATTTCTATTCATTAAAAACAAAATTCCAAATACATATTCATCCTCTTTGCTGAGAGGGATTCACCACAAAAAAAAACATTCAACAAAACTCTGTCTCCACCTGAGAATTTACTGTGCTGGGTAAAATTCTCATTTACATTCACTGCAGTGAAAAGATTTACTTACTGATGTAAAAAAAACCTTCTTTTACATACTGCCAAAAAAAATTCTTACCTATACTGTAAGAATTTCTTTCTCCTCCGCTAAAGCAACAAAACCAAAAAAAAATTCCTCACATCACTCCACGCACTGCTGTGCGATGTATGTTCTCCTCACTTCATACATACTTTGTTTTCATTCTTTTTGTTTTCACACTGCACTGCTGTGCAAAATTAGTTCATCGTTTTTTTTGCTGCTCCTTAGTTCCTTTTACAATGGTCTCTTTTCATTTTTCTTGTTATATGTAAAAACTAAGGCAAAAACATATATGAAAAAAAAACACGCACTATTACATTTTACGTGCCGTAAATAAAAAAACATAAATATCTACCTACTTTCTACGACACCATTTATCTTGAGTTTAATTCTTTTGCAGAAGGAACATGCGGTCAACTGAACTTGACTTTTACTTCACGCAAAAAAAACTTTAATGTTGGTTCGTATGCAGCTTGGAGCTATCGACGGCGGAGGTTGATGGAAACAATCGAACGGTGGAGGAGAATATCGGGAGGTATTACATAACTGAACAATAGCTACCGAAAAATTACGTTTGCTTACGTATGGTGAGAGCCACGCGTCTGCACCAAATTTTATCGGGCCCTTGTGTACGGAAACCACTCCATACCAAAGAGCGGTCCGATATGCCTCAACTGGGTTTGTGGTTTTGTTGTGGTGGTTTTGGGGATGTACGGTTGCGCAGTTGGAATTATGACTTCAACACTCCTCTTTAATTTCAACTGCTGGGCATTCGGTCATACCCAGACACTTCCTTAAAAATTCAAAGCTTTTCTGATCCAATGGCTTTGTCAAGATGTCTGCTACCTGTTCTTGGGTCCTGCAATGTTCTAGGACAATTTCTCCATTGTTCACCAATTCTCTGATATAGTGAAACCTTGTATCAATGTGTTTCGTTCTCTTATGAAACACTGAATTCTTTGACAATGCAATAGTTGAGCTATTGTCACAAAAAATCACTGTCGCTTTTGCCTGCTCTTGGCCTAAGCTTCTCAACATCCTTCTCATCCAAACTGCTTGACATGCTACTGCTGTAGCTACCACATATTCAGCCTCTGCTGTAGACAATGCTACAATGGACTGCTTCTTAGAAGCCCATGAAATGGCTCCTGAACCCATATGAAAAACATAACCGGAAGTGCTTTTCCGATCATCTACATTTCCAGCCCAATCACTATCAGTGTATCCAATTAAATCTGAATGTTCTGAGACATTATATAAAATTCCAAACATTTTGGTACCTTTGACATACCTCAAAATTCTCTTTGCTGCCTGCCAATGTGCCTCCTTTGGCCTCTCCATAAATCTGGAAATTAAACTAACAGCATACATAATGTCAGGCCTAGTAGCTGTTAAATACATAAGGCTGCCAACAATATTCTTGTACAAACTAGGATCAAAATCCTTGTTGTTGTCCTCTCTTCTGAGTTTTAATCCCATTACTGTGGGAGTGATCGCTGCCTTTCATTCTTGCATGTTAAATCTGCTCAATACTTGATTTACATATCTAGCTTATGAGATAAAAATTCCTTTTTCATTTTGATCTACTTCTATGCCTAAGAAGTATCTCAAGAAACCCATATCAGTCATTTCAAATTCCTCTTTCATGACTGATTTAAAATTCTCAATGAGCTGATCATCATTACCTGTGAAAATAACATCATCAACATATAAGACAACAATCAAAATTTTACCATCTTTTTCTTTGATGTAGACAGTTGGTTCTCCTTCACACTTGTCGAATTCATTATCCAATAGATATGAATCTATCCTGCTGTACCATGCTCTTGGCGCTTGCTTCAGCCCATAAAGAGCCTTCTTCAATTTGCACACTTTGTGCTCTTCACCTTTCCTCTCATAGCCTAGAGGTTGTTCAACATAAACCTCTTCCTTTAACACTCCATTTAGGAATGCCGACTTCACGTCCATTTGGTAGACTTTCCATTTGTTTTGAGCTGCTATGGACAGCACTGTTCTCATGGTTTCCATTCTTGCAACCGGTGCGAAAGTCTCCTCATAATCTCTCCCATACTGCTGCTTGTACCCTTTGACAACCAGCCTTGCCTTGTGTCTTTCTATCTTGCCTTCAGCGTTACTCTTGGTCTTATAGACCCATTTCACTCCAATGACTTCTTTGCCTTTTGGTAGCTCAACCAAATCCCATGTTTTGTTTCTCTCTATGGCATTCATCTCCTCATCCATAGCTTCTATCCATTTCCTATCTTTAATTGCATCATCGAAATGAATAGGATCATCAACATGACAATACAAGGCAAATAAGGAATTCATTCCTTCATCATAAATGTCACTTAGATTTCTAAATTTCTTACCTCTTTCACTTGGTGTGCAAGTGCTTGAAGATGCACTTGAATTTCCTCCTTGTGGTGTGCTTGAAGAAGCACTCTCATTGATCCTCAATGGTGTCCCTTGCTGTCCTTGTGTTGGCGCTGCTATTTGGGGATGCATTTCAGCCACTTCTTCTTCATCATCTTCATCATGAGACAAACAGTTTTTAACATTCACTGTTTTCTCTATGCTTCCATCCCAAGCTTCCTCTTCAATGAATTGAACATCTCTGCTGACAAAAAACTTCTTGGTAGATGGGATATACAACCTGTAGGCTTTGGATTCCTCACTGTATCCAATGAAAAGACATTTCTCCTCTTTGCTGTCCAACTTCCTTCTTAACTGATCTGGAATGTGTGCATAGGCCACACATCCAAAAACTCTCATGTGGGTGACTCCTTGCTTTCTCCCACTCCATGCCTCTTCCGACACTTTGTTCAACACTGCTTTTGTAGGACACCTGTTCAAAATATACACAGCACAATTTACAGCTTCAGCCCAATAGTCATTTGGCAAATGCTTTGCCTTCAGCATGCTCCTCGCCATATCCATGATGGTCCTGTTCTTCCTTTCAGCAACTCCATTTTGCTGTGGGGTGTACCTTGTTGTAAACTGTTTATGTATACCATTTTCTCTACAAAATCTTAGGAATTCCTTGGAGATATACTCACCTCCTCTATCAGTTCTCAAAACTTTTATATGCAGCCCGCTTTGGTTTTCCACAAATGCCTTGAAATTTTGGAATTTCTCAAACACTTCACTTTTGTTTTGAAGGAAATATATCCAAGTCTTTCTTGTAAAGTCATCAATGAATGTTAGGAAATATTGGCTGCCTGCGAATGATGGAGCTTGCATCGGCCCACATAAATCTGAGTGGATGATCTCTAAGGGTGCCTTTGCCCTTATGATTTTACCTGATGGAAAACTTTCTCTGTGTTGTTTTCCCAATATGCAGCCTTCACAAAGGCTGTCCGGTTTCTCTATCAATGGTAATCCTCTTACCATTCCTTTCCTACTCAACAAGTTTAGACCTCCAAAATTGAGATGTCCAAATCTCAAGTGCCACAACCAATTTTCATCCTTTGGCACGCTTTGGAAGGCCTCTTGGGTAACTGCTGCAATTACATTTTTGTTTTTCAAATCTGCCCTGATCTTGAGAGGGAACATCCTGTTCCTTGTCATTTTTACTTCAGCAATGCATCGTTTGCTGGGTGCTATATCCATGATGGTGCACACATCATTTTTAAAGAAAACATTGTACCCCTTATGGACAAGCTGTCCAATACTCAAGAGGTTACATCTCATTCCAGGGACATAGTAGACATCTGCTATGGTTTTCTTTTCTCCTTGCTTTGTAAATATTTTTACCTCTCCTTTTCCCATAATAGAGATTTTACTATCAGTTCCTAGTGTAACTTCTGATTTCACATTTTTATCTAGGGCAGAAAAGAAGGCTATGTTTCTTGTCATATGGTTGCTGCAACCTGAGTCTAAAAACCATATGTCTTCACTGTTTGTTTCAGCCATGTTACAAGCTAACAACAAATTATTTTGACTGTTGTTTTCTCTAGTGACATTTGCATTTTGTCTATTGTTCATATCATGCTGCTTCTTCCTACATTCACTGGCATAATGCCCCTATTTTTTACAATAATAGCATTGGACATCGGATTTTTCATACCTTTGTCCTTGAGCATGATGTTGCCCTCTTTGTTGGCTGCTGCCTTAGCCTTGGTTCTGATTTGGATTGCTGCCTCTTCCTTGAGCATTTGCTGGACTGTTCCTTCCACCTCTGTTCTGGCTTCTGCCTCTTCCTCTCTTGTTGCCTCTGCCTTATTGTTGGGAAAAGTATCCAATACGGAATGACCCTATCCCACTCTAAGGGTGATAGTACCTCAGCAACAATCGAAGCAAAGCTATCTAAGATTTCTTCTTTATGAAAGTAAAATAGGGGAGAAAGAGGTCCACTAACCGATGTCTTTTGCTAATGGTTGATCCAATCTTCTCTCCTTGCCGCTTGCTCCCAGCTCCTTGCTCTTTCACTGGCCCAGCTACACCAAGATCCTGCAAAATGGCAAGAGAGGGAAACTACAAGAAGCATACATTCATAATTGATTCAAGGATTAGAATAAATCAAATACACAAGTATAACAATACACCATTGAGACACATGCATATAGAAGAACCTCAAATGCTTTATTAATGGAAGAAGTAAAGTTCAGGAAGTGATACAACCATAAAAGGCCCAATCCAGCATCACCTCCCAGCAGAAAGAAATCTCCTCTTCACCTCCTTCAAAGCAAATCACCCAATAGTTCTATACTCAAACCAACATCACTTCCTTACATTCACCAGATTCCAGCCTCCTTAGACCTCATGAGAGAGCTCTATATATAGGAGTTTTGGAGAAAGGATGAGTCAGCTTGAGCTTGGCATGAAGTTGACTAGTGTCCTCTCCCACTTCAGTTATTCTTCAGTTCTTGAGTCCACTTGGAGGTTCTTGCTTCCACTTGGAGATCTAGACCCTCTTACTCATCACCAGTCGAATTCCCTGATCCAAGTGTCATTTTGGAAGCTTCCTGGGCATTGACACCTTGAGGAATGACTGTGCCACTTGGCCAAACTCGCCCAGCGCAGGTAGCCTTCTTTGCAGTTGACATTCAGTGCAGGTACACAGTGGAGCAGTTGACATTCAGCGTAGATGCTCAGTGGAGCAGTTGACATGATCCAGAATTAGCTTGTTTTTGAGTGTTTTCAGGTGGAGAACTGATATTCAGTGCTGTGGTTTGTTGACCTTGTTCCTCTAGGGGTAGGAACAACATGTTTAGGGACTTTGGATCCCTTAGATTATTGACATTTCATGCTTCATGCTGTAAGGCACAAAAATGTCTATAACAGTTGCCCCCTAAAGTATGAGGTCGTTTATCGGGTGAAATGCTTTATCAGGAGGATCCGAAGTTCATTCAATCGTTGAGAGGTGACCTGTAATAAAATACAATACAATACATTATTTTTCATTCTGCTTTCATGATCTAGCTGAGGCGGGCATTCCCATGCTCAGCTTTATAAATTCATTTTGGTACATAGAACAGACGATCGTCTGATGGTAGACTGATAATTCTCTGCTGAAATTATCATCCTTTGAGTAGGATGATCATCTGCTGCAATGATGTACATGTCAAATGTCTTTATATTTCCTGAATATATATCGCAGCCCAGATGGATGAAACTAGATCCGGGGTCTTCAAACTCGTTCGATCTTCACTCTAAGTACAAGTCGATCCATGTGAGAATTGCGCTGAAGTCGAACATGGAAAGACATCGCTTGATTACCGGTCAATGATGTAAACCGTTAACAAGCGCGAGAGGAATCACCGATAATGATAATGACCCTCAAGGTACTGCAGTACAATTCACGTGGTGTGAATATAGGACTTGGCGTCGAACACCACGCAAAATCTTCTGGTCGAAGGTCATTAATGTATACCTGTCGCCGGAAGTGAGAAACTTGCCATTGAGGCATGCAAGCTTCAAAGTACTGAGGGGGGTGTTCCTAGATCAACTTCTTGGATAATGAGCTGAAGTCGACAAGAAGCGATCCGTCAAAGGAGGGCCTTAATGAATCCCACATCAGTGACATGGAACGGAGCTAATGATTTTAGTGGAGGTGAAAACAATCTGTGACATATGACTCAGGGTGGCGATCATGGGTGGATGAAGGATAATGTATGGCAGTGGATGGAACACGGTTGACTCTTTCTGAACAACATCTCTTGAACATATAACGACACTGATGTGATGGATCGGTAGCATTACCCCAAATGTGGATGGTTTGGCGAGACCATGGTGATGAGACCGGTGAATGAAACAACCCAACCCGATGTGATACGGAGGAAAAGTGTCATGTTCAAGAGCGACTTGCTACCATTAAAGCTTTGAGGTTCTCCCAATTTTTCCCCAGTCATTTCTGACCAGTACCTCTTTATTTTTGTCAAGCTTGAGGAGGATAACATATGCTTGTTCTATAACCCGCCCTTCGGGCAAGCCCATCGCTATGTTTTAACGAGCCTAGCGATATGGAAACTCGTTCTCGTCTAAAAACAAGTTTGTCGCTATTTAATCATTTTAACGAGTCTAATGACAAGGAAAACTCGGTCCTTTTCATTTTTAGAGAGTCTGAAAAGGTACAGAAAGTTAACTCCAAAATTCCTTTTTCGTCATCTAATCCCTTAAGTCCGAAAAAGTATAAAACAATACAGAAGGGATGAATTTTCGATCACTTTAACGAGCCAAATAAAACAAGCGCTCGACCTTTTTGTGTAATAATCCCTCAGGTCCAAAAAGATTAAAATCTAGAGGAGGGATAGCTCTTCCGGTCCTTTTAACGAGCTGGAAGGCCAAAACTCGGCAAACTTTTCATATTTTACGAGTCAAGAGAAAAGAGCTCAAAGAAGACTCGTCTTTTGAGGAATGAGTGATAAACAGGGATAGCAGCAGATTCCAGGTACAGGTTGGAATTTTCCAATCACCGCAGTGTCACAAGGATGGCTAGGTGAAATCACTCTTCGCAGCTGTTCCTCAAAATGGGTAAACAATCATATGGAGGTGAACGATTGGCCAAATGGAATGGAGGTGGCAGGTGCAAAACACGACCAAGGCTTTTTATGGCTGATAGATTTACGATCACAGTGGTTATTTACCGGGATGCGTTTATTTTTTAACGAGCATGAACTTTGTGCTAAAACTGCTCGAATCTTATGTTTATTTTTTAACGAGCATGAACTATGTGATAAAACTGCTCGGATCTCGCTTTTCTATTTTTTAACGAGCATAAATTCTGCGGTAAAACTGCTCGATATACCAGTCATAAGATAAGAATGTCTCCTGTAAGATCCCATTTTTTATAGAGCTCGCGCCTTACCAAAGCTATGCTCCCTCTCATCCTTTCTTTATGCAAGTTCGGAAACAGCTAATCCCAAAAAAAGATAAATAACTGCTCTTAGCTTGCACTCCAAAAGGTTTGCATGCCCCTAGGTATAAAGTATAATTTCAAGGCTGCCCCTACTTATCCGTTAAAACATTTGTTTTAAAGGGTGAGGCTTGCCTCTTTCTGGTTACCCAAAGATTGTTTCGTTAACACCTTCAAACTAAAACATTTCCTTGGCACTGTCTACCGAAGTAGACAATGGTGAATGACCTTTGTCAAACAAGTAACCTTGACAAAAGAATCCTATTCTAGAACAACCCCTCTTCCATCCACGGACAGGGTACAGACTAGTCATATTCTCTCGCGGAAATTCTACCTTATACCCAGGGTTTCCTCTGCCCGAAGCAGACCAGGATGCATGCCCCCTGGGTTCCAGTCCCATCTTTCCGAATCACTCGCACTCATCGGGAAGGAGGACTGGGGGTGGATACATTTCTTGATTGAATAGACCATTCAGGGTTGGTATGTGACTATTTGCGATGCGTGATCCCGGAAATGAAAGTTGGTCTACGAGCTTAACCATTCTTCCTTCGTGTGGAAAACACATTACTCTAAAGAGTGAGGAGACTATAGCTCCCATGCAATATATATAGTCTCGTCCAAGGAGTAGGTTATAATCCAAGGGTCCTTGAACGACCATCACGTTCATTTGAACAGTCTTCCCTTTCAATGTAACAGGTACATTGGGGAGGATCCCTAATGGTCGACTGGTTCCTTTATCAAAACCCGAGAGATTTCTTATCTCAGGCAGAAGCGCCAGGGAATCCAGTGCTTTCCAAGCAATAGAGGAAAGGATACTCACAGATGCCCCTTCATCAATGATAGTGCCAGCGATTACCATTCTATAAATTTGGACTATGATTCTGAATGGTATACTGGCTGGCAACCGGGGTCTGCCTAGTTGGTTCCAATCAAAGGACACAACCAGGTTTCTTGGTGGTGGGACCGAATACACGGCCGGATATGACCCTGACGATGTTCCTTCCTGCGATAAAGGAATGGGCACATTGCCCTGACGCTCATCAGAGTCTATGTTGATGAAAAGAATCTGGATGGTGTCATCCTTACTCTCTTCAGTGAGGGTGTCATTTGAAGATGAATCTTCATTGACGGTGTCATTTGAAGATGAAACCTCCGAAGGCAGAACCGGGTCAACTGCCGTTTCGACCTTTGGACTTTCGTCCGGTCTGGATTCAGTAGGTTCATTTTCAATGACTGACGCTTCAGCTGACCACTTGAGCGGGCCAGCTGTATTTTCAACCAACGAAGGACTTGGCACGAGTTTTTTGTATCCAGGAGGAAGTCTCAACGGTGAAACCGGACGATCTTCCAAAATTCTCTTCGCTTCGTCTAAGAAGGGACAACGGTGGATGGCGTGATCACCTTCACACAGTCTGCAGGGGATCTTGCTCCCCCTCTTTGTCTTGAACCTTCACTTTCACTGGTTGACGGTAAGCATTCAACATGGCTATCAGAGGTTGATGCTCCCGAATTGTGCAAACGAGGGGACCAGTCCCTTAGTATCCGGGGAATACAGGGACAATCTCTATGGAAGTGGTCTCCTCTACATATGACACATGGCGATTTAGGCCCGGTCTGTGGTGTGTGTGGATTTTTGTCAGATGTCTTTTGCTTGCCCCCAGTCGCCTTAGGCTCCTTCTTCTTCTTCTCTCTCTTCTTCTTCTCCTTCTTCTCTATGGGAGCTTGGCTTTTGCCGGCTCTACCTTGCGAAGATGAAGGATTGGAGGAAGAGTTATAGGAAGTAGAAGGCTGGTGGGTAGCTCTAGACTGATCTAACTGTTGACTCGACTGTTCAGGAACCATGGTGTTCTGAACTACATTGGTTGAGAATAGCCAAATAGGCAGGCCAATTGTCAGTCCTGGAAGCGACAATGTGGCCATGTGGGGCGCACCAACTTCTCCCCAAGAGGAGAAAGGACTAGGATTTCCATCATGTGGAATTCCTTGGTTGGGGCGTTCCATGTTCTCAACCTACAGATCAACGCAGGAATAGGAGGTGATTATGTTCCGTTTAAAATAAATTTTATAACGACACTTTAGACACAACTTGCTTTTTCACTTTTTAAGAGTCGAGAAAAAGCTAAAGATGACTCTAGTCTCCTTCGATGTTTTAACGAGCCCGAAGTGACAAATGCTCGAATGGACTTTTTCAGTTATAGAGTTTGAAAAAGGCCAAAAGAAACTGCTCTGGAGATCTAGGCAGAGGGTGTGCCAAACTTTTTGCAAAACCACAGAATACGTTTTATGGTACGGGTGGTCGATCTTCGTGAATGCTGTGTTCACTGCATTGCGATCAGTAGGGCGGCCGACACGGCTTCCTATGGATAAAAGATATATGCCTATAGGGGTCTCCCAATATATACGCGACGGTACGTGGGAGCACAAGTCCGTATTAGTTCCACCGACTCTCAGGAGGAATCACCCACCTTCTTCGAGATCAACAGTCACTACGTTTAACGACGCCGGAACACGTCTCTAGCTTAGACCTCTATGTGTTTGCGTTATGTTTCAATGCGTTGTTATGTAAATTCAATTTATTTTAAGGTTGATCTTGTTTAGCAGTTTGCCTTTATGGATCACCACGAGATGTATAGTAACACTCCTAAATGCAGTCTAAGATGATAAGCAAGCTTTTCAATCTTTCAACTTTGAAAATCTTAACTACTGAGGGAAAAGAAAGACATCATCTTTTCACACAGATCATAGAGCACACACTAATGCACTTTTTCCTAAATCAACATGCAAGCCGTCAAAATGCACATGCACAATGCAGGTATTTCTTTTCTCTTTCTTAATGTTGATGTAATACAAAAAGAAAGCTGTTGTATAATTTCGAATTCAATTTCAAGTGAAAGCAAACAAGCTTGTCCAAAATCAAAAGACACCTTAAGATTTACTTGTTTCAACACTAGAAATATATAAATTCAAACCATATGACGAAAGCAAAAGCTCAATCAGCTATGAACAGCAAACAAACTAACTCTTAAGATCGAAACGACACTTATCACAGGTCTAGATCTAAGAGGCCACAGCAAGACTAGTTCACTTTTCGTTATGGGAAACTGCAGATGATATAAGAAATACACAAAGAACAAATACAGTTTCTTTATACAACCGAGGCGGAATAGTGGCAAGGAAAGTTGGTTTCAGATAGGTACATTGACTGATAACAGGCTGCAAAAACAAGGATGAAAACAGGGCAATAAACAAGAGGGAACCCCAGTAGCACTAGGCAAAACTGGTTCAGCGCAGTAGTACACTGGCAGTTTGAACTTCAGCGCAGGTAGCCCCTTCGGGATCTGCGCTGAAATGCAGACTGTCTTCACAGTGCCTGCACTGAAGAGATAAACTTTCGTTTTTCTCAGTTTCCGGGTCACAGATTGCTCAAAAATTCACAGTTTTTGGCCAAATCAGAAGCTATCAATCAAGTACACACTAAGGGATGAAAAGGAGGATGAAAAGCTATCACTAAGAGCTATTTAGAGTCCTTGTGGATCAGCTCTTCAAATCATAAACATGCCCAGAAACTGAGCTAGAGTAGCTGCCCTCTACTTTGCATTTGAAAGATCCAAATGCAGTTCGATTCGATACTCCCTGTGTTTATGAAATGAATAGCAAAAACACAAATAACCAACAAGATACGTTCCCCAGCGGAGTCGCCAATTTGTTGTTGGGAAAAGTATCCAATACGGAATGACCCTATCCCACTCTAAGGGTGATAGTACCTCAGTAACAATCGAAGCAAAGCTATCTAAGATTTCTTCTTTATGAAAGTAAAATAGGGGAGAAAGAGGTCCACTAACCGATGTCTTTCACTAATGGTTGATCCAATCTTCTCTCCTTGCCGCTTGCTCCCAGCTCCTTGCTCTTTCATTGGCCCAGCTACACCAAGATCCTACAAAATGGCAAGAGAGGGAAACTACAAGAAGCATACATTCATAATTGATTCAAGGATTAGAATAAATCAAATACACAAGTATAACAATACACCATTGAGACACATGCATATAGAAGAACCTCAAATGCTTTATTAATGGAAGAAGTAAAGTTCAGGAAGTGATACAACCATAAAAGGCCCAATCCAGCATCACCTCCCAGCAGAAAGAAATCTCCTCTTCACCTCCTTCAAAGCAAATCACCCAATAGTTCTATACTCAAACCAACAACACTTCCTTACATTCACCAGATTCCAGCCTCCTTAGACCTCATGAGAGAGCTCTATATATAGGAGTTTTGGAGAAAGGATGAGTCAGCTTGAGCTTGGCATGAAGCTGACTAGTGTCCTCTCCCACTTCAGTTATTCTTCAGTTCTTGAGTCCACTTGGAGGTTCTTGCTTCCACTTGGAGATCTAGACCCTCTTACTCATCACCAGTCGAATTCCCTGATCCAAGTGTCATTTTGGAAGCTTCCTGGGCATTGACACCTTGAGGAATGACTGTGCCACTTGGCCAAACTCGCCTAGCGCAGGTAGCCTTCTTTGCAGTTGACATTCAGTGCAGGTACACAGTGGAGCAGTTGACATTCAGTGCAGATGCTCAGTGGAGCAGTTGACATGATCCAGAATTAGCTTGTTTTTGAGTGTTTTCAGGTGGAGAACTGATATTCAGTGCTGTGGTTTGCTGACCTTGTTCCTCTAGGGGTAGGAACAACATGTTTAGGGACTTTGGATCCCTTAGATTATTGACATTTCATGCTTCATGCTGTAAGGCACAAAAATGTATATAACATGCCTTGACCTCTTCCTCTTCCAAAAGACATCTGGGTCTTGAAGGCTTGCTCTAGAGATGAGTTTTCATTTCTACTCAACCTCTGCTCATGTGTTATCAGTGATGCATGTAGCTCATCAACTGAAAATTTTGAGAGATCCTTTGTCTCTTCAATGGTGGTGACAATCGCATCAAACTTTGAGGGTAAGACCCTCAATATTTTCTCCACAATCCTCCTATCTTCAAGGGTTTCTCCATGAGTTCTTATCTGTGTGACCAAACCAATTACATGTGTGAAGAATGAGTCAATGTTGTCTGACTCCTTCATGCACATATTCTCAAAATCCTTCCTCAGCAATTGTAGTTTTGCTGTCTTCACTCTCTCCATGCCTTGATAGGCTGTCTTGAGGGTTTGCCATGCTTCATTGGATGTCTTAGCTGTTGCTAACCTTGGAAACACGCTTCCATGCACTGCTTGATACAAGAAGAAAAGGGCTTTTGAATCCTTCTTCTTGCAGCTCTTCAACAGATCCTTCTCTCCTTGAGTTAATGCATTAAACTCATTTTCATCTGCTGGTTGTTCAAAACCTTCCTCAACTATTTCCCATAAGTCTTGGGAAGCAAACAAGGCTTTCATTGTTATTGCCCAATAGTCATAGTTTTTACCATCAAATAATGGGAGCTGCATACCCATGCTATTACTGGTGCTTGTGCCAGCCATTCTTGCAGCCTCAACTATGCTTCAATTTCTTGACTGTGTATTTTAAAACAACTGACTGCTTCTTCAGCAACACATAAAAAAACTTTGTGAAATACCTGAGTATTTTCTTGACTGAGCCTTCACTCTGCTTGAGAAGTTTTACTGCTGCAACAAACTCCTCCCTTCAGCTTCTTGAACACTTTCAAAGAGCCTAAGCCTGCTCTGATACCACTGTTGGGGATTTTTCTGAGAAAATCCCAAAAACAAACAAAATAAACTCCACAGAGGCAATGCTCTGTTTCTACCTTTCCAGGATCTTTTGTGCACAGGGAAGCTTTAAAAAAAAAATTACTGAGGAACAGAGTATTTCACCACCATAAAATATTTCTATTCATTAAAACAAAATTCCAAATACATATTCATCCTCTTTGCTGAGAGGGATTCACCACAAAAAAAAACATTCAACAAAACTCTGTCTCCACCTGAGAATTTACTGTGCTGGGTAAAATTCTCATTTACATTCACTGCAGTGAAAAGATTTACTTACTGATGTAAAAAAAACCTTCTTTTACATACTGCCAAAAAAAATTCTTACCTATACTGTAAGAATTTCTTTCTCCTCCGCTAAAGCAACAAAACCAAAAAAAAATTCCTCACATCACTCCACGCACTGCTGTGCGATGTATGTTCTCCTCACTTCATACATACTTTGTTTTCATTCTTTTTGTTTTCACACTGCACTGCTGTGCAAAATTAGTTCATCATTTTTTTTTGCTGCTCCTTCATTCCTTTTACAATGGTCAACTACATAGCCCTTTTCATTTTTCTTGTTATATGTAAAAACTAAGGCAAAAACATATATGAAAAAAAAACACGCACTATTACATTTTACGTGCCGTAAATAAAAAAACATAAATATCTACCTACTTTCTACGACACCATTTATCTTGAGTTTAATTCTTTTGCAGAAGGGACATGCGGTCAACTGAACTTGACTTTTACTTCACGCAAAAAAAACTTTAATGTCGGTTCGTATGCAGCTTGGAGCTATCGACGGCGGAGGTTGATGGAAACAATCGAACGGTGGAGGAGAATATCGGGAGGCATTACATAACTGAACAATAGCACCCGAAAAATTACGTTTGCTTACGTATGGGGAGAGCCACGCGTCTGCACCAAATTTTATCGGGCCCTTGTGTACGGAAACCACTCCATACCAAAGAGCGGTCCGATATGCCTCAAGCGGGTTTGTGGTTTTGCTGCGGTGGTTTGAGCGATGTACGGCTGCGCAGTTGGAATTATGAATTCAACAAAAACTTCCGTTTTGTTTTGGGTTTCTTACAAATTTTTGCATATCCACAGAGACTTGGTTTCAGATGTCACCCAAACAAGGTCACACTACGGCTGTAGTCAATCCTGAAGAGTGGTCTCCGTGAGAATTGCATTAGGTGTTCAAAGGAGCGTGGACATCATCTATAAAGGACCCTCCACCCCAACTGTATATTCAGCTAACGTTGACCTGTTATCGACTAACACCATTTCTCTAATTATGTGAATCTAATGTCAGAATGGAGGGAGCCGTCGTTCCAAGTCGATCTTTCTTTTCAGTTTTTTAATCAGTAAAAAATGAAAGCTCGTCTTTAAAACTAATTATATATTATATTTATGCGAAGACATCTGGCTAATATGAACATGAAAATTTTCAGTTGCTATACTTGTGTTTAAATCTGTGTCATCTACTTGTATGATTGTATTTTTGGTGCCTCAAGTGCACATATTCGTATTAAATTTGGTTTTGGAAAACCGCTAATAATCCTATAATCTTGTTGTTTGCTAAGGCCTGAACATATTTGAAACCAACTTGAGATGAATCACGTGTGTAAGGACTCTTAAACATATTTATCAGCTTGCAAAGGCGTTTTTGATTGATACATGTTAAAGTAAAAGTCCCCGTTTGTTTATAAATTGAATCATTGATTGAAGTAATTGGCGCTACAATTTTCAAATTGCATGTTGCTAAAAAGACGTTGCCAAATAGTTCTTGATGTCACAATTTTGGAACTCATGATTCTTGAAGCTGTGGTTAAAGTTTCCAAGGGCATAATTTCTAAGCTCATAGTTCTTGAGGCCACAATTACTACCGTTATGAGATTGAAGTTCGTGAGGTTACAGATCCAGAGGTCATAGTTTTTAAGGTCGAAGTGCTTGTGGTCTCACGGGTCATAGTTTTGTAGGCCAAGGTTATAGTTCTTCACGCCCTAATGTCATGGTTACGGGATGGACTTGACATGGTTGTGCGTTGGGTGTTGGGGTTATTACGACATGCAGAGATTGGCATAATGCATTAAACGGCCATTCAACCTTCATGTGTGCTCCCTATTGTCCCTTGTTTCATGGTAATTTCACTTGATGTGTCAATGCCCTCTTAAAGGGATTCCATTTAATAATTTGAAATAGACAAAATCTAGCATTAATCGCATGGTAAAACACTATAACTAGAAGCTTTTCTATTATTATTTTATGCATGTTTCAACCATAAAAACTCACTTGCATACCCTAAGGCTTGCATGCCTAATAGATAACCTTGTTCCTTTATTGATCCATCATTGGAAGATTATTTTTTCTAGTTGTTATATCACATTATAAGCCATATCATTGAAGATATTTCAAATCCTAACATATAACGACTCACCAGTCTATTTAAGAGGCCTAAGGATAGAGTACTTGAACCTGTTAAAGAGTATCTTAGCCTTCTAGGCTCCACTAGTACCTTATTCCAATCATTCCACTTGGATATAGTGAATAATACTCATAATTGGGTTGGAATTGTGACCTTGGCCTCAAGAATTACCCCTTAGGAGTTGTGACCTCAAAAAATTTGACCTCAGCCTCAAGAACTTCTCAAGGTCATAATTCTAGAGGTTAGATATCCTAGGGTTAGGCTAGAGTTTCCTAAGTCACAACTCCATAATTTACATCGGTCACAGTTCCTAGGTCACAGTTCTCGAGGTCAAAATTTTGGAATTGTGACCTAGGGAAGTGTGGCCTCTAAAATTTTGGTCTTAGGAATCGTTACATTGATCACAACTCATATGTCATAGCTCCAAATGTCAGAGTTCCTTAGGTCATGATTCCTAGGTTATAGTTCCCAAGGCACAATTCTTTGATGTCACAATTATGGAATTGTGACCTTGGGAGCTATAACCTTTGGAAATGTTACCTCTAAAACCATTACATCGTTCACGATTCCCTGGGCCATAGTTCCACGGGTCACAATTGTAGAGATCACAATTACAAAGGTCATAGTTCCAAAGGTCATAATTGCAGAAAATCGACGAATTGTGACTCTAGCACTTGGAACTATGGCCTAATGAACTGTGATCGATGTAATGGTTTTAGAGGTCATAGTTCCAATGGTCATAGTGTTGGAGAATCCACTAGGGAAACTATTTAAACCAATTATCCTTATCCTTAATAATTTCTTATCAATGTAAGTTGTTCTTTATTAGATCTTTTTCATCAAAAATTATTTAGAGCAAAAATCATAAAAGACAGTGGCACAAAATATAGGTTCCAAGCCAGGGAAAAACCAGAAATAATCTCTTATCTTCTTATAAAATCACTTCAAATGAGAATTCCAAGACCCCAATACCAAAGTCAAGACCTCCTCCAAGCACCAAGTTATCCCTCTTTCAAAGCCCTTCAAAGAAGTCAAAGTCAACAAGAGTGAAACCTTATTCAAACTTGCTCCAAACTCAAATTTTGGCCTCCAATTTTAGAACTTCAAACCTGCAGTGACTTCAGAAAACTTGGCCTACAATTCTCGACCCCTTGTGGAAGAACAAAAACCCTAATTTCACACATGTAGGAGAAATCAAGCCTAAGATCAAATTTTTCTTCTTTCTCTTTGACTTCTTCTTGCTTCCTTGACCTTCGCTCTTATTGCTTCGTCTTTCTTACTTAAGATCTAAATGGTGTATATGTTAAAAAATGAGTTGAAGTCTCATATATATAACCTTTGGAAATGTTACCTCTAAAACCGTTACATCGTTCACGATTCCCTAGGTCATAGTTCCCCTGGGCACAATTGTAGAGGTCAAAATTGCAAAGGTCATAGTTGCAAAAAATCGAGGAACTGTCACTCTAGCACTTAGAATTATGGCCTAATGAATTGTGATCGATGTAATGGTTCTAGAGGTCATAGTTCCAATGGTCATAGTGTTGGAGAATCCACTGGGGAAATTATTTAAACCAATTATCCTTATCCTTAATAATTTCTTATGAACTTAAGTTGTTCTTTATTATATCTTTTTCATCAAAAATTATTTAGAGCAAAAATCATAAAATACAGTGGCACAAAATATAGGTTCCAAGCCAGGGAAAATCCCCTCCAAGGGGAAAACCCATAAATAATCTCCTCTTCTTATTCAATCAGTTCAAATGAGAATTCCAAGGCCCCAAGGCCAAAGTCAATACCTCCTCCAAACACCAAGTTAGCCCTCTTTCAAAGCCCTTCAAAGAAGTCAAAGTCAACAAGAGTCAAACCTTATTCAAACTTGCTCCGAACTCAAATTTTGGCCTCCAATTTAGAAAATATTATCATTTTTATCTTGTTATTTTATGTATGTATTGAAAATTATGAACATTATTTTGATGGAGAATTATTATGTATGATGATATTACTATCTTTGGAAGGATGTTGTAAATTTACTTTAAAATAATGATATTCACAAAATATTGTGATCTGATAATCACACATGTGAATATTAATTTATTTGATTAAAAATGTTGAGGATATTATTAGTATTATCTTGTTACTTTATATATGTGTTTAAAATTGTCTTTTTTTTTTATAGAGAATCATTATGTATGATGATATTACTATTTTTGGATGTAATATTGTGAATTTACCTTGGAATAATGATACCTGCGATAGGTGTTGATTTAGTTGTCATATATGTATATTGAAAATCGTCAATTATTTTTTGATGGAGAATTGTTATATATGATGATACTGTTATATTTTTTATGAACATTGTTAATTACCCTTAAATTTGTTTACAAACATTAAATTATCAATTTAAATTGTGATATCTTCCTAAATGATATTTAGAAACTGTAATATATTTCACTATGTAATTGAAATTAATAAAATGAACCCAATAAGTGGGTCATAAATGGAAAGAAAATTACACTCTAAACAAGAAGCCAAAAGCGGATGTAACCATGGATGAAAAATTGGGAGTAGAATTGGTTGTTAAACTAGCCATCAAAACAAGATGCAAACAATCACACAAAAAGGGTTTTAAAGTAGAATTAAAAAGGGTGCAACACTAGACACAAAGAAGGGAACAAAATAGGGCATACAAAAGGATACCAAATTGGGCGCAAACAAGGATGCAAAAATGGACACCAAAATGAGGACGCAAAGAATGGTGTAAAATTAGGATGCAAAATTGGGCCAAAAAAGGATGTAACAAAGACACAAAACTGATGCAAAATGGGACTAAAAAAGGGTGAAACCAAGGACGCCATATTAGATGCCAAAAATTATGCATAAGTAGATGTAAATTAAAAATCAAACCTAGGTGCAAAATGAGATGAAAATGTGGACAAAAAATGTGGCTAAAAAAAGATATAAAAATTTGGATGCCAAAAAGGATGCAAAATTAGACACCAAAAAGGATGCAAAATTGGACATAAAAAATGGTGCAAAAATGTGCATAAAAATGACTCAAGTTTGGATGCAAATTGAGATGCACCATTGGATAGAAAATGGGGTGCAAAAAATGATGTAAAATTTGGTGCAATAATAAATGCAAAAGTAGACGAAAAAATGGCTCAAAATTGAACGTAACATTAGACACAAATGGGGATACAAAGGTGGACACAACACATGGCTCAACATAGGATGCAAATTTGGATGCTCAAAAGGATGAAAAACTGGATGCAAGAAATGGTGTTAAAATGATACTAAATTGGATGCAACAAATTATGCAAAATATGGTGCAAATAGGATGCAAAAAAGGGAGACAAATCAAACACAAAAGTGGATGTAAAATTTGGTGCTAAATCAGATTCAACATATGGTGCAAAATTGGATGCAAAAAATGGTGCAAAAAAGGGCACAAAAAATGGTACAAAAATAGATATAAAAATAAGTACAAAATTAGAAGCAAAAAATGGCATAAGACTAGATGTAAAAACTGGCATAAACTGGATGCAAAAAAAGACACTATCTGGATGCAAAATATGGTGTAAAACTTGATGAAAGTTACAACACAAAACTAGAAGCAAAGAATGGCACAAAATGGGAAGTAAAAAATGATGTAAAAATAGATGCAAAAATTAGCACAAAACTAGAAGCAAAACCTGTTGTAAAACCAAATGCAAATCTTGGTCCAAAATATGATGCAAAATTTGGCATAAAAAAAGATGCAAACTCTGGTGCAAAAAAGGATTCTTTAAAAATTATACAATAGAGCTTGATTTAACGCTAGGTTTCTCATCTCAACTGAGAAAAGATGCACTAAAATCTAGGGCTAAATCTACCGCAAATTACCTGTTTTGTTGTAGTGTTCCGAAATCTACAAGACCTCATCCATTCCTGGACTTCAGCCCAATATTCCTCTGCAAAATTACCTATAAAAAAATTTCAAAGGTGATCGTGAGATGTATAACAAACGCTTTCTTCTTCCCTTGAGAGATTTGATCCCTCTTGGCACTTGATAGATCTGGATTTAAGATTGATCTAGGCTGGTAAATATGAAAAGAAAAAGGATGACATAACATTGAGTAGATAAGGTTGTCAACTAAATTTATTAATTTGATATTTGGAATTTGGAATGATCCTTTACAAGTCGGTAATTTGACGTTTCAATTAAATCAGGCGGCTAGAACTGAGGCACTGAAGATTTATCCATGAAGTCCACACATATGGTTCTCAAGAGAACCGGGGTTATACCGACAATGTCAAGTTGTACTTATTCATTTGTGTGTGTTCCTTGGTTTTCTATCTTCTGCTATGTCTCGTCTAGACTTTGAGTATGAATTTACTTTTTCACACTCTTACAAATTATCGTCCTCATCTTTCTGGAATTTTTCCTCACCCTTCAGATGGGTTTTTCTTAGTTTTTGTTCCCCTTTTTCTCACTATTATTTGGGAGTGTACCTGCTCATGTTTTAGCTTATTTTGCATCAGTGTGTGTTATAACATGGTTGACCTCCCTTGTTACGTTGTGGCCACCACCCTCCCACTGCTCTGGGTGTTTCTGGTGCACATTCTAAACACCATTCTTTGTGTTGCTCTATTTCAAGGTGTTTTTGTAAAGGGTGTCCTCGGGCCAAAGGGTGTTTCTCATGCCTTAGGGCTCCTTGGGGTCTGATGTTTAAGAGTTTTCATTGTTGTGGCGGTGGTAGCATGCAGTGGCTTTATGGTTGTTGTTGGCTGAGATGCATCCTATGATAGCTTTGATGTTTTTGGATGTGTGCTTCCTGTTGTTGAAGAGGTCCTCTTTTGGTTTATGGGCTCTGTTGTTTTGGTTATGTTGGCATGTGGTATTTTCCTATCCCTCTTATAGTTTCGTTTATTAGGGAGGCTATGTGATTCGATTGTAGGATCTCCCTTGTGCATGCCCACATTACCATGGAAAGGTGGCAATTTTTTTCTCGATGGCTATTTTAAATTTTCTGATGATCTCTATCCACGTCCCCACTTCCCCAATCTGAGATTCACTCTGCCCGAGGTTCCCATTTGTTGTGGATTGATTTTTCTGGGATTCTTCCCTTTCGGGGTGACAACGTACTACATCAAATTTTCTCTCTGGTGACTCTTCTTCATTAATGTGATGCGGAGGATCTACAACTACCTCCCCTTTTTGTGCCTCAGAAGTGGGTTTTATTAGGAGAGGTTGGTGTTTTTACTAAAATCAGAGTTATTTTATTGATCGTTTGAGGAATATTTGTATTTATTTTGTGGGTTTATTCCCTACTAACATTCTCTACAATTTTCATTTACACTTTAATATGTTATCAGGATGTTGAACGTGGTAGGTGGATGTGGTAGGTGATATCTCAATCTTTATTTTCTACCTGAGAGGGGTATTGTGCCTCATGAAATATGGTTTTGTTTATCTGGATGTTGATGTGTCAATCCATGAGGCATTCATTTAAGTCACGATGGATGCGGAAAATTCATACACTAAGAGACTCTAGCCTTGGAACTTTGAAGACCCTTCGACTCTGTCTGGTCACCACACGACCTTTGGACCTAGCCAGCAGGAGCAGTCCGAAGCACACGGCGATAATTGTCCCCTAAATTTTCACATGTGGAGCAGTGTATCAAAGAAGGATAGGGGAAGGATCATCAAGTCCAATTCTTAAACTAAGCTCCTAAGCTTTGGACATGATGTGCATTGGGATCGTGTTATCAACTTACAGAAGTGGGCATTAGTTGAACGTTGGGTTTTTATAGAGATGCCAATGAAGAATGTATAGGGGTGGGTTAAACAAACATGGGCTCCTATAATGGGGTATTCCCCTAAAGTTAGCTTGTTGATGAAATCTTGGTACAGCTTCCACTTTTTGCACTGAGATGATACTGAATGGATCCTCAAAACTCCTTGGGTGTGGTGTCGCAGTTTTCTTCAGATTCATAGATGGTACGTAGGATTTAAACCACTATTAGATACTCTGAAGAATGACCTCATATGGTTTAAATTATTGGGGTTGTCACTTGAATTATGGACACGTCAGGACCTAACAGATATTGGGAACTCCATTGTTCATTTTATCTATATGGACTCAGGATGCATGGGTGCTCGAGACAAATATGTGGCATGGATTCTGGTTGAAATGTATTTTTCGGGGGTCCTCTCAGAAAATATTTATCTTTCTTGGTGACTGATCCAGCTCATACATTGTCTGAATTATTAGGGCATCCCTTTCACGTGACTCCTTTGTCACCACATGAGACTGTTGGAAATAATACTGAGAGGGGGGGGGGGTGAATCAGTATTATCAAATTCTTTTCAATATATCTTCCAGATTTATACTTTAATTTATTCTTCAGATATTGATCATTAGTTTGTATGTCAGTACCATATAATAATGAGCAAGAACAAGAAAAACAGATAATCACACCAAGGAACACCAGATATAAGGTGGAAACCCAATGTGGGTGAAAACCACCTGCTGCAATATGTCTCTATCTTCTTTCAATTAGAAACTTCTTTTACAATGATTTTGTACTAGTGCAGTCCTTTACCAGTACGCAGGCTACAACCTACAGAGAGCTACAACCCTCTCTCATTTTCCAGTCTCTCCTGGAAGGGAGCTACAACCCCCTTAGCTCTTCTACTTCTTTAAGGACCACGTTTCATTAATTTTCAGACTGGATCCAAGAACATCAAATAATCATCAAGTATATGTGAATCAACCAATCTCCTTATACAATCAACCAATGAATCACCCAACTTCTCAGAATGCTGTATACAGAAAAGTTATACCAGTAATTTAAACCGAGAACTCTGCATCAATAGATAAAAGGCAGCCAATAATTATGTAAAAAGGGGTCCGCAACTTCACCAATAGAAGCCTGTGAATATCCATAGTTCTTCTGTGTCTAGACTGCGCAGATCCGCACCTGATCCTTCTTGTGCTCTGCGTACCTCCTCACTAGCCCTTCTACTCAACTGCGTACCTGCCCAGATCTGCACCTGCACTGTCTGCCCAACAGCGAACCTCCGCACCTGCGCCTTCTGCCTCTTTGCGTACCTCCGCACTTGTGCCTTCTACTGCACTGCATACCTCCGCACCTGCGCCTTATGCCTCTCTGCGTACCTCCGCACCTGAGCTGTGGGTCGCGTGCTGATCAGGTGCTCATGTCCTAAGTGTCGTAAAATGCTCAAAATTTAAAATGCTCAGAACTAGTTCAAAGTTGAACGACTGGAAATTTCTCGTCCTCCTGATTCTGGCACCACAAACGGTTCGAAAAACGGTCGCCGTATGAGAAAGTTATGGCAAAAAGAAGAATTTCTTAGTAACATTGAAATTTTGAATTTTTCAAAAAAAATTAAAAAAAAAATATTCCACAAAATATTCCTTGGAATATTCCAGGGAATATTCTGTTCAAACAGCCAATAGCAAGCTGCCACATGGAAGGCTCGGAGGCCACCATGTGGCCCCAGGTGATGTCAGCATCAAGGTTGGTAGCGCATATCAAAATTTTGGATGGTTGGAGGATCGAACCCGCGACCTCCGTATTACAAGCGACCGGGCTTACCGTTGGGCCATAACAACGAAAGTTGAAAGTTTTGCGGACCAAACTTTATTTAAAGTTTAAACTGTTTGTTGGGCGGGAAATGAAGGGGGCCAACCCCTAAGCGGCCAGCCCCCATTCTATATGATTGTGTGCCGAGAACCAGGGACAGAACCCTAACCACCAGCGCGGAATCCAAGGGCAACTGCCAGATATATTAACTCGGTCACATGCACTAACTGCAACCCGTAACAGGTGGTCAGACTGGCGGAGGAATTGGCGGAGCGCCAAAATTGGCGGGCCCGCCATATTTGGCAGGCCTATCTGGACTTAACTAAAGTTAGCTGGCGTTTTTGTAGGGGTAGCTGGCAGTTAGGAGTAAATGGCCATAACTTTGGCTAGGAAAGGCGGTTTTGAACGATTTATTTTTTTTTTTTTTTTTTGGGTATTTTCGACCTTTTGAAGCCATTGGTGCAGGGCTTACAGCCATCTGAGGTCATTTGCAAAGGTTTTGGAGCCGTGGAAGTTCTGGGAGCCACTAGGGCCCAGTATTGGGAAGACTGTATATTGTTGCAGGTATCCATTGGAGGTGAACCAGTAGTCAATCCTCAAGGAATCAAGTGTTCTGAATCCGTTTTTACCATATATTCCACCTATAGATGCTTCTATTCAGCTGTATATTCAATTTGAGCATTTAATTAAAACAAGGACAGGCCCATTTGGGTGCTTTGGACCCAGCAGACGTAGCCCAGGAGGGGTGAACTGCTTTATCAACTTCTTTTGCATCTGTGGTTGATTTATTTTGCAGAACAAATTCAATTTAGTGTGTTAAACAGTAAAAGGAAATAAATCTGCTATGCTTAAATGGGTCATGAACAGCTGAAAATTTCATTTGTTTTCTTTCTGCAAGACATGGACATCTTTTAAATATGTATATATCTGAATTGAATACCTTGCAAACCATTTACAAGTAGTTTCAAATTCAGATCAAGTTGGTATCAGAGCTATGTTGTTGCTTCTTTGTATCAAAAGCAGTCAAATAAGCTATAGACAGAGCCTGAAATGAGCCAGGAAGCCTTCGAAATGCTCTTGTTATACAATTGCAAAGTAGATAAATTCTCTTTCAGTCAATCTCTGGTGTAGTTGTCTTTTGATTGTTTTTGTGCAAAGATCTTCTAACTGTCGTGCAAGTATTAATGCTTACCAGGTTGAAACTTAAAAGAGGGCAAGGACAGTTGACTAGAGAACGAGAGAATCCTCAGTCAAGGAAGGCCAGAGAGCCATCACCTCCACCTTCAATTTCACCCTCAAGAGTTTCAGCAGAAGCTTCAAGAATGTCTGCACATGAAGGAGAAATTCCTGCAGACATGGATCCAAAAGAAGAAGAAAGAGTCTTCAGAAAGGCTTTCTTGGACCTCACTGAAATGGTGAGGATATTGTACCAAGAAAGAAATGAGAAATTGGCTGGAGAAGGGTCCAAACATCCACATGAAGGAGAGGGCTCTTCAGGAGGTAAGAAGGATGATGATTATTCCAAGAAAGGACATGGAGGTAATGGTGATCCACCACCCCCATCGTCACCTTCTTCCTCTTCATCCTCGTCTTCTTCTTCTGTGCATAAGCATAGCTCCTCTGGAAAAAGTCCTTTTTTGAAGCTTGATGTAAAATTCGAATTACCTATGTTTAATGGTGAAGTGAATGCAGAAAAGCTTGACAACTGGATTAGGCAGTTGGAAGTTTACTTGAGGATCCAGAATATGCATGATGATGCCACAAAGATTCAGTTGGCTTCTTTGAGAATGGATGGAGCAGCATTGGTCTGGTGGGAGGCCAAGACTAAAGAGGAGATCAAGAAATTTGGTAAGGTTACCTTAACATGGCTTGAATTTCTATTAGCCATTAAAAAACAGTTTTATCCTCTTGCTCACATGCAGAAAGCCATTATGAACTGGCCAAATTTCAGACAACTTAAGGGTCAGAGTGTGCAAGACTACACCCAAGAATTCAGGAGAAGAGCTCTCTTGTTAGGGGTAGATTTACAGACCTAAGAAACCTTGCTAAAATACATTGGTGGCTTGCATAGCTACCTTAGACACACCATCTTGATGTTTAACCCTACTAGCCTGGACGAGGTTTGTGTCCAAGCTACCCATTTAGAGGCAAGGGGAAAAAACACATTTGAAGAGGGTAGAAACAAAGAGAAAACCTCCAAGGGAAAGGGCAAAAACAATGCATCTGTCAAACAGGAGAGTGAGAAAGTGATTTGTAAACACTGTTCTAAACCAGGCCATGAGGAGAAAAACTATTGGAAATTACATCCTGAAAAAAGACCTCAATCTAACAAATCCAAAGGGAAACAAAAAACTGCTGCTACTACATCTACACCACAAGATTTAGGGGATGATTCAGGTGATGAAACCAAAATTGCAGCCATGGGTTTGAAAAACTTGAAGGGAAAAGAAATTGAAACTCATGCCAGCACTAGTACCTCAAACTGTCATGTACAAGCTCCTAATGAGGAAGAAAGAATTGAACTGTTTCATGTGAGGGTGATTTCAAAACATACTAAAATTGACACACTTTTTGATAGTGGGTCACAAGCAAACCTTATATCAGAGGACTTGGTCAAGCAGCTTAAACTTGAGACCGTTCCACATCCGAAGCCATATCCACTTGGATGGATTTGCAAGGATGCAAATTTACAAGTTTCAAGGAAGTGCACATTGCACTTTGCAATTACTGCACATTTTATTGACACAGTTGAACTTGATGTGGTACCTTTTGATATAGCAGGAATTGTTTTGGGAAGTCCTTACTTGTTTGACAGGAAAGCTATCTTTCATCACCATGAAAAAAAATATCATCTTTTCAAAGATGGCAAGGAGTTCATTGTTAGAGCTCATCGCAAGAAGACAAATATAGCGATGGTGAATGTAGGACAGGTAAAAAGGCTGGTCAATTCAAGTAAGAATTTTGTTCTTCTTATGATTAAGCCCAAGGTTGATGTGAATCATGAGTCATTTGACAATTGTGATCCAAAACTTAAGTCAGAACTGTATAATGTAGTTGATGCATATCATGAGATGTTTCAGGAGCCAACATGTTTGCCTCCTAAGAGGGAGATTTGGCATGAAATCCATTTGCATCCAGATTGTCCTCTTCCAAACATAGGCATGTACCGCATGTCTATTATGGAGAATGTTGAAATAAAGAAGCAAATAAAGGACTTGTTGGACAAGGGTTTCATAAGGCCAAGTACTTTGCCATGTGGGTCACCGATTGTATTGATTCCAAAGAAAGATGGCACTTGGCGTATGTGTGTTGATTTCAGGGCCTTGAACAAGATAACGGTAAAGAATCGTTACCCACTCCCAAGGATAGATGATTTACTAGACCAGCTGAAAGATGCTCGATATTTCACTAAGTTAGACTTGCGCAGTGGATATCATCAAGTAAGAATTGAAGAAAGTGACATTTGGAAGACAGCCTTTAAAACCAAACAAGGACTCTTTGAGTGGCTTGTAATGTCGTTTGGTTTGTGCAATGCACCTGCAACTTTCATGCGGGTAATTAATGATGTCTTGCATCCTTTTCTTGATGATTTCGTTATTGTCTACTTAGATGACATCTTAATTTTCAGCAAGTCTAGAGAAGATCATGTCATGCATGTTAGGAAAGTACTTGATGTTTTGAAGAAGAATCAGTTATTTCTTAAAATGTCAAAGTGTGAATTTGGAAAGACTTCTTTGGTTTATTTGGGACACATAGTAGGAGGAGGTGCTTTGGGAATTGATCCTGCTAAGATCGAGGCTATGTGAAGTGGCCTACTCCCAAATCCATAACAGAGGTAAGAAGTTTTTTGGGTGCAGCTCAATATTGGAGGAAGTTCATCTCTAACTTCTCTTCTATAGCAGCTCCTATGCATGCAGTGACAAGTGTGAAGCATGCTTTCCAATGGGGAGGCAAGCAGCAAAAAGCTTTCGAATCTTTGAAAGAGAAGATTAGTTCAGCTCCGATCCTTGCATTACCGGATTTGAGACAGCCATTTGAGATACAAACCGATGCTAGTGATTATGCCATGGGTGTAGTTCTTTTACAGCATGGTAAGCCTATTGCTTTTCATTCTAAAACTTTTAATGGTGTTGTTGTAAATTATCCTACATATGATAAGGAGTTGTATGCATTGGTGCAAAGCGTCAAAAAGTGGAAACACTATTTGATGGGCAAAGAAACTGTTATACATACCGACCATCAGCCCTTACAATACTTGCAACCACAAAGCAAGTTACAACAGTCATGACACTTCAGATGGATGGGTTTCTTGTAACAGTTCCATTTGGTAATAAGGTACAAAAAAGGTACTTTGAATAAGGTTGCTGATATGCTTTCAAGGCCTATTATTGGTGCTGTTACTTTACTTAAGAATGATTCCATTGTACATGATATTTACATAAAACAATATGCATTTGATGATGACTTTAAAGATGTGTATGCTAAGTTGAGTAAAGGGAATCATGTAGAGGAAAATGACTATCACATGCATAACAATTTGCTGTTTCATTTGGGAAAGTTGTGTATACCACAGGGGGAGAGAATAAATGTCATAAGAGAAGCTCATTCTTCTCTTATTGCTGGCCATTTTGGTGTAAGCAAAACAGTTGCACATCTACAAAGGTATTGCTATTGGCCTCGCATGGTAGATTCTGTTTCAAGGTTCATAAGAGGATGTTCATTATGTGCTACAAGCAAGCCTAGTAATAGGAAGCTTGGTTTGTATACTCCTTTGCCGGTACCTTCTAGACCATGGGAGAGCATCTCTATGGATTTTGTAGGAGGTTTGCCAAAATCTAGAAAGCAGCATGATTATTTATATGTAGTAGTTGATCGTTTCAGCAAAATGTGTATACTTATGCCTTGTAAGAAAACTATAACTGCTGAACAAACTGCTGAATTATTTTTTCATCATGTATGGATTCACTTTGGTTTGCCTACTTCCATTATTAGTGACAGGGATTCCAGATTTGTGGGGAATTTTTGGTCCAACCTATGGGAGATGATGGACACAAAGTTGAAGAAAAGTACTGCTTTCCATCCGCAAACAGATGGACAAACTGAAGTTGTGAACAGAACCATTGTGCACCTCTTGAGAGGTTATTGCAGCAAGCATCCCAAGCTTTGGGATGAACATTTGCACTACATACAGCATGCTTACAATCGTGCCAAGCACTCTTCCACAAACACCTCACCGTTTGAAGCTTGTTTTGGTTACTTGCCAAAATCACCTCTTGATTTCATTCTTGAGAAAGATGTTGCCATTGAGGGACATAGTGATATTGACAAAGCTCGTTCATTCATTGAAATAATTCAGTGAATACATCAGCAAATTCAAGAACAGCTTGAGAAGAGTCAAGGCAAGTACAAGGAAAGACACAACAAGCATAGAGTTGATCACAAGTTTCAAGAAGGGGATGAGGTATGGCTGTACATTAGTAAGGAAAGGATGCAAGGAGAAGGTAAAAAGTTGAAGCCTATTCGTTATGGTCCATTCAAAATCCTCAAGAAGGTTGGAAATAATGCTTTTCAATTAGATTTGCCTTCCTACATGCAAATGTATTCTGTTGTCAATATGGAGAACTTATGTTTGTATGAACCTCCTTTGATTGATGATCATGAAAGTGTTGTTCAGCTGCCATCTATAGAAGATTTCTCGCCAGAATTCTTAGATGAGCCGAAAGAAGATACAATCCTTGACAGAAGGACACGCACTTCAAGGAGGGGCAGTGTAGATTATGTTCGGGTTGGTTTCAAAGGCAGCAAACCGAACAAGGCAAAGTGGATGGAGGTGGACAGAGTGAGGGAGTTGTACCCTCACCTCTTTAACAGGTAGTTGAAGGCTTTTGGGGTCCAAAATCTTCCCAATGGGGAGGCGTGATTAGGTGCTCATGTCCTAAGTGTCGTAAAATGCTCAAAATTTAAAATGCTCAGAACTAGTTCAAAGTTGAACGACTGGAAAGTGCTCATCCTCCTGATTCTAGCGCCACAAACGGTTCAAAAAACGGTCGCAATATGAGAAAGTTATGGCAAAAAGAAGAATTTCTTAGTAACATTGAAATTTTGAATTTTTCAAAAAAAATTAAAAAAAGAATATTCCAAAAAATATTCCTTGGAATATTCCAAGGAATATTTTGTTTGAACAGCCAATAGCAAGCTGCCACGTGGCAGGCTCGGAGGCCGCCACATGGCCCCAGGTGACGTCAGCATCAAGGTTGGTAGTGCATATCAAAATTTTGGATGGTTGGAGGATCGAACCCACGACCTCCGTATTACAAGCGACCGGGCTTACCGTTGGGCCATAACAGCGGAAGTTGAAAGTTTTGCGGACCAAACTTTATTTAAAGTTTAAACTGTTTGTTGGGCGGGAAATGAAGGGGGCCAGCCCCTAAGCGGCCAGCCCCCATTCCATATGATCGTGTGCCGAGAACCAGGGACAGAACCCTAACCACCAGTGCGGAATCCAAGGGCAACTGCTAGATATATTAACTCGGTCACATGCACTAACTGCAACCTGTAACAGGTGGTCAGACTGGCGGAGGAATTGGCGGAGCGCCAAAATTGGCGGGCCCGCCATATTTGGCGGGCCTATCTGGACTTAACTAAAGTTAGCTGGAGTTTTTGTAGGGGCAGCTGGCAGTTAGGAGTAAATGGCCATAACTTTGGCTAGGAAAGGCGGTTTTGAACGAATTTTTTTTTGATTTTGAGTATTTTCGACCTTCTGAAGCCATTGGTGTAGGGCTTACAGCCATCTAAGGTCATTTTCAGAGGTTTTGGAGCCATGGAAGTTCTGGGAGCCACTAGGGCCCAGTATTGGGAAGACTGTATAGGGTTACAGGTATCCATTGGAGGTGAACCAGTAGTCAATCCTGAAGGATTCAAGTGTTCTGAATCCATTTGTACCATCTATTCCACCTGTAGATGCTTCTATTCAGCTGTATATTCAATTTGAGCATTTAATTAAAGTAAGGACAGGCCCATTTGGGAGCTTTGGACCCAACAGACGTAGCCCAGGAGGGGTGAACTGCTTTATCAACTTCTTTTGCATCTGTGGTTGATTTAGTTTGCAAAACAAATTCATTTTAGTGTGTTAAACAGTAAAAGGAAATAAATCTGTTATGCTTAAATGGGTCATGAACAGCTGAAAATTTCATTTTTTTTTCTTTCTGCAAGACATGGACATCTTTTAAATATGTATATATCTGAATTTAATACCTTGCAAACCATTTACAAGTAGTTTCAAATTCAGATCACCTGCGAACCTCGAAATAGAGCCAAATTAACAGTCCTCCAATGTACCACAGACTGTCAGATCCACAGATCTAATCACGCGCCCAAGAGATCACGACCTATCAATAGATCCGCCTTACCCTTTATAGATTTCACCTTGATTTAGATCTAGCTTTTTAAACCGATTACCCAAAATTTCAGATCTTAAGATATTCAAATTTCATAAGTGACTAGCCAAGTGATCTCCTTTCGTTTTTATAGTCAAGCCCTTATTCACACCATGGGACAAAACCATCGAAAACCAATACAAGGGATCCAAACCGGGGTTCAATAATTTAGATCCTATACCACGGGCCAAAACCATAGGATCATGAACGTCGGGCTAAATACCATGGGCCAGACATAAGAATTCCCACGTGTGCGCGCTTTCTCTGCATTGGAGTGAGTGAACTGGGGTCCGCACCTTTTGTTCGGATAACCTGCAGACATGACCGCACTTTGTGAACAACGTGCCTGTGGGCCTGCACCTTTTGAACAGTGTACCTGCGAACCCCTTATTTTCCATCATTTTGAGATCCTGATCAGAGATTTGCCACTTGAGTGAGTTGCCATCAAGTACAACACCTGTGCCATAGCGCCAAACCTGAATCATAATGCCAACAATCTCACCCTTTGGACTTGATGGCAACTCCAAGATCCTCAAAGTCATTCTCCCCCTTTGACATCAAGGGAAAAGGTTTATGCTCCCCCTGAGAACATGCTGAAGTCTCTGCGCTGCTGATCACGCTCCCCCTGACTATAAACCAAATCTGCAAAAGAAACTTTCTTCAAGAAGAACCATAATCCACCATACACCATAAATGACCTTGACGAAAGAGATAGAGACATATTAGCAGCAATATTCAAATCAGCATCCATGTTCTCCTTTTGTACTTTCTCCTCCAAGATCTTCTACCATAATGCCAACAATGCATTATTAGAAGAATATATGCTCCCCCTAAACCTGTGCCATTCGATCTTCGACCAATCCATAAACCAACGAATATATGCTTCTACCCCATATGAAACTCGCGTACAACCAACCATTTCTGAAGCAGAAGAGATTCAACAACAAGATGATGCATCAACAACCCCAGCTTTTACCTAAGGTATTCGAAGGTCTCCCTGGTCAGAGGTTTGGTGAGTATATCAGCAACTTGTTCCTTAGAAGGAACATACTCCAACTTGACATTTTTTTCAAGCACTTGTTCCCGAAGAAAATGATATTTGATAGGTATATGTTTGGTCTTTGAATGCATGACTGGGTTATTTGAAATGCTGATAACACTTGTATTATCACATAGGATGGAGATAGGTGGTGTACAAGTGATTTGAAAATCCTGCAAGATCTGCATCATCCAAAGGAGTTGAGTGCAGCAAGATGCAGCAGCCACATATTCCGCTTCAGCTGTAGATAAAGCAATCGAACTCTATTTCTTGCTGAACCAAGATACTAATCTGGAACCCATAAAGAATGCACCACCACTTGTGCTCTTCCTGTCATCCACGCTTCCGGCCCAATCTGCATCTGTATAAGCATGAAGTGTGAGATCTGTATCTCTAGGATACCATAAGCCATAGTTTTGAGTTCCTTGAAGGTACTTGAAGATTCTCTTAACTGCCTGAAGATGAGTTTCCTTGGGATTTTCTTGAAATCTTCCAACTATTCCCACTGCATGCATGATGTCTGGTCAGGTACCTATCAAATAAAGTAGACTTCCAATCATGGATCTATAGGTTGGTTGATGTACTGCTGCTGATTCATCATTTTCACTGAGGTTGCATCCTGTAACCATAGGGGTACATACTAGTTTTGAATCTTCCATGCCATACTTCTTCAAAATCTGCTTGAGGTACTTGGTTTGAGACAAAAAGATACCGCCTTCATTTTGTTGGATTTGTAGACCAAGAAAATATGTCAGCTCTCCAAGAAGTGACATTTCGAATTCTTTCTGCACCACCAAGGCAAAGTTTTGACTCATAGTTTCTTCATTGCTGCCAAAGATAATATCATCTACATACACAACAAGTATTAGCAATTTGTCATTTTCAATTTTTATATAAAGATTGCTATCTGCTGATCCCTGTGAAAAGCCTTGTTGACGAAGATATTTGTCCAAACAATAGTACCAAGCCCTTGGAGCCTGTTTAAGACCATAAAGAGCTTTTTTTAGTCTACATACAAGATTTGGATCATTCCCAAGAATGAAGCCATCTGGTTGCTCAATGTATACTTCTTCTTCTAAGTCTCCATTCAGAAAGGTTGATTTCACGTCCATTTGAAATACTTTGAACTTCTGAAAGCTTGAGAGAGCAAGGAACATTCGGATGGCCTCAAGTCTTGCAACAGGAGCAAACGTTTCTTCAAAGTCTATTCCTTCTTGTTGAGCATACCCTTTACAAACAAGTCTGGCCTTGTTTCTAATTACTTCCCCATTTTCATTCAACTTATTTTTGAAGATCCATTTTGTCCCTATGACATTCTTATCTTTTGGTCTAGGAACCAACTCCCAAGTGTTGTTCTTTTCGATCTGCTCAAGTTCTTCATTCATTGCCTTGACCCAACATTCATCTTTGCATGCTTCTCTTACATTTTGTGGTTCAGTGGAGGAGAGTAATGCCAAATAGCTTGAAGCTTTTGCAATTGTTCTTCTTGTTTGTACGCCTGCCTCCTTTTGCCCCAAGATTTGAGATTCTGGATGATTCTTTTGAACATACCTGGATGGAGTCTTCTCTTCTATCCTTGTCTGTTCCTCTGGTGCCTCTTGAGGTTCTTCTTCATCTTCAGTCTGATTTGGAGGGTAGTCTTCATCCTCTTCGATATTTTCATAATTTACTTGCCTAGGAATGTTTCCTTTTTCATCAACCACCACATCAATGCTGTCAACAATTCTTCCAAGTCTTTTATTGTAACACTTATATGCTTTGTTGTGGGGAGAATAACCAAGGAGAATGCCTTCATCTACTCTAGGTTCAAGTTTGCCAAGCTATTCATCATTATTCTTAATATAGCATTTGCTTCCAAAAATTTTGAAATGCTTTACTGAAGGAGTCTCACCATACCAGAGCTCATGAGGAGTTTGAGTGTTGTTCACTCAGACATTTGTTTTGTTGAGAATAACAACCGCAACAAATGCAGCTTCACCCCAGAAGGTTGCGGGAGTTCCAGACTCATCAAGCATAGCACGAGCCATTTGTTGAACCATTCTGTTCATCCTTTCCACCACTCCATTTTGCTGAGGAGTCCTAGCTGTAGAGAATTCCCTTCTTATTCCATGTTCTTCACAGAAATTGAAAAATTCATTTGAGGTAAACTCCCCACCTCTGTCAGACCTGAGGCACTTAATTTTGTGATCTGATTCGTTTTCAGCCAAGGCTTTGAAAGATTTGAATTTTTCGAATGCTTTGTCCTTGTTTATCAACTATAAACAAAGTTTGCAGACACATATTGATTTATCATATTATTTGGCCTCTTCTCGAGCATCGAAGCTAAAATAATATGTTATAAATTTTTGTTTGCTTGATATTTTGAAACTCATAAAAATACTACTAATCTAATGTTGGCATTAGTCGGCAGCATTAAATGTTAGCTCAGCTAAGCTCAGGAACATGCTTGTATATACCAACATATAAGGCATAGCAGGTCGCTGGCTACACCACATGGCGGTTGCACAGCACGAGCCACTCTACTTGTCAAGCCATCCGCGATCTGCATGTACTACTTGTTAGCCAGAAATACAAGCCATCTGCATGTACAGACTACTTGTCAGTGAGCAATGTTTCAATGTTTAGTTTCTGAAGTAGCTCTGGTGAGGTGACGCAGGTGGAAACCTCTTCCAGTCTGGAAACACAATGGAAACAAAACACAACATTAGGCAGAACCAGCCAGTCTAGAACATTAGGCAAAACCAACAGTAGGAACTGAAATTTCCAGAACCAGCAGTAGCACCTGAAATTTCCAGAACCAACAGTAGCACCTGAATTTTCCCTCGCCCGGGGATATGGGCATGGGCTTCTGAAGTCTTCAATTTGGAGTAGAGTACAACCAAAACATTTAATGGAAGTACACATGTAATACTAGAAGGGCTTATCAATATGCTCTTTGTTTCCTTCCTCGCTCTCGTTATGTCAAGCGAGCAATCCTTCCTAATTATTTTATTGAAACTCAAATATTGTTTTCCCTTCTACATTTCTTTGAACGCGCCTGTAGTTTTGAATGAAATTATGCTTTCCTTTTCATCTTTGTGCCCTTGAAAAATCTAACAAGGCATTCCCTGTGCAACAGCTTGCTTATTTTACCAAAAGACAAAGTCGGCGCTGAGGCTCGACGGGAACAAATGATACCAGCGCTATCTATAGAATCTAGTTAAAGCAATGACTGATTGGTTTCTTGGTTCTCTAAAATTTGCTTTACTTACCTGTAAGTCTTGATCGAGTTGAAAGAGCAGAATGGGAAGCTGGGGATCGCTTGTAAGCTAGACAATGAACCCACGACTTCTGCCGCCACTGGCTAGATTTCCGGCTTCGTAAATTAGGTAGGATGGCTCGAATAAACTTGGGCTGGGAGATGAAATGAAACGGACCTAGACCTGGGCCTGCTTGCTGCTTCGACCTTGCGACCTGAAGAGAGGCAGAGTCATGAAAAGATCTGGCTATGGCACGAAGAAATTGAGTTTCTTAAAGGGTTCAATGAAAGCACCTCACACCTTGCGAAGCATGTCCTAGACATATTGTTAATCCAAGAGATCGCATATCAGGCTCTCAACCCTTATCAATCGCCTGCCCCTTCTGTCCCAATCGCCTTTCCCTTCCAACCCGCCCTTGAAACCCTTCTACCCCAATTTCCTTTCCAATTAGTTCCACCAATAAATCATTTCAGCACCAAAAACTTGTTTCTTCCATCCATATCCATAGGCGTCGTAAGGGTAAGGAATTATTTTTTATTACTTTCAAGGTATGAGCAAGTAGGAATTAGATCCTTATAGTGGCTTTCTCTGTTAGATAGAAATAGATTAGTACAAGCTGAGCGTCAAGAGCAAGGCAACATGTCAGCTCTCTCCTAAACTGAGAGCAAGCAGTCCCCTTAAGGGTTATAATTTTCTTGCAACACAACAGAACAATTACGAGTAGGAAAGAAAACGTGTAACCTGACTGAATGATAGGAAAGAAAAAGTGTAACCTTACTCAATGACATCTGTCAAAATGCATGTAAGTGAAGTTGTTATTATAAATAATTGAAACTTGCATTTATATTATATATTAAATTAATGCAAATAATAAAATATATAATATAATTTGCTTGCTCGACTATTCAAGGTAGTTCGATCACCCGTCCTGCGGGCTGTGACCAATCTATAAAATATTTCAAAAATTGTGTTTGAACCATTGCTGTGAACCTTCGTGACTTCACAATACGTGTTGTCCAGGGAGGGGTTAGGGCATACGCAGACGCACAACACATTCGAAGGCCTTCAGTATAGTTAAGAATAATCCATGGCTTCGTTGTTGTAGTCTCGACCCTCTCATTAGGTAAACTGTAAACCAGAACAATACTTTTCTTTAATTTTGAGAGAAAAGAATTTCTACAAATTTCTCTTATAATAATGAATTTAGAGGCAAATTTAAGTGTGATTTTAATGTAAATAAGATTCTATTTATCTGAATTTAGAGGCAAATTTAAATGCGATTTTAATACAAATAATATTCTATTTATCTAATTTTAGTTGACATATATTAACAAAATTGTTCACCATCTCTTGGATTTCGGCAAATTTCTAACTTAATGGTGGAAATTAGCCCAGCACGGTTGACTTATGATGTGGCCTTTCCAGTTTGAATGTTGGATTTTTTACTTCCAAGCTTTACTATGTCTTATGTTTTTGAACTACAGTTACAGTTTGTGATGCATCATTCTTATGGAAGCTATTGTCGTCAAAAGTAGACAAGGGCCAAGTTATCCTCAATGGCACCAAAATCGTCTAGAAGTAGTTGGCAATTCTCTTCAAGTCTTTAATTCTCCACTTGTATATCTTTCAGTTTTTTCTGCCCAGAAAGACAATCATCCATCAGAGGTTGACACTCTGCCTTGAGTTTTTATTCTTTGCTTTTATGCTACCATATGCTTCTTGCAGTCCTCTCACATTATTTCAAGCCCACCTAGTTTATCCAGCAATTTAGCGTCAATATGTTTTCTTTGCAAACAACTGACATTTTTCTTTGCATTTGTTCAATTCACAGAACAGTAACTGCAGGTTTTTAATTTGACACGTTCAGGATTCAACCTTGGAATTGATAACTACAGTTTCTGTTCTGAGGCTGTTTTCTCCTCTTCATGGTCTTTCACTCCGTTTTGCATGGAATGATATTCTTTGACCACATTTTTAGATTCTGCCTTCAAGTTCTTGTTTTCTGTTTTCAAGTTACTAAGTGCTTCTTGCAACTTCCTGACATCGTCAAACTCACCAACTCTCACTGAATTTTCTTGTTTTAAGTGTAAAATTTCCTCTTCAAGATTAGAGATACATGCTCCTTTACTTGCAACTGAAACAAGTTTGTTTCTCTAATGTTGCCACTTAAGAGTTCTGTTCTTGTGGCTTCAGCTTATGTCGATAGTCTCCAAGTTGTTCATATATGTCTTGATGCTTTGCTTCCGGTGTTGTTTTATCGAGCATCAAGTTGTTACTTAATTATTTAAGTTCCCGCAATGCCATTTCAAACTATTGTATATGATCTTGATTGATTGCTAGAGCTTATGAGGTCACCTCTTTGAAATCCTTAAGTGCATTTACCAAAAATAACAAATTTTGAATCTGATTTGTCAAGGATCCAACCTACAATTGAGGTTTTTCTTATCCTATTCTAAAGAAAACACTAGTTTTTTGAGCTGTTGGATGGTTCAAGCTTGATTGAGAGTTGGTTTTGAAGTTGTTCAATTTCAACCTCCAACTGTTGTACTTTCCCATTGATTTCAATCTCCTCCAAACCTCTTTGTTGATTTAATGACACTTAATTCATTTCACTTTCTCAATTTCAGATTTAAGGTTTCCTTTGTCCACTGCTTTCTTCTGAGATAAACTTTTTGAGTCTACATTTGTTTTCTTGCAGTTGGATAGTATCAGCATCTCTGCTGGTTCAATACATGCAGCTTGAACCAACAACAGCTTAGGGCAGGGACTAGCTGTCGCGCAGCCCCTCTTGTTTTAATTGACAATTCCAAAACCAAGTGCCCCACCCAATTAATGATCAATGAATATCAAAAACTTGGGTTGAATGAATCATTAATCTATAAATTTACATAAATCATTAATCTATAATTTCAGAGCGTGATTATTGTGACATGTTATGTGTTTACATGTTATGAGATATTTTAAATAGAGATAATTAATTAAGTAATGAAATGTTTTTTTATCCCTATCAAAATTTTATTGTTTAAAATATAGTTTTTAAATATATAAATAAATTGAATACTAAAAAAATATAAAACATTATAATATTATAAATTAAACCGTTTAAAATTTTAATTCTTAAAATTTAATTTTCCATTATATAAAAATAAATTAAAAACATAGCATTATAATTATACATAGATAGTTGTATATTACTAATCTTACGCAGTCAGGTAATATTGTATTCAGTTTTTGGTCAAACCCATATTAGTTTGGGTTTGACAAAAAAAAATTGTAAATTTGTTATAGTCTAACATTAGAGATTAAAAATTATTATTTTTAAATAATATTTTGATCAATTTATCTTGAAATTTCTTAAATAACCTCTTATTATATAATCATTATCAATATATACCCACCTTTATCCTATTCCGAAATCTGTACCATACTCTGAAATACGGACCATGACTTAATGGTCTGTATTATAGTAGATAGATTGCGTTTAAGAAAGAATACAATTGTCAAGGCAAGTATAGATTTTTCGCTCCACAAACAATTTATTTTTTTGACATTATTGTCTAGTGGTTTATGATTCACAAATAATTTATTTTTTTGACATTATAGTACAGCGGTAGTTGCCACTAGCATTGATGGGAAACCCAATGGAAGGAAGCAGGGGCTTCTGTCACAAGCTTGCTACTTGCAGCGTCTCTTCGATTATTTCTGATAGACAACTCCTGGTGAACCAGTGGTAAACTCAGCGTGAACCTACTCAGAAATTTCACGCTCTCACGGCCTCAACAATGGCTTCCTCGCCTAACAACGGCCTTGGCGTCCCTTCGTTCCTTTGGCGAACCTTTGATGAATTTCCTGTGAACTTCAGATGAAAGCTCAAAAATAACTACTACCACAGTAGACAATAAAATGCGCAAGGTATTCTTATGCGGAAATTGGTATACTCATATTATTGTAGAATGGATTTCAAAATTACAGAGAAGGATTACAGAGAGATTCTTTATCAAAGATTGACTATCTTCGCATTTATCGGACTTTATGCCGTTCGCAAGGAACAAGCAATACCAAAGGCTACCTGGCGAAGGATATTCTCTACGTCAGAATGTGACTCGACTCATATACAAACTCAAAGACTCTCTAAAATGATTCGGCCACTTTAGGTTCTCACCAGTGCCGAGCACACTGATGCGCAGGCTCCCAAATCACACTAACTCTCTAAAACTCTTTAAGACTCGGGTTCTTCTCATGATGCAAGTAGATCAGACTGAACGTCCGTAGTTGCAGAGCAGGAGAGTCTCTCGAATCTCAGACACAATGACTCTAACCTCTGATGCCTCAATAATGAGCCTTACCCTCAGTATATAGAATTGAGAGGGGACAAACATTACTGTAGGTCATCAGTCGACTGACCGAAAGGTGGATGGAATCATTGCTTTTGGGTAACGCCAGGGCGACATCCGCACAAAGATTCCAGTCCGAAAAAACAACTTTTACGGAAAAGGATTCCGAAAAAACAAAGTGGATGCTTTTTCTATCAAAGCCCACTAGAAAATAATTATTTACACAGTGGAGGCTTTAGTACAACAAAGCCCACGGGAAATCTGACCACAATTAAGTCCTTGTGACTGGACATCATGAATACACAATGGATGCTTTTTACGGAAAGCCCATGTGAACCGTCAAAATATTCTCAGATCAGGGAATCTATTTCTTTTATACAACATTTCATCCCAGGCTTTTGTGTATATCCTGCAGACAATCATAGGTTTCCCCAAAACAATCTGATATTTTACTTTGGTCAATACTAGCCACTCTAAATGTTCTCTCATGTATTCTTCGAGTGTATAGTTTACATTATGGGATGGTGACCATTCTTTTTCTGTCATTTCTTTGACAGTTTTGTAAGTAGGGTGAAAGAATTCCTCAAGAGCTTGTTCAATACATAAATCACAATGGTTTTTGCAATATTGTTCATGCCATACAGGGTCCATTGCAGTTCTGCTAACACCATAGTCATTCCACCAGTCTCTGAGCCACTTGCATTGCTGGTATCCTTGGTAATGGCCAACTGTGCTGAATTTCAGCTTTGTATAATGAGTTCCTACTTTGTCATCTACATTGAGGAAATCCCACAAAAGCTGCTTGTATCCTGCAAAATCATACAGAGTGTCAGGAAAAATAATCTTTGGGTCATTTCTTGGCCATTGGGCAGCAGGCTGGACTGGCCAATGTCCTTGTTCATTCCAGAGATATCTTGTTCTGTAGATACAGATGTATCTTTCGTGTATGCCGGTACCGCCATGGTATTGGTAGCAATATCATGAAAATTCTGTTCCAAGGCTTGTTGTGCAATGCTGACATCTCTTCTTGCTTTTTCATAAATCATATCATGAATCCACTTGCTTCCTTTAGGGTACACCTTCCTTTCTGGTACAAAGTGTTGGACATTCGTGTGGGGTTGCAAGTTGGCATCCAATACTTTCGTATTTCTGAGTTGCCATGTGGGTCTCCAATTTCTTTTGTACTCTTCCCAGTCTTGATTGTCTGGGATAGTGCGGAGGACCTCTTGCTTTTGATTTTGGTCCCACTCAGTGACTATCATCATGACATGATCACGGGTCTCAAGATATTCTCGGCTCAAGAAATCTGGAAGATTATTTTCTTCTCCTTTTATATGCTCTACCTGAAAATCAAAATTGGCAAAAAGTGCTTGCCATCTGGCAAATTTTGCTTCTCCTACCTTCTTAATATCTTTTGTCAGTACCTTCTGTAGAGCTAATGCATTAATCCTTAACAAGAATGGTTTATTGATAAGATAAACTTCAAATTTGTTGATACAATTCCAGGCTGCTTTTACCTCTTTCTCTATTGTGGAATAATTTTGTTCACCTGGATTCCACACTCCTGAAGCAAATTGGACGATCTATTCATCCTTTCCATTCTTCTGCTTTAATATTCCTCCCCATCCTATGTTGCTAGCATCTGTTTCTACAATCTTAAAAGCAAGATCATTAGCAACATATAAAATTGGCAGTGTTTTTACCTTGGCTTTTATGTTTTGAACTGCCTTAGTATGGACATCTGTCCATTCTGGAGGATTTTTCTTCAATCTTCTATTCAGTATTCTTCTATCACTTGCACAATCTTGATAGAAGTTACTTACATAATTGAGGCATCCCAAAAACCTTTGCAACTGGTTTTTGTCTGTTATGACATCAGGAAACTTATCTGCAAACTCCAGTGCATGCTTCTGTAACGAGATCTGTCCATTGGAGATTGTATGCCCCAAAAATTTGACAGTGGTCTGGAAGACCTCTATCTTCTTTTTGCTAAGCACAAGACCATTATGCTTAACCAAATTCTTAAAAATATTTACATGTTTGAAATGGTCTTGAAGATTTTTGGAAAATATTAATACATCATCTATATACACAATAAGCCAGTCAAAATAAGGCTTAAAAATATTATCCATTACCTTTTGGAATTTTGATGGCGCATTCTTCAGTCCAAAAGGCATCACGTTCCACTCATAGTGGCCAGCTGGTATACTGAAAGCAGTTTTGAATTTATCCTTTTCTGATATGGCAACCTGCCAAAATCCTGCCTTCAAATCAAATTTGGAGAAGATCTTGGCTCCTGCTATCCTTCTGATCAAATCTCCTTTATGAGGTATAGGATAGGTGTCATCAGCCAAGACTGAATTCAGAGGCTTATAATTTATGACCAATCTTGGTATTCCTCTGATCTGTTCAGCTCTCTTATTTACATAGAAACCATAACAGTTCCAGGGACTGTCAGATTTCCTGATAAGTTTTCTGTCAAGGAGCTGTTGGATCTCTTTCTCACAGAGATCTCTGTACTCTTTATTCATTGGTATGGCTCGACTCTTACAAGGCTTACCAGCATAGCCTTCTTTATAAGGGAGCTCAACTGTATGTTGCTTCCTATGCCAAAATGCATTAGGTTCTTCAGAGCAACATTCTTCTTCGATTTCCTTCCTCAATTCCTCAATTCTTCTTTTGACTTGCGGTTGTTTGAGCTGTTCTTCTATCCTGAGAGTAGATTTCAGATCTTTGAGGTCTGATAATCTTTATTCTGCTTTCCCCAGATTCTGCACAGTCTAGACCATCGTGGATATTCTCTCATTCGAAATATATGGCAATTCAATTTTCTTTCTAGTCCCTTTGGATGGAGGAACTAATATAAAATATCCAGCTTTTCCATTCTTTAAACTTATTGAGCCATGAGGTTCGATTGCTACTAAGAAAATATTACCAAGAATGCAGTCAACAAGAATGTCAGCAACTGCAAATTTTAAATTAATACAGTGGTGTTCAAAACATACAGATGCTTTGGGAACTTCATAATTAAGCTTTTTGTTGCCTAATCCCACCACTTTTCTTTCTGCTGAAATCCAATATTTTGCAGGAATGGCCTTAATGTTAAGAATATTGATATCTGCACCTGAATCAATAAGTGCAATTAATTCAAACATTCTTCCTTTGATGCAGATATTTACTTTAAAATGGTGTTGCTGATATGAGATGGCCATGAGCCTCATTTCTTTAAAGCCAAAATTTGGATCTTTAAATCCTTCAGCAACTTCAACCTGATTATTACTGCTATACTGAGCAGTATTCCAAGGCTGATCTTCTTCTTCTTCTTTTTCTTTACCAGCCACTTGTTTTCCTTTCTTCAATTCTGCAATTTGAGACTTCATTGCAGAAATTTCTGATTTTAAAATGTGAATCTCTTGACTCACTTCTCCCAAAGTGAGAGATCTCACTCTGCCAGGTTTTTGTTGATGCCTTTGATATGACTTAGTATTCCTTTCAAAAGAGGCATCAATAAATAAAGATTTCTTACTTGAGTCTTTTGCAGTTCTGGACTTGAGCTGGTCCATGAATGCTTCAGTCAGGTGGTTCTTCATCTCTCCTTCTTCCATGCTACGGATTTGAGCTAAAATTTTCAGCTCATCTTCTTCAATAGCAGCCATTAGGACTTTCTCTTTTTGTGGCTTAGGTGTTTCTTCTTCACTGGATTCACTAAAAAATTATGGATCAGAATCATAGTGACTTTGGCAGGCACATGCTTCAGAATCAGAACAAAGACATTCTGAAGAATCAGATCCTGAACATTGCTGCATATGGGCGTGTAATTCTTCTGTGGAAGAAGAATTGAAAGAATCATAGGATGATTCTTCAATTTGATTCTACTGAGCTATCTCTCTGAACACAACATTTGGGCAGCGTTCTATCTGATGAGTATGGGAACCGCATTTCATGCATTTCATTGGTCCCCTTCTTTCTTGTTTGACCTGCTTTGCTTTTTGAGCAAAGGCTTGTGATTTCTTGCCTCTGTTTCTCTTTGATTCTTCTCCTATTGGGCATCTAGAGGCAGTATGTCCATTCTGACCACATAGCCAACATATAAGGCTATTCCATTTTTCTTGTTTTGTGGTGTGCAGATGAATATCAGATGGACGATAATAATGTGTGCGAGGAATATATTTATAATATCCCTTTTTAGCTCTGGAGGTTTGGCCTCGAGCTTGTTTAGAATTTCTGCTCCTGTCTTTGGGATACTTTCTGCGATCCTTGTAGTATCTTTCTTTAAATTCTCTTTTCGATCTCTTCTTTGCTTTTCTCCTTTTTACTAAAGGATCATCTGCTGTAAGTCCATATTTGCTACAGATGGACTTTTGGTCTGGAAATCTGGAAAGTTTTTCCAGAGATTTGTTCACTTTTGAACTGGTACAAAGACTGACCAGGGTCTTTGTGATATGTGCATATATCTCTCCCCATGTGTAGGACTCAAATGGCAACTGGAAGACTTCTTGTAATCGGATATAGTCAACGAACCTGGATGGCAGGGCTACAAGATAAACTTGTTTCCATAACAAGTTCTTTGAATCTTTGACTTCATAAATTCTCTGCATCCAATCTCTGTGGAAGTCCTCAAACTGAGACATCGTGTAGCATTTTAGATTCATAAGAATGACTTCATTCTTATTTGCGATTTTTGTCTCACTACCACACCAATGTTCAAGGATCATTGATGTCAATGCTCATATCATATTAATAGTAGTGGTGCCATCTGAATTGTGGATGACATCCCCATTTTCATCTTTTAAAACTTCTGCCTCCATTTTTGAAATGAGGTCTGGAGATGACTCTGTCTCCCACCACCTGAGAAGTGTGCCTGTAAAGCACTGTATGATGGTCTTGTAGGCATCAATCTCACGTTTTCCCCTTAGACACATTAGTTTATATTCTGTAAACATCATGTCTAGAAGTTGTCTGATTTGGCCGACACTCATGCCGTCTATATTCCACTCTCTGTGGGAGTCTAGAAAAAATGTATGAGCTTCTGGGAGTTTGCCTTTGCCTTCTATATCAGGTGCTGGATGTTTGTTGAACCTATGCTCCAAAGGTTCATAAATGGGAAAGATCTGAGTATCAAAATCTTTCTCTTCTTTCTTTTCTTCTTCTTCTTCACCATTGAACAAGGATGCAATGGTTATTTTTTTAGTAGCTTCAATTTCTAAAGAGATGGCTACTTCTTTTGGAAAGAGTGCTGGAAACCTGTTGACAGGCTTGACATGATCCTACATCTTTATATTTCTTTTGAAAAGAAAGGAGTTAGGAACTGGTTTTTCAACTTTTGACATATTCATCTTTTCTACTTTTGATCCAGGTGGATGTTGGTGGCCACCCACCAACCCATTTGGACCCTCACAACTGTCTCTTTCAGTCTTTTCAGTTTCCTTGATTGTAGCACAACTTACTATTTTTAGCAGTTTTTCGGGTCCTGAACTTCCGGAGCCGTTTTGAGGCCCTAAACGACGTTTTTTGGGAAATCTGGGGGCAACATGGGTCTATGGACCGATGTTGCCCTTCCCAAAGTGGTAGTGCTCGGATAGATCTTTCTAACGAGCTATTGTGCGCGTCAAACGGAGATCGTATGCCAAAGTTACGACCCCGGGAAATTGATGCACCAATTTACCCAAACGGGGCCCACAATTTGGCGTTTCATCTTCTAGGGTTAGGTTTCGGGATGTGAAGGGTTTTCCATTGTTTCTCAACAATAAATAGGCCTTCGAGCCTCATTGTAATACAGTTCGGAACAGTTCAGAGGCATGTAGCCGCACATCTCTTCTCAGAGATAAGCTACCATCGCCCTAGCTGGTTTATTCCCATTTCTAGTTGTAAGCATATTTCAGTATTTTCCATTAATGAAATGAAGCATTATTTCCGCTGCATCTATGTGTTTATGGTTATCGCATCTCTGTATTTATGGTTATCTCTGTAATCTATTGCGTTCCTGTCTAAATCCGGATCAGTGGTATCGGAGCGGTCTGCTTTTTCTCTGTTTTTCTTTGCATGTCCCCAACGAGGTCGGGATATAAGGAGTTAGGGCTTGAACTGGTCGAACCTTTGCAAGACCAGCCTCGCAAATCCCGACGGCCTCCCATGGCGGATGAGAAGAAAGACGAGGGGGCAGGAGATCCTATCAAAATCTTGCTCGAAGAAGCCCTCGAGCGACAAAGGAATGCGATGATGGATAGCTTTGCGCAGATCCTTCAGCGACTACCCAGAGGCGACGCATCGACTTCCAACAGTGACTCTGGAAACGCCACGCCGTTTAAGGTACAAGTCAATTTTGAAATCCCCATCTTCGAGGGTCAAATAGATGCAGATGCCGTAGATAAATGGTTAAATCTGCTAGATGGGTATTTTTCTGTTCATGAATTTTCAAGTCGGGAAAAGATTGTTTTCGCTCTTCTCAAAGCAGCCCCCCATGTCAAGGACTGGTGGGAAACCTACTGCGAGCAGAAGGATGAAAGCACAGGCTCCCTATTTTCAGCCGCACCCACTTGGAATGACTTCCGGGATGCCATCAAGGAGCAGTACTACCCTGTCGGAAGCTATGAGGACAAATACATCAAATGGACCACACTGCGGCAGGGACGAGACCAAGATGTACCGGAGTTCACAAACATTTTTCATACCCTTCGCACACAGTTGGGTATCAAAGATTCTGAGCTGCATCTGGTACTCAAATACCGTGGCTGCTTGCACAAATACATCCAGGAAGAGATGGTGTTCTTGAACATCTCCTCACTCGGCACAGCATACCGATACGCTGTCAAAATCGAGCAAAAGTTCAAACAGAAGAAGCGAGACTTTGGATCTACAAATCCGAAGCCCAAAGGACAAAGCCAAGGCGGGGTGACCCAGGACAACCCGTCGAAGCCACAAGAAAAGAACAACACTACGAAGCCGAAGAAGGACACAGGAAAGTGGTGTGAGTTCCACAAAAGTCCCACTCATAACACAAGTGAGTGTCGGACCAAGCAGTCGCTAGTGGCCAAGTTGAAGGCTTCTGAATCAGATGAATGTTTTGACCCTGAGCCAGAACCCGACAAGGGGAATGGCAAAGGGAAGCAGATCATTGATGCGGATCCCAGCGCCACTGTTGCCACCGCCAAGATCCAGAAAGATGAGCCCGAAAATCCAGAGGAGGGGGAGCGTCTTTTCCACTCACAGATGTGGGTGAAGGGTTCGCCGCTACAATTCATTGTCGACAGTGGCAGCCAAAAGAACCTCATTTCAGCAGAGATCGTGAAGCGGTTGGGCCTACCGACTACACCGCACCCGCAGCCGTACAGTATCGGGTGGCTTCACGAAGGGCGAGATCTGAAAGTTCGCCAGCAGTGCCGCCTTCCCTACAGCATCAAGCCCTTCACCGACGAGTTATTATGTGATGTTACACCTCTGGATGTTTGTGATGTATTATTAGGCCAACCATACTTGTGGAGACGACATGTTGTGTATGAGTCAAGGCCTCGTGCTGTCATTATTTCTTTGCATAACTCATTATACAGGATACCAGAGGTAGCCCCAGCTACTACCACATCCTTGATCACTACCAAGAAAGGCAGCAAGCTCATATCACAAACCAGGAAATTCATCTGTCTAGTTCACTCCCAAAATAAGGGGAAGATCATTGCTACATCCATGACCCCTGCCAAGGATTCCTCCACGCAGCAGCAGCAACAAAGGGATACGGTCATGACAAAACATAGGAACAACTTCTCCTCACGCACAGGGGTACCACATAAGTTTCAGGTGGGCAACAAAGTCTGGTTGCATCGACAGAAAGAACGCCTTACCAGAACCCATCAGAAGCTCAGATCACTCCAACATGGTCCTTACAGCAGTACCAAGGCTATGGGGAACAATGCTTGGAAGCACAGCATTCCTCCATTCCTTCGCTTGCACCGAGTGTTCAATGTGGACCATCGTCGACCATGCTTCCCACCATCACTGGACACATCAGAGATTACAGGACAAGTTCAGCAGATGGAGGAACTCAACGCAATGGGGACCATTGCTTCCTAAGGGGGGAGGAATGATCTAGGTGGATGTTGGTGGCCACCCACCAACCCATTTGGACCCTCACAACTGTCTCTTTCAGTCTTTTCAGTTTCCTTGATTGTAGCACAACTTACTATTTTTAGCAGTTTTTCGGGTCCTGAACTTCCGGAGCCGTTTTGAGGCCCTAAACGACGTTTTTTGGGAAATCTGGGGGCAACATGGGTCCATGGACCGATGTTGCCCTTCCCAAAGTGGTAGTGCTCAGATAGATCTTTCTAACGAGCTATTGTGCGCGTCAAACGGAGATCGTATGCCAAAGTTACGACCCCAGGAAATTGATGCACCAATTTACCCAAACGGGGCCCACAATTTGGCGTTTCATCTTCTAAGGTTAGGTTTCGGGATGTGAAGGGTTTTCCATTGTTTCTCAACAATAAATAGGCCTTCGAGCCTCATTGTAATACAGTTCGGAACAGTTCAGAGGCATGTAGCCGCACATCTCTTCTCAGAGATAAGCTACCATCGCCCTAGCTGGTTTATTCCCATTTCTGGTTGTAAGCATATTTCAGTATTTTCCATTAATGAAATGAAGCATTATTTCCGCTGCATCTATGTGTTTATGGTTATCGCATCTCTGTATTTATGGTTATCTCTGTAATCTATTGCGTTCCTGTCTAAATCCGGATCAACTTTGTTTGACAAACCAGTTATAAGACTTTTAGTTGAATCCAAATGACCAATTAATTTTTCTTCTACTCCTTCTATCTTGGACAAGGATTCTCTTGTATATGTTCTAATAATAGAAGAATCAAACTGTACATTATTCAAACATTTATTTACATCATTAATTGATACTTGAATAGTATCAATCTGGTCTCTGACTTCTGCTGCTTTGTCTATGTTCATTTCTAAACCTTTAATTGTTGTGTTTGTCCAGTTTATTTGCTCATTAGCCTTCTGTATTTTGCCATCAATGCCTAAGGCATTGTCATCTTTCTGAACCATAGGAATGGCTTTGGCTACATGTTGATTTTATCCAATAACAATTCCTTTAAATGGAGGAAATGTTGTTGGAGTTTCTACTTTGCTTCCATCCAAAGCAGTCCAAGCATGTTTATTAACTGAAGAGGATGATGATGAACCAGTTAAAACATTTATGGGAGCAATATTATCCTTCCAAGAATAAAAGGATATCCATGTATTATTTACTTCCATATATCTTTTCCAATCTTCAGCTAATTTCTGTTTCTCCCGAGGAGAATAAATCTGATCAAACTCTTCTGCTTGGGGATTAGTGAATAAATCCCAATTAAGCATTGCTTTCATCCATTTGGCACTAATTTCGGACTTAAAACATCCATCCATCAGAGAAAATAATTTATGCATTTCCATAACAGCAGGCTTCTTACAATCATCAGGTACTAGACCAAATCTACATGGTGGTATAAGGCCTTTTGCTTGCTCCAGATAACCTAGGCCATATCTAGGCTTGGCTGGTCTCATAGAACTCATCATCTCAATAAATCTTGGATCTTCATCTTCCAAAGTAGTAATCTCATGCATCATGAGCACATGGTCAGACTCTTGTTCATGGGGAAACGGGATGTCTGAGCATTTAGGATTTGGGCATGGATTTACAGAGGTTGATGGAGGAGCTATGCCAGATCTGGGGTTATGATTTTCATGAATTACAATTTCAGCAAGCGTCAGCAGATTTACATTATTCTGACATTCTGGACATTTAACTTCCAGAGAGGAAAAATTAACAAGTTGGGCTAACTCAAAAAGGGAAATATGGTTACAAGAAGAAGAACTGGAACATGCTGTATCTACAGTAGAAGGATCCCTGTAATATTTGGAACTTTTATAGGCTTGTTCAATACCTCGGCGGTCTATAGTGGATCTTCTGGGAAAAGATAAGACTGCAGAAGATTGATTTTCTGTAATATCAGCTGAGGTAATATCTTTTCCCAGAAGATCCACTATAGACTGCCGAGGTATTGAACAAGCCTGTAAAAGTTCCAAATATTACAGGGATCCTTCTACTGTAGATACAGCTTGTTCCAGTTCTTCTTCTTATAACCATATTATTATTTAAATGCTTCCTCACTCAAATAAAAAATAATATTATTTAAAAATAATTTATTTGACTCTAATAAAAAATTTAATTGTTTCACATTTTAAATTTACATATGAATAAAATTAAGTAAATTACTATTACAATTAACTAATAATAAAACCATTTAATCAATCAATATATTAAATTAAAGTAAAATAATAAAACCATTTTTCATTTCATAAATATATGATTGAAGTAAATAAATCTCAATTAAAATCAATAAATAAAATGTAAAACAACTCCATATTTTAATTATTTTAATTTAGTTGTCCAAGGGGTCTTGGATAGACAATAATTGGGTGCATTGTTAAGACACTTCTAAATGTAAGTCAATTCCCCACCCTATTCAATTCCTATTCTTGGACATGACCATGATGTAGCCTTATTATTGCTGAGCTTACAAAAAAGAAGAAGATTGAAATGTACCATTTGTCGATCCAAAGGAAGATAATAAATGGTAAATCAATTTGTATCAAAAGTTCTAAACATAGGTAGATTTCATTAGATTTTATCAAGCAAGATCAACAAATATTAATAAATTGTTTGACAACAATGAGTTTGACATTGCAACCATTAGTCCATATAATACTACCATCGGAACTTACAAATAAAGACAAAATCTTTGCATCTTAACAGTAGTTAACAAAGATAAAGCACTCATCTTGGCAACTGCTCTTGGAAAAATTGGAAGCTTGTCTCTCTTCTTGGACTTACAGAGCTCTCAACATGGCAAGCCGTCTAGTATTAATCAAAGCAGTGCTACAATCCATGCCGCTCTATCTTTTTTCAGTTCTGGCAGCGCCAAAGTGGGTTCTCAAGGAAATCAAACATCTTCAAAGAGCCTTTATGTGGGGAAACACGAGACAAAAGCGAAAATGGGCATTGGTAAAATGGGATATAGTATGCCTTCCGAAAAACTCCGGAGGTACTGGGCTTCGTGATCCTCAACACAATAATGTTGTCATGGGTGCACGCATCTGGTGGAAATAGATCTCGGAACTGCATACTCCCTGGGCTATTCTCTAGACAACAAAATATGCCAATAATCGACCAGTAGATGACTTAATCCGACTCATAGAAGTTTGCCCAGGTTCCCTAATCTGGAATGCAGCTAAACAGCATAAGGATTTAATTCAACAGCACAACTTCTGGGAAATTAGGAATGGTAATAATGCACGGTTCTGGGAAGATTCTTGGCAGCAAAGACCCAAACTGAAGGATCTGATCAAACCCCACCAAATACAGGACTGGGAAGGGCAACTGATGGTCAAGGTAAACCAACACTGGAGGCCCACTCACACATAAGGATACAGGCAATGGATAAGCTTGGACCACATCATCAGGTAAGGCACACAGCTCATCAAGGAAAATCTGGAAACAGAGCTTTCAAACAGAAATATGCTACTCTGACAAGAAGGATATAATCAGATGGGGTTATGAGGTGAGAGGAACCTTCACTTCACAAGAGGCTTATAATATAATTATAAGAAATCATATAGTCAAGGACCCTCTATGGAACAAAGTATGGGCCCTCCATATGGCCAAAAATATCCACTTTCCTCTGGTTGCTTTGCCAAAATAAAATCCTCACTTGGGACAACCTTCGGAAAAGAAGCTTTCAACTGCAAACAGGCGGAAGAAACTACTGAGCATCTCATAAACTCCTGCCCTTTAGCAAACCAACTTTGGGAAAAAGTTAGCTTCAGATGCCAAAAAGATGGATGAATTAAGGAGGATATCACCAACACTGTACGCACTTGGGAAATCAGTCCATACAAAAGCAAACTGTTAAACGCTTTATGGAAACTTATACCAAGTCTCCTCATGTGGACTGTCTGGAAAGAAAGAAATCATCGCATCTTCAAGGACCAATCCTCCCCTTTAGAAGTCCTATGGAATAATATATGTCAAAACCTTCGAGAAACCTTAATGCTTCAAACTTGGTATGAAGAAGACTTTCCCTCCATTCCACCGGAACAAAATATATGGGCAAACTGGAATCTTCAGTGGAACTAGATGCAAGCAAATCAGGGTAAAACTTCATCACAAGGAAAGACACCAGACAGATGGATACCTCCGCCCCAACATATAATACAACTTAACTTCGACAGAGCATCTAAAGGTAATCCAGGCAAAGTAGGATATGGAGGAGTCTTCAGGGATCACAAGGGCATTCCTCTTCTAAATTTCATAGGCTCAATTGGTTGGGATACGAATAATTTGGTTGAATTAGAAGGGATATGGCAGGGGCTTCTCCTTGCTCAACTCCATGGTTTATTTCCACTTATAATTGAAGGGGATCCTCAGATTCTCATTAACATTGTTAATCAGATTCTGCAGGGGACTCCATCATACAAAGTTGGCAGCAGTTGGAGATTGGCAGAACGATTAGAGCACATTGAACAATGGCTTTCAACCCACAGAGCAGTCACCCTTAAACACATTCGTAGGGATGGCAACAAAGTAGCAGATTTTTTATCTAACATTGGAGTAGATAGTGGAAGGACCCTGCATGCAGGAACACTTAATACTATCGCCACTACTCTTCAGTTACATGTGTTATAACCTAGATCTACCTCAGGTTGAGAAAGGCAGGTCTAGGGTAACATCAAACCACGCTTAACCTGGTAGCTAGCCCTACTAGGTCGGGAGAGGGCTCTCTCCTTGTCAATCTCAGGAAAATATGGCTAATAAAGCTTGAGATGACTGATATAAAGACTAATTTTAGGCTAGGTATATGCTCAAAGGAGTTTGATTTAGTTTAAAGTTGGTTTGTTGGATCAGATGAGGAAGGCAGTTTTGGGTCCGGGGAATGAACTCAAATTTGTAGAGGTTTCTGTGGGGCGAGGTAGGCAAGTGTTTTAGTACTTTGAATTAGGTGAAATGGAGAGTTTTAAGACTGGTGAGGAGTTGGAGAGGGCATGGAAGTGTCATGAGTCCTCTTCAAACAGTAGAAAACATGTAAAGCTAAATAAACCCTAAGGCAGAGCACTGAAACATCAATGAATTCCACCTTTACACTTGATTCATTTAGTTATGCAGAAAGAGAGAGATAATGGCACACATAAACATATGATAACTTGAATCACAGAAGAAAAAACAATACTAAGTCACCTTGACACAAGAATCCCACAAAATGCTGCAAACCCTGGTCTATTTCCTTGCCAAACTGCAGAAATGATATACAATAGTGCTCAAAACATCCACAAGAGTCCAACCCTAACAAATGACTAAGAAAGTACAAGATATAGACATCCAAACCACCTGTGCTATCCATCAGGGGTCGAATCCATGAGAAAAGGGGTGGTTTCAACCATATCTAAACTAGGAACACAAAAGTAGGCAGTGGAACAACTTGCCTCTAAAACTTAGGAAACCAATTCATTACAGCTCAAAACCACCTACAACTGATGTATCTACCTCCTTAAGTCAATTTTCATCATTTTTACATCATAGTACATCAATTTACATCATATTACATCATGAATTTGACCATGAAAACAAAAAAGTCAAACTGGAAGAAAACTAGTCGAAATTCTGAGCAAACAGGCAAAATTGGCACTTTTTCATCCTGTGCGTAACGCCATTTTTCTGTGCGTAGAGCTTTTTCCAAGCTACTTTTGGAAGGCTTCCCGAGGTCCAAATCAGGTGCAAGATAGCTCATTGGAAAGCTTGGTGAGTCTACTTTCTGGGAAAACTTTAATTTTTTGACTTGGAGTCCATTTTCCCCTCCAAAAATGCAATCTCCTAAGACTGCCTCCTGTGTGGCCAAAATGTAGCAGAAAGGGCATTTTTTGGGTGTTTTTAACCCTTTTGGGGGTCCAAAACTTGTCAAATTTCGTAGTAATTTTGAGCATGCATAAATTTTCACGAGGAACCCAAAAATACAAAGTTTTCTTCAAATGGAGGTCCCCATCAAAAGCGTAGCACCACCGGCGCTACGCACCTACCGGAAAAACCTGTTTTTTGCCTGAAAAAATTAAAAAATGCCAAAAATTTCACCAAATTTCTTGAAATTTGGCATGAGTGATCTATGTTAGGTGCTATGCTAGGCCAATGAAGCTTCAACCAAGATCTTGAGCTTATCTTTCTCTTTCTTGCTCCTCAAAGTTCTCCTTAACTTGGCTTTTAGGCTTCTTATCCTTGTTTTACAAATTTTGTTCCGAGCCAAATAGTGATAAGCCATGTGGCACAACATCTTTTTCTCCTTGTTGGATTTCTCAAGCAGCTTCTCCAAGTGCATATTCACCTTCTCCAACAAATATTCCCGGTCATTGTCCTTTTGTTCAATGGATGTCAACTTGCCCTTTGCCCTCTTGGACTTTTGCTAGTTTTCTTTGATGACTTGCAGCTCCAGGAGTTCTTGTTTGTTGGTAAGCTGCTTGTTTTCTTGCTCAAGGAAGTTGATAATCCACTTAGCCCTCTCAAGGTAAAGTGATAAGGCATGGATGTCAGCTTCTTTCTCTTTGATGACCTCCTTAAGTCTTGAGCTTTGAGAGCCCAACTCTGTATCCTCCTCCTGAATCAAAACAAAATCTCTCTCTTGACCTTCAGAAGGCCCTTCATCATGCAAAGGTTGTTTTCCTTTATCCTGTACCTGTACTGCTGAAGAAGAAGGCAAAGCCCCTTTCACCCCAGGTGAATATAGCATTTGCCTGTGGTCTGGTGAAGAAAACGAGACCCCTTCCACCCCAGGTGGAGATAATACTCATTTGGCAGCTGCAAATAATCTTCTTGTGCCTTTTTCATAAGTGACAAATACTGGCACACCTGTAGTTTGAGTCTCATGAACCTCTGGCTAATTTGAAGGCCCTCCTTCCTCTTGAAACATTGATGGGGTCACCTGAGGGCTTTTGAAAACCTCATGTGAAATGAAGGTATCCCATGAAATATTTAGTAAGCTCAGCTGATGCAAAACAACAATTTTGATCAATGAAAAATGATAAATGCTACTGAACTGCTGAGGAAGAGGTTTCCTTTGCACAAATGTAGCCATATTCTCAATATTTCTGCATATTAAATAGGGTAGGTTCATCATCCTCACTCTAGTGAAGTGCATCAACAATCTAACATGGTAAGTATACAAACGAGAAAACCTCCCTTCACATGTGAAATACTTGATAATGAGTTTCATTAGTGGAGCATAAGTGTCTTGTAGGTATCTGAAAGGAAAGACTCTACTGATTTGCCTTTGATAACTAGCCTTGATGTAAGGCTCATAATGCTCTCTACTCACATGCTATCCTTTATTCCACTGTTCTCCCACATTAGGAATGCCTGTTGCTGCTGCAATAGTTTCAGGTGTCAAAGTGAAGGAGACACCAGCTAGGTTCACCTAGCCATTGTGAAGATGAAGAACAAATAACCTAGCAAGTTCATGGTGATATTTCACCCTCTCCACCATCTCACAAAATTGGTAACAAGACTGATGTTTAAAACATGTTACTGCAAGAGGGCAAGCTAGTAACTCTGTGAGAGTGGTGGGCTCCTCCCGGATGTGTTTTCCTCCCTTATGTGGTTTTCTTGGTGCATGAACCTCTTGGGAAGAATCACTGACAGTTTCATCATCCCTCTCATATGCTAAATCTGTTTCCATACTTGCAAATGTGGAGTGTAGAATGATGAGTATGAAGAGATTTTCTCAAATATAGGGTGACTGCTATTTTCTTTTTGGGATTTGAGAGGTTGACTGATAATATAAATGTAAAGGAGGGTTTTGATGATGGAAGTAGAGTTAATAGGTTTTTAGGGAATGATAGGGTTTGAGAAAAGGGAATTAGGGTTTTGAGAATGGTAGGGATTATGTATAGGGTTTAGGGTTTGGTGGTAGGGGGTAAGGTGAGTGTCAATGGGAGAGGGGAAGAGGAAGGGAATTAGGGAAATTTAGTGCACGGGAATGGGATAGAGGAAAATCATAACAATGGAGTGAAAACAACAAAAATAACAAAACCCTAGACAAGCTTGGCAAGGCAACTTTGAGAGCAACTAGGGTTTCATTTTTCAATACTCAAATCACCACTATAGATGAAACATTCCATTGCTAGACAAGATAGGAGGGTGTACTTACTGTTTGAGAGGTTCTTTGCAAATTTGGAGGCTTGAGAAATTAATACAATGCGTTTTGGAGCTCATCGAATAGAGGCGCCGCGCCATCTCCCAGGTTCGTAGCGCCTGTTGAAATTCCTTTGTAAAACCTGTGCCCGGTGCGTAGTGCCAGGCAGGTGCATCGCACCAGTGCCCAGGTGCGTCGCGCCGGCAAAAACTTGGAATTTTGCTGCGATTTTTGTTTCTTCTCCTCAAAATGCGATTTTCCCTCTATTGCTCTCTCTCTTGCACAAATGAAGTTTTCAAATACCAAAGATAACTTTATATCCACCTTGGCTTTTAATTTTTCATTTAGAAACCCATTTTTCTAAAGTTCCTTTTCACTTTGCTTTAAAAACCCTATTTTTTGCAGTTTGGCTCTTTTTGTCATTTGATGAACTGATGCTTGGATGTTTTTGTTTCTTTTGCAGTAGCTGGAGTGTTGGAATTTGGCAAGGTGACCAAGGGCTGTAGCTGAAGCTTTATTACATATGAAAACATTAAAATTACATAAAATTTGTACATGAAATAGAAAAAACTCTGTTTTCACCTCAAAACAGAGTTTTGAGGTAAAAACTCTTTATGAAGCAAATCATCAGTGAAATTTTTGATTTTATGAACTTATTAGACATCCTCATGTGCCTGTTGACCTCTTATTGAGTTTTTGAAGACCATGGTGGCAAACCCTAGACCTAATGAGACCTAAAAACCCTAAAATGACTTTTGCAAATGGAATGAAATAAAAATGACAGCAAATGATCTGTACATGTGAAAATAGGCCAGCAGATGATAGGCATGAGGGAAATTGACAAAGAACCACTACCATCAGTTGATCCATGACCTAATGGAGTGCAGCTGATTGGATGAGACACCTAATATGCATGCAAAAAGAGAAATTTGATCACTGATGGAGGGCTGAAGATACTGACAGTAACAACAAGAATACAATGATTTGGTGCAGATTGAAGTAGTACATGAAGAAGAAACGCACCCGGATGCGGGTGATTATCATGGAAATTAAAATGATAAGACGGTCGGACGGCGGAAGGGCTGGCCACATGGCCGCCTGCATCTTCCCCCATGCCAACCTGAGACACATTCAAGGCACCTTGCAGGCGCCATTAAATGAGTCCGATGGCCGAGACAGCTCCACAACACTCATAGCCATGGCACCTGCAGATCATTATGCAATTCCTCCCCCCTTGCTCCATTGTGTTTGCCCTCCGCAGGTCGCAGAGCCCTGCTCACGCACTGTAATAGGTAGCCGATGCTGGCTGCTAAGTTGTATTGACCTGGGCAATGGATTTCATTATTCTCATACCAGACTCTGCAACTTAGCTCCGGCTCAGACCTCCTTTGTCCATTCTCTACGCAGTTATTCCACCAACCCCTCTACTGCTAACCTTGCTCTCAATCCTGCCATGGCTCGCATCCGACATCGAATGCGAAGCAGGAGAGGAGGCACTCGCGGCGGAAACATCCGCCCTCCGGCAATGCCCAGCCCTGACTTTGTCTCCCCTGCTTCTTCAGCTGACAATCCCAATCCACATAGCTCATTCTATGGCCGTTACCCAGACACCCGAAGCGGAAGGGGAAAAGCCAAGCTCCAAGGTACAGGACGGAGGGATGTTGCGGTTCACACAACCAATTTTCCCCTTCCTCCGCATCCAGCTCCCCATACCACTCAATTCCGTTTTCGCAGCACCCTAAATCGACCCGTAATCACAACCACTGTTACTATTACATTCTCTGAAGAAATTGACCCACCGGCACCTCCGCCTGAGCACAATGATGAGTAGAATAGGGCAGCACCAAGCAACAGGGGCATTCGCAACCCAGGCAATCAGCAACCCGACGAAGACAGAGCCACCCTGCATGGTAAAGCGTTGGCTGGCAGTCAGCCAGCTGCGGATAGCAAACTTGGTGACACGCAGGCTTCAGGAAGCCGACGGGGCGACACGTCTGGAGTGCATGCGGGCGCAGGTAGCACCGAGGGCGTCCATCCAGCTCAAGGCAGTGGCACGTCAGACGAAGAAGATGATTGGTACAAATACGCGTGTCCGATCGAAGAAGAACTGGCCCCGGACAATCTCTAGTCTCGCCACTTGGCAGCCAGGTGCCGCCTTTTTGCCAGGTGGATGCTTCTCACGATGACTGGGCATTTACGGTTAAGTGTTTTATGGTTATGTCTATGCAATGTCTTTTTGTTTTTTGGACAAAACTGATAACCCCTGTGTGGGTTCTTTTGATTTCATGGACTGGTTTCCCCTTTGTTGGGGCAGTCAAGGCTAGACAATTTTATTTTGTGATGAATGATGTTCAGTACTATTGAAGCCATGTCTCTTTGTAATTACTTTTTGTATCATATTAATAGAACAATATTACTTAGAAAAAAAAAACAGTAGTTAACAAAAATGTCATTTAATTCTAGTCAAACACAATGCCACATTATGCTTACTAAATTAATATCCGATAAGTATTTTGCTCAACATATGTTCAATAGCAATAACTTTGACCTTATAACATGAATATTATATAAAAAAATGCCATCATTTAATGTTAAATAAAAAAATATAAAAACTTTTCTTTTTGTTATTCTCTTTAATATCAATTTTATATATATAATTCTTATTTTCAATATCAATTATATATATATAACTCTTTTAATTACATTTAAAAAATCAATAAAAAAAAACATTAAACAAATATTTATATAATTTATTTTACAATTTTATTATTATTGACCGTACAGTCTTACAACACAACACATTGATGTTTTATTTAAACTAAACCGTAATAAACACTAGCTCTGCAACCTTATTAATTACTTTATATAAAAAACAAATAAATGTAACACTAATTCAAAATTCTAATACAGATGAGATAAGAGGCGTGGCGTGGCAATTGCTTCCAAGGGGACGACCTTCTGGAGCGCCAGGCCATACTTCTCGCTCATGTCTACCTCCTCCGCACGCGTCCCCTTGGGCGGTGCCCATTCAAACGAGTGGATAAGCGACCCCAACGTCAAATGAACTATCCGACTTGCCAATGGAAGCCCCACGCATCTTCTCGTGCCTGCCCCGAACGGTATCAGCTCGAAGTGTTTTCCTTTATAATCCACATTACGACACATCTCATCATCGATAAACCTCTCTGGCTCGAAATTTAATGGCTCTTTCCAGATCTTAGGGTCCCTTCCCATGCCCCACACATTCACCAGTACTCGGCTGTGTTTGGGTATCACGAATTCCGCGATTTCACAATCGCTGTCTGCTCTGTGCGGGACGAGCAGGGGACCTGCCGGGTGCAATCGGAACACTTCTTTCACCACTGCGCGGAGATAAGGGAGACGCTCGGTATCACTTTCTTCCATCCTACGGTTGAGACCAACAACCTCTTCCAGCTCCGCTTGGGCTCGTTTCAATTTCTCAGGATTGCGAATGAGTTCTGCCATCGCCCACTCTATTGTCTTCGCGGTCGTATCACTTCCAGCCAGAAAGATATCCTGCAAAAGGAATTATAAATCAGACTCTGTTTATTAGGGTTTTCATGATTCAATAGGCTTTCTGTGTGTATAATAGCAACAAGAGATGGTGAAATACTTACGCTTAAGTAACCCCTAATGTCAATGAGAGTAAATTCATCGTTTCTCATGTCAAGCAGAACGTCCAAGAAATCCTTCTCACTATCATCACTTCTGTCGCTGTTTTTGCTCCTCTTTGCCAGGCGATCCTCTATGAATTTATCCATAACATCATATGACTTTTTCATGCAGATTACCGTATTACCACACACACCCTGTAGATCCAAGAACCGAAGACACGGGAAATGGTCGGCCAAATTGGGAGCTGTGAGTAGCACCATCGTTTTCGAAATAGCGTCTTTCAGATCTTCAGATGCTCGTAAATTAGAATCGAACATGTCTTTTCCAAATGCCATGTTGCCTATCAGATTAAACGCGGAGTGGAATGCAATGTGTCCTATATTCACACACTCTGATCCCTTCCGGGAGTCTTCAAAAATCTGATGAACCATTCGATGTGCCTGATCTCTTCTGAGATCTTGCAGAGCTTCCAGCCGCTTTACAGTGAAGAGTTCAGTGTTGGATATGCGTCTGAGCATACGCCAGCGAGATCCATATTGGCATAAAACAAGTGAACGCTTGTGGTGAGAAAGAGCTTTGGCTGCTTGTTGGACAATTCGGCCTGCAAAGATGTGGCCATGGGTTTTGAGAACTTCCTTTGCCATGGCGGGAGAGGAGACCACCACTGTGGTTTTCATTCCGAGGGAGAGAGACATGAGAGGGCCGTATTTGGAGGCCAGGCGGAAGAGAGATTCGTGGGGATTTTTACCCAACTGAAACAGATTTCCCACAATTGGCCATCCCGGAGGCCCGGGAGGAAGCCTGCAGTAGGTCTCTCTTTTGCACACGTCCAAGACAAAGTATATGATGGCGGAAGTGATCCCCAGCAGAGAATAGAATAATAAGCTTCCAATATCCATTAACAAGGATGACATGCAAACGGGGCAGGCCACTGTGCAGAACAGAGAAGAGAGATACACGTACTTGCGTATACCCGTTCTTTCCTATAGATCCTGGAGGGAAGGCAACGCAGTCTACTTATAAGAAACTTTTTTATAAAAATACTTACGTGTCCACTAATATAGGTAGGCCACGCACGAAGATACTTACGTGTCCACTAAATGATACTTACGTGAAAGCTTTAAATTTTAAAATGAAATGAAATTAAAGGTGAATTCAAAATTAAAATTGAAAGCTTTTTAGAAATTAAATTGGTTGGCTCTTATTCCAAACGTGAAACCAAAGAATCAGAAATTAAATTTGTTGGCTCTTATTCCAAACGTGAAACTAAAGCATTTGCCTCTCTATCTTACTATTTTTGCATTTGGAATCAACGATTTATAATACTATCAATACTGAAAAAAAAAAATCAGAAAATACATTGAAAATTTGCACGGTTATTCCTTGAAAGACCAAACTAATATAAATAATTACTGACTTGATCTGCTTTGTGCTTTGTGTGTTAGACGTTATTTTCCAAAGCCTCCACAAAGGCAATGGGAATTGGCTCTAAACAGTGTTTGCTATTGCTTGCTCTGGGCAACGAGGACGTCTTTATCTACAACCAATTCCTACTCAAATTTAATTTATATATAAATCTAATCGTAAATATCACTCCTAATTTATAAATTGAATAACTTTTCAAAATCAATATCTCTCACGCTCAGGATCAAAACGATTTTAAAAAGAAGAAAAAACAAAACTAGATGTGCCCACTGCTAGATGCTAACTTCAAATTAAAAAGCTTCTTAACTTCATTGGTATCTCTAAAAGATGTCGTAATGAAAATAAAGCCAATCGTTAAGCAGATCTAGAGAGACCGCCAGGCAATAAAGAAGAACAAGAATGATAAGGGTTCCGCTGTGAGTATATGGCTTAAATATTTGGATGCCCTTCTCCAAGAAGCATCATAGCACAATACCAATCATGTGTGATGTTATAAAACCAGCATGAAGATCTATGATGTTGCACAATACCAATCATGTGTAACTTTATCAAACCAGCATGAAGATCTATGATTTGATTTTACACATCAAAGAGCATTTCAAATTGTCTCCTTTGGTTGAGTTTGCCCAACTTCCAGAGCTATTAGAGGAACAAACTCAGAACCTCCAACAGGAACTTCAGCAAATTAAGGAAACATTAGAAGCACAACCTTCGTTCTGCAAGCAGTTCCCATGGCGGTCCTGCTCTAACCGGCTGTGCAGAGATGAAGCTTATCGACGAACCTTTTATAGTGGGACAACACGAAGCCTTTTCATTTCTTGAATATTTGGTTATGGAATATGCGGAGGCTAAGAATATTGGCGTGCTTGGCAAGGGTTGATCCGGCAAAACTCTGATTCTCAATATGCTCTTCAATACCAAAAAGATACCCAATCATTTCAGTGATGGTTTCATTACTTTGGTTGATGGTTTCGCAAAGTCCGTCTGTTAAGAGTCTTAGGAATGAACTGTGTGTACAAATAGATTTACAAAAAGGTGTAGATTCTGGCCGATGAAGAAGGTGAAAATTTATTTTTGAATCAGAAATTACAGAAAAGTCAGAGTTTTTCCATCTTCTTCGATGATGTATGGGCAGAGCATGTTGTGGAATTGCTGGAGAAATTGGGTGTACAGTGGCCTGTAAGGGAGCACTCCAAGTCCAAAAGTATTGCCAGTTCCTGGGATCGCACTGCCCTGTTAAAACTCAAACTGGAAATAAATTTAACTAGCCGAGAACTCGCAAGAAAAATGATGAACAATGGAATAATAGCGGGCATGATGAGCATCGTGCAGGTTCTGTTGGACGCCATGGTAAATGAGGTAATTCGTGTTACGATGGAGCAGAAATTCAGGGTAGCATTCCCGGATCAAGTCCTGCAGAGTTATGTTATTTTATTCACAGGACATCGGTTTTGGATTGCAAAGAGGATAACAATCTCCATGTTGATGGACTCTGTGAGAATGGAAGACCATGGGCACACATCATTCATCAAGATCTCTGTAGTTTACAGAGATGATACAACTCTCCATCCAAATTTCATTGAATCCCCTGAACAAAGCAGATGACCCCTTCTTTGTTGTTTCTCCAATCGAAATAGCTATTACGAGGCACTCCACGATTTTCATTTTCATTTCAAAATTGTGAGCGCGGGACCCCTGAGTTTGAATTTTCATTTCCAAAATTTGCGCGCGCCAACTGAGCAGTTTGAACTCCTCAGCACGGAGACAACGTTTATGACATTGAACACATGTCGGTTGATGTCATTAACTACATCGGAAAGGGGAAAGTCTGAAGAGTGAACCGTGCTAGAGCATTAGCGGTGGCAGGTGGCGAGCCTATAGAGTATTTGATAAGCGCTAAGTACCAGTGACGGAGCTGCCGGAAAATGCATGTACATATCATGATAGGTCATGGTATCACGCATGGATGTCTATGTTTGAACTGTCGGCAGGTATGTAAGTCTTTCCCGAAACTGTCTTTACGGTGCATTAAGAAACTTATAAGGGTGGAAATAGGCGTTGCCGCAATAGCGTTACGTAAAAATAACTTTCAATACGGTACACTAATAGCTTTTTAATATTTGGGCCGAAGGTTTTTTCAATGGGAGGTTGCTCGCCCAACTTTAGTTACGGGATGGACTTGACATGGTTGTGCGTTTGGGGGTTGGAGTTATTACAACATGGAGAGGTTCGTGGAATGCATTGAATGGCCATTCAACCTCCACACATGCTCCCTCTTGTCCCTTGTCCCTTGTTTCATTGTAATTTTACTTATGTGTTAATGTGCATTGAATAATTTGAAAAAGACAAAATCTAGAATTAATGGCATGGTAAAACACTATAATTAAAATCTTTTCTATTGTTATTTTATGCATATTTCAACTATAAAACTCACTTGCATACTTAAGCCTTGCATGCCTAATTGATAACCTTGTTCCTTTATTGATCCATCATTGAAGACTATTTCCTCTAGCTTTTATATGATATTATAAGCCATATCATTGAAGATATTTCAAATCCTAACATATGGCAATTCACTAGTCTATTTAAGAGGCCTAAGGATATAGTACTTGAACCTTGGCAAAGAGTATCTTAGCCTTCTAGGCTCCACTAGTACCTTATCCCAATCATTCCACTTGGAGATAGTGAATAATACTCATAATTGGGTTGGAATTGTGACCTTGGCCTCAGGAATTACCCCTTAGGAGTTGTAATCTCAATAAATTTGACCTCAGCCTCAAGAACTTCCCAACGTTATGATTTTAGAGGTGAAATTTGCTAGGGTTAGGTTTGGGTTCACTAGGTCACAACTCCATAATTATTATATCGGTCACAGTTCCTGAGGTCACAGTTTTGGAACTATGACCTAGGGAAGTGTGACCTCTGAAACTGTGACCTTGGGAATCATTACATTGATCACAACTCATATGTCACAGTTCCTTAGGTCACAATTCCTAGGTCACGGTTCCTAGGGCACAGTGCTTTGATGTCACAATTATGGAATTGTGACCTTGGGAACTATAACCTTTGGAACTGTTACCTCTAGAACCGCCACAATGTTCACAGTTCCCTAGGCCATAGTTCCCTGGGTCACAATTGTAGGGATAACAATTACAGAGGTCATAGTTCTAAAGGTCACAGTTGCAAAAAATTGAGGAATTATGACTCTAGCACTTGGAATTGTGGCTTAATGAACTGTGATCGATGTAATGGTTTTAGAGGTCATAGTTTCAATGGTCATAGTGTTGGAGAATCCACTATGGAAACTATTTAAACCAATTCTTCTTATCCTTAATAATTTCTTATGAACTTAAGTTGTTCTTTATTAGATGTTTATCATCAAAAAATTATCTAGAGAAAAAATCATAAAAGACAGTGGCACAAAATATAGGTTCCAAGCCAGGGTAAAACCCCTCCAAGGGGAAAACCCAGAAATAATCTCTTCTCTTCTTACAATCCGTTCAAATGAGAATTCCAAGACCCCAAGACCAAAGTCAAGACCTCCTCCAAGCACCAAGTTAGCCCTCTTTCAAAGCCCTTCCAAGAAGTCAAAGTCAACAAGAGTCAAACCTTATTCAAACTTGCTCCAAACTCAAATTTTGGCCTCCAATTTTAGAACTTTGAACCTGCACTGACTTCATAAAACTTACCCTGCAATTCTCGCCCCCTTGCAGTAGAAAAAAAGCCCTAATTTCGCACATGTGGGAGAAATCAAGACCAAGATCAATTTTTTCTTCTTTCTCTTTGACTTCTTCTTTCTTCCTTGACCTTCACTCTTATTGTTTCTTCTTTCTTACTTCAGATCTAAATGGTGTATATGTTCAAAAATGAGTTGAAGTCTCCTTGTATATATGATTTTCATGAGGTTGAATGATCTAGGGGATAAAAAATATTCTCAAAAATGAAAGTGCTCAAAATATCCCAAAACTGGGGCCAAATCATAGATCTCATCGCTTTAATGCCAATGATGCTTGAATCGCCTCAATCTGATATCTTGTGAGGATTATCGTGTTCTGAATTTTTTGGAAAATAATAAAAGCGTTAACTTGCAGGGTTGACTGGGAAGTGTACAGATTCCACGTGGCAGTTCATATGCTAACGTCAGCAAGATGACTGAGAAGTATGGAGCCAATCAGAACATGACACGTGGCGAGTCGTATAGGGAAAAAATGGCGTGCTTTTATTGGTTGAAGGTGATTTGGTAAGGGCCAATCAGAGAGTGACACATGGCCCAATCTGAGGGTGCCACATGGCACTCCGGATGAGGCCAAAATTGGTTAGGTCGATCGACCAACACTCCTTAGGATTCAACCGCTAAACCTCCAGGACATAACTCATCTGCACTACCATTAGACCATAGTTAGTTCTTATTTAACATAGGTGGTAGACATATATTTAAAGCTTATGATATTGGCAGTTGGGGTGAACGATTATGATAACCTCCATGATAGTGGCATAGTGTTGGAAAGGGTGGGGTACGTGGCACCCTGCCCACATCCCAACCCATGTTTTTGTTGACAAAGTGATGACCGTGGGCAAACATGTGGCGGGAGCGTAGGGAAAGGGGTGACAGTTAAGCGTTGGCTCCCAGTTTCGTTATAAAGTTGTGACCACTAGCTGAAGGGAAGGGGTTGTGGGCAAGTGGCACCTCGCCTACACTCAATCTAAAGTCATATGGACCACATGACCAGGAGCACGAAGATAGAAAAGGGACTTGGCCTAATTTAAAAAAGAAAATCAACTGACGATTCGACAAAATACACCAAACCTGACAGAACTCGTGGGTCGAACACGAGACTTGTGGGTTACAAACTCTCTGCCTTACTAGTCCACCTAAGAGCCAATTTTTGCAGAGTGACAAATTTGTAGAGTGTTTTGCAAACAATTTGGAGAAGGAGGCCTATCTTGGCCATTTTTCAGCATTTTTGAGACCAAGAAGAGCCTCCACAGGGGTTTTTGGGCATTCCAGACATAATGGCAGTGATATCTTTACAATTTGAGCATTGTATGTTGATGTATTTTAACATTTTAGCATAGAATATAAAGAGACACCATTAGGAGCTAGACTCAGAGATGTTTCCCTGGAGGGGTAAACTCCATCATCAATTTTTTGTGTTGTCAAGCTACTTATTGTCCATTTTTAACTATTAAAATCTACAAAATTTAACTTAGTTTATGTGCATTTGCAATAATCATCCATTGTCAAAAAGACATAAACTAGCTTGAAAAACTTTTTATGAAACCTTTAATTTTAATTTCAGACCAGTTTTGTATTAGAGCATGGTTGTTGTGAAGGTTTGACATATTTTCCAAGTACTTTTATTGAATTATTACAAGATTTAAATTGAGAAGAGGATAAGGAGTTCTTCAAGAACCAAGCCCTCAAATTGGTTTGAGGAAGCCACAAACACAAAAAGTCATGGTACATGAAGTAGGAAAAGGTAAAGAGATGATGTTTGAGGATGAGAGATCTTTTAGAAAGGCTTTCTATGATATGAATGAGATGGTGAAAGCATTATACAATGAGAGGATAACAAGGTTGCAAGCAGAAAGTTCTAATCAACCAAAAGGTAATGGTGGTGATGGGAGAAGACTCCACCTCCACCTCCTCCTTTACCTCCATCTACACCTCCATCCTCACCTCCTTCTTTAGCTCCTTCATCTCATAGACCCACTCCTCCTCCATCTCCAAAAGGACATGCTAAGTCTCCTTTGATTAAGCTTGATGTCAAGTTTGAATTGCCTATGTACAATGGGGAAGTAAATGCTAAAAGGTTGGATAATTGAGTTTGTAAAATTGAAGTCTATTGTAGGATTCAAAATATTGATGATGATGTCACAAAGATCCAACTTTCTTCTCTTCATTTGGAAGGTGCAACCTTCATCTAGTGGGAGGAAAAAACTCAATAAGATTTGAATAAAAGTGGTAAAATTATCTCTTCTTGGAATGAATTTATAGCTACATTAAGAAGGAAATTTTACCCATTAGCTTACATGAAAAAAGTAATTATGGATTGGCAAACTTTTAGATAAGCTAAAGTTTATAGTGTCCAAAATTACACATAAGAATTTAGAAGAGCTTAATCTTGGGTGTTGATTTGAGTTCACAAGATATTCTCCTTAAATATATAAGTGGATTACGTAGTTATTTGAGACATACTATACTTTTGTGTAACCTGAAGAAAAATTACCTGAGATATTAACTTTTACTGAGAGGAAAAATAATATTAACACAACAACAATAGTAAAACATACACAATACACAAAATATTTCTCTTGGGAAAACCCCAACTCTGAGGAAAAACCCAATCCAATGAAATTTCATTATCCTTGGCCAAAACCCTGGCCAACCCGGCCAAGTGAGCCTTCACTGCTCACCACCCCGACCTACTTTATAATGAATTCTTCCCAACCTTTTATAGGCTCCATTACATATAATACAATGGGAAGAAAATCATGGGTACACAATACCACATGCCCCAAAACCGCCCCTATTTAAACTAGTCAACCTTAACTCTAACTTTGCGTCAATTTACCTAACATTCCCCCTTTAAACTTGACTTGGGATTACTTGACTAAATCTAGCCAACATTTCCAAGTGAGTCAACCTAACCCTGCTCACTATGGCCCTTACCCCTCAATGTTTTTACCTAGGGTATCTGTTAACCCGACATCCCCCTATCACCTAGGTCTAACCCAGACTTTACCATTGATTACCCAGGGGTATGCATACCATACTAGGTCTTACAACCATATGCCCATTTACATGCAATAAAAATTTTAACTTCATTATAATAATAATGTTTTTTTTGTTGTTGTCATAACCCATCCTCTCACCTTATGCTGTCTTCTTTCACAAACATCCCTTGCCCATTTTCCATTGTACTCAGTTCTTACATTGAACCTTCCATAAGCCATTCTTGGCACGATTTACAAAACATGATCTCGAATTGAATACCACATTATCGTTGCGTCAAGTAAGAGATTTTTCCTTCGACAATGTTTTCTTCATGTTCCATTCCTTCAGAAACGTAGATGAGTGTTTCATTCATTGTTGCTACCAACACCACACTCCACCACTTGTATGCATGTCACATATCTGACCTGACTTTGATTTTTCTGGCACAGATCCGAACTTTCATGTCCACCATCTTTCTCTCGGCCACTTCTAGGTGGAACCATCAGATGAAGAAAATTTTTGGGACTAGCATAAGCTACGTCATGCCACTTCGAACTTGGAGATTTTCCTATGGAAAAAAAAACACTGACCTCTAGATCACAAGTTCCACAAACTCGATCATTTGTTTGTCATTTCACAACTAAATAAAATGTGTTTGAAGTTGTTTCTAGCTTTTGGCAGCGAGACAACCGAGATCCACTCATCCAATTTGCTCCTTGCATGAGCGTCACAACTGCTTCTCACTAAATGTCCCCACATAAGGATTTCGACTTCGACATCCTTCCATATGCATTCATCCTCATATAGAATTCAAATTATTTTCGATGGCCACATCTATTACACCCAATTATCTCTCGTTCAATGCCACTACAAGTCTCCTTTGTGCCCTTGACCAACGAATCACCTAGTCCATTTCACTTCACCTCAATTCCTTTTTGGCATATTCGCTCGCTCCACGTCTAGTGCCTCCGTACAAAAAGAGCACAACACCGTGACTACTTTGATTTCCTACTGATTACACCTTGAGTGGGGGCTTACCCATAAAAAAAATACCCCTCGATGCTTTGATTAGCATCGGTGACCATCATATAGTCAAGTTCCAGTGAAGTTTGAACCCTAATGTCCCCTCTTCAATATACAATAGGAAAAAGATTGACGTTTGAATCCTCCTTCGGTGTGGGGAATCTCCACAGTCTCAATTCTATGCTCCGATTGAACTCCTCTGCAACACGATAAAATCAAGGATACGGTCCATAGACCAATAGTCGCATCCACATACAAAGATCTCATTTACACAGGCTTGGAGATATCTATAGCACCCATGTTTAACATGTATTCAAGCTGTCGATGGAGGTCCTGACACATGTCCTTATTCCATACGTTGTGAAGAACTACTGATCCATATCCCCGTTTATAGTTCCACACCTTACATCACTTGAGACTTCACCACCTTGCTACTATGATGCTTTTACCACATAAAGGTTCTCGTAAATCCCTTCTTGATCCTAGATCTGCATTAATACAATATTTATTATACTGTAAACCTTTTGCGATAGAAGTATCCCTCTAAAGCCAACTCTTGGCTCTGATACAGAATGAAGAAAAGTTATTAGAGATATTAACTTATTTACTGAGAGGAAAAATAATATTAACACAACAACAATACTCAAACATACACAATGCACAAAATATTTCTCCTGGGAAAACCCCAACCTAATGAAATTTCATTATCCTTGGCCAAAACCTTGGTTAACCTGGCCAAGTGAGCCTTCACCACTCACCACCCTGGCCTACTTTACAATGAAGCCTTCCCAGCCTTTTATAGACTCCATTACATGCAATACCATGGGTACACAATACCACGTGCCCCAAAACTACCCCTGTTTAACCTGTTCAACCTTGACTCTAACCCTGATTCAATTTACCTAACATAACCCCACCAATCTAGATGAAGTATGTGTTCAGGAAACTCATTTAGAATAAAGAGGCAATAGTTTTCCTCAAGAGAATTGCAAGAAACCTTCAAAATTTGGAGACAAAGGAAAGGGGAAGTTTAAAGGGAAAGGAAAAAAGAATGCCACTATTAAGAAAGAGGAAGAGAAACTTACCCGTAAACATTGTTCAAAATATGGCCATGATGAAGACCATTGTTTGAAATTACATCCAAAATTGAGACCAAATATGTTCAATAACAAGGGAAAACAATAGACTACTGCTACAACTCAACAAGATCTAGGATCTAATTCAAGTGATGAAACCAAAATCATAACCATGGGAATTCGAGAAGGTATAGCTTCTAATTCAAGTACTAGTTCTTCTAGTAATCCTATTGAATCTCAAAATGATAAAGAAAGAAATGATATTTTCCATATCATAGTATTACAAAACATACAAATATTGATACATTATTTGATAGTGGATCCCAATTCAATCTTATCTCTGAAGCAATTGTCAAGAAACTTAATTTAGAAGCTATAACTCATGCTAAACCTTACACTTTGGGTTGGGTATGTGATGATGCCAAATTACAAGTGATAAGAAAATGTAAACTCAAATTTTCCATCACTGCTAATTTTATAGATGAGGTAGAGCTTGATCTTGTACCACTTGATATTTGCGTGATTGTTTTAGGGAGTCCATACTTGTACGACCAAAAAGCCATATTATATCGTCATGAGAACAAATATCATGTTTTTAAAGATGGATTTGAGTATATTGTTAGAGAACATCACAATAAGATGAACTTATCTCTTTTTCGTGCTGGTTAGATGAAAAGGCTTGTAAATGATAGTAATAATTTTGTGTTGTTGATGATTAAAGCTAAAGATAGAGTTGACTCTATGATCCAGGTGGATATTGGTGGCCACCCACCTATTCCACCTAGACCCCCCAGTCAATTTCATATGTTTCCTTGTTCATTTCAGCATTTACTATTTTTAGTAGTTTTTCGGGTCTGAACTTCTGGACCAGTTTTGACCCCCTAAACGACGTTTTTTTGGGGTCCGCAGCAAGCCCATTACCACAGGTAGGGGATTGCAGTGAAACCTATAGTACTTAAAGAGACATTTCCAACAAGGTATCGTATACGCCAAACAGAGATAATATGACCAAGTTATGACCCTAGAAAGTTGGCTGCCTAACTAACCCCAACGGGGCCCACGAACTCTTCGTGTTACATCTCTTGGGGTTAGGGTATTCTCATGTTTTCAAATAATAAATCGGCCCTTGAGCCTCATTGTAACACAGTTCAGAGGCATGTAGCCACCACATCTCTTCTCAGAGATAAGCCACCATCGCCCAAGCTATATTATTTCCATTTTTTTGTAAGCATAGTTCAGTGTTTTTCTATTAATGAAATGAAGTGTTTTAATGTTGCGTCTCTATGTTTATGATTATATCTATAAGTTTTTGCGTTCTTGTTTAAGTTTGGATCAGTGGCATCAGAGTGGTCTTCTCTTTCTTTGTTTTTCTTTGCATGTCGCCAACGAAGTCAGGGTATAAGGAGTTAGGGCTTGATCTCATTGAACCTTTGCAAGATCAACCTCACAAAACTCGACGACCTCACATGGCAGAAGAAAACAAAGACGAGGGGGCAAGAGATCCTTTCAAAATGTTGCTCGAGGAAGCCCTCGAGTGATAGAAAGACGCGATGATGGATAACTTTGCCTAGATACTTCGACAACTACCCACAAGCAATGCATCTTCATCCAGCAACCACTCCTTTTAAGGTACAAGTTAACTTCGATATTCCCATATTTGAAGGCTTGATAGATGCAAACCATGTAGATAAATGGTTAAATATATTGGAAGGATATTTTTCAATTCATGACTTTTTCAATTGAGAAAATATTACTTTTTCTCTTCTTCAATCCGCCCCACACGTCTAGTACTAGTGGGAAAACCACTGTGAACAAAAGGACGAGAGTGAACCCTCATTGTTTTCAGCCGCAGCCACTTGGAATTCTTTTCAAGACACTGTCAATGAATAATATTACCCTATCAGTAGCTATGAAGACAAATACATAAATTGGACCACGCTATGGCAGGGAAGGGACCAAGATGTGCCAGAGTTCAAAAATATTTTCCATACCCTTCACACGAATCTGGGTATCAAAGATACTAAGTGAAATTTGGTGCTCAAGTACTGCGGTTATCTACAAAAGTACATCTAGGACGAGATGGAGTTCCTGGACATTTCCTTGCTTGGCATGACGTTTCGGTACAATGTCAAGATTGAGCATAAGTTTAAACAGAAGAAGCAGGACTTTGGATCTGCGAATTCAAAGTAAGGAAAAGATGCCCCCAAACTAGAGAATAAAGGACCAAGCCGAGGCGGGCCTACCCAGGGCAACTCGCTGAAGCCGTAAGCAAAGAAAAACACTCCAAAGATGAATAAGGACATGGGAAAATGGTCTGAGTTACATAAGAGATCCACTCACAATACAAGTGAGTGTCGGGCCAAGCAGTTAATGGTGGTCGAGCTAAAGGCTTCCGAATCAGACGTGAGTTCTGACTCTAAATCAAAACCCGATAAGGGAACTGACAAAGGGAAGAAGATCATTGATGCAGATCCCAGTGCCACCATGGCCACCACCAAGATCCAGAATATTGAGCATGAAGATCCAGAGGAGGGGAAACGCCTCTTCCACTCACAGATGTGGGTGAAGGGTTCTCCGCTGCAGTTCATTGTTGACAACAGGAGCCAAAAGAACATCATTTCAACAGAGGTCGTGAAGCAGTTGGGCCTAAAGACTACAACACATCCACATTCGTACACAATCAGGTGGCTTCACCAAGGACACAATCTTTGCGTCAGCCAACATTGTTGCCTTCCCTATAGAATCAAGCCCTTCATGGATGACGTACTGTGTGACTTTTCTCCTCTTGAACTTTGTGATGTATTGTGAGGACAACCATACTTGTGGAAGAAACATGTTGTATAGGAGTCTAGACCTCGCTTTGTGATTATTACTTTGGCAATAAGTTGTATAGGATACTGTAGATAGTCCCACCTACCGCCATCTCTTTGATCACTGCAAAGCAATGTAGTAAGATCATTTCCCAGACCAGGAAATTTGTTTCCCTTATGATTCGCCCCTAGGGCAAGAAGAAGGTTATGGCCATGGATTCCGGGTAGGGCTCCTCTGCATAATAGCAATAGATGGAAAAGGTTGTGGAGGAGTACAGGGATATTTTTGCCTCACCCACAGGGGTACCTCTGCACTGTTAGGTCAAGCACCCCATCGATCTAACCTCGAGCATGCCATTGCCCAATGGATCGATCTATCAAAGCTATGTTTTGGAGAACAATGAGATCAAGAGGAATATTAAGGAACTATTGTAGAAAGGGCACATCAAGCCAAGCTCATCACCTTATGGGAGCCAGATTGTATTGGTATAAAAGAAGGATGGGACCTGGAGGCTCCATATTGACTATCGGGCGCTGAACAAGGTCACTGTCTGGAATAGGTACCCAATCCTGTGGATTGATGACCTTATGGACCAACTCAAGGGAGCCAAATATTTTAGCAAGATAGAATTGAAGTCGGGTTATAACCAGGTGCCAATCAAACCCTCCGATATGTGGAAGAGTTCCTTCAAATCCAAGGAAAGCCTTTTCAAATGGTTGATCATGCTGTTTGGATTGACGAACGCCCCTGAAACCTTCATGATATTGACAAACTACATCTTGCGACCCTTCACCAATGCATTCATGGTGGTGTATTTAGATGACATCTTGATCTTTAGGTAGAGTTGAAAAGATCACCCCCACCATATTCGACAAGTCCTTCCAATCCTGCGCTAACAAAAGTTGTGTGCTAACTTGGAGAAATGCACCTTTGGCCTGACATAAGTTCAATATATGGGCTACATCATTGATGAGCAGGTTGTACATGTGGATCCATCCAAGATACAAGTCATTCAGGATTGGCCAGCCCCAACCACTCTAATAGAGCTCTGCAACTTTTTGGGTCTTGCCAATTTCTATCATAGGTTCATGTTGGGCTTCTCTCATATCACTTTGCCTTTAAGTCAAGTCACCAAGGGTGGAGCGAAAGAATTTTTTTTTTTGGTCAGAAAGCCAACAACAAGCATTCTCTATGTTAAAGAATCACTTTTGTTTTGCACTAGTGCTCACATTACGAGACCTGAAACAACCATTTGACATTGAGACAGATGCCTCCGACTATGGTATTGGTGTAGTTCTTACTCAGCATGGGCATCGAGTGGCTTACCATAGTGAGACACTTTTGTTGGCATTATGACACAGGTTTGGCACTATGACACAGGTGTTGTCCTTGATGGCAACTCACTCAGATGGCAGATCACTGTTCAGGCTCTCAGAATGAAAGAAAAAGAGATATATGCAGGTTTCCTTTGACGAAGTCGCGTATACACGCGGGATTGCCGATCAAAAGTCGCATATGCGTATGCATGCACTTTCATGCACGAAAAAGTACGTACGTGTGGGAAAACTTATTTTTGGTCCATGGTATTTAGTCCTTGGTATTTGGACCTATGGTTTTGGACCATAGTATCTCGTCTGAAGTGTTGAACCCAGGTATTTGGTCCAAGGTATTGATTCGTTATGGTTTTGGACCATGGTATTGTGTAAGGCCTAAGACTATAAAAGGGGAAGGAGATCATTAGGCATGGACATTGACTTAAGTATTGAATATCTGATGAAGAGCGATATCTGAAATACTGGTCATTGGGTTATGGTGCATAGTTGGATCTAAATCAAGGAGGAACCTGAGCGCAAGAAGAAGGATAAGTACTATTGATGGATCAAGATCTTAAGGCTTGAATAGTAGTATCTTTGTGTGATTTTGATCTGTTATTTTTGGTGCGTGACTTGATCTATAAATCTGATAATATGAGTATAACTGATGTCTGAATAAGTAAAAAGGATGAATTATCTTTTATAGATATGTACGCAGGTTCAGCGAAGAAAAGGTGCGTATACACGCTGGTTCTGTAATTCAAAATAGCGTATATGCAGGTTGGCCTTAATTCAGAAGCGTATGCACGCAAGTTGTACACGTTGAAGTAGCGTACGTCTCTTGATATATGTTTTAGCTACTTCTGTTTATTGCTGTAATGGTCTGGGTTCAGAATTGGTGTCTGGTTACCATTACTATTTTCTGGGTACAACATTCAGAGAAGTGACTATTTGATTTAGTTTTGTTTGGTGCAAAGGAGATTGGTTGATACAGATATACTTGATGTTTGATTGATGTTATTCATGGATCCAGTCTGAAAATTTATGAAACGTGGTCCCTGGAAGAAAAGAGAAGGTTGTAGCCTTCTGTAGGTCAGCACCTACGTACTAGTACCTCAGCTAGTACAAGAGCTAAGGGGGTTGTAGCTCCCTTCCAGGAGAAGCTGGAGAACGAGAGAAGGTTGTAGCCTTCTGCAGGTAGCAGACTACACCAGTACAAAATCATTGTAAAAAGAAGTTTCTAATTAAAAGAAGATAGAGACGAATTGCAGCAGGTGGTTTTCACCCACATTGGGTTTCCACCTTATATCTTTGTGTCCATGTGTGTGATGATCTGTTCTATTTTACTGCTCCTGTTTACTGTTCTTATGATTAATGAAGTCCTGATGCACTGATTAAAGATCAACAATTAATGAATCTTAAGTTTTCTGATATACACTGGTTTCTTTAGACACAGTAGCGTATATACGTAGTTTCTTATCGCTGAAGTAGCGTATACAAATCTGATTGTGAAATGAAAAATAATTGATTTGATAATATTGATTCACCCCCCCTCTTAGTATTATTTCCAACAATTGGTATTAGAGCAGGTCCTTCAGAAGAGGCTTGATCGCTTGAAGGAAGATCTATCATCATGAGCAACTACAAAAAGGAGGCATCTATCAGGCCACCAATCTTTGATGGAAGCAACTTCATCTATTGCAAGGTAAGAATCACAGCCTATCTTCAATCTCTTGGTACATAAGTTTGGGATATCGTGGAAACAGGATACACATTTCCATCAGCAACTCCTATAGATACGGCTGGTAAAAAGCAGTATGAAACAAATTCAAAGGCTGTCAATACTCTATTAGGGAGTTTATCTCAATTAGAATTCGTCAAGGTTATGCAGCTCAAAACCACAAAAGAAATATGGGACAAGATCGTTCTGAGCTATGAAGGAGATGATCAGGTAAAATGTGCAAAACTACAAACTCTCAGAATCCAATATGAAAATCTCAGAATGCACAATGATGAAAGTGTGGCTAATTATTTCTTACGTATAGATGAGATTGTTAATTGTATGAAAAACTTGGGTGAAGAGATAAAAGAAGCTACTTTGGTTGAAAAGGTTCTAAGATCTTTGTCTTCTAAGTTTGAACCAAAAGTTTCGGCCATAGAATAAAAGCAGAATCTTCAAAGCATTACCATGTCACAGCTGCACGGAATCCTAACTACTTTCAAAATGAGAAAAGGGGGACCATTAGACATGAGAGAATTTGCATTCAAAGTCTCAGGAAAAGGAGAATACAATGAGTCAGGACATATTTTAGAAGGAGAGGAAGAATCAAACTTTGTCAAGAACCTTCAATGGGGTTCTACAAGATTCAGAGGTAAGCTACCTTTTAAATGCTTTGCTTGTGGAAGAGTCGGTCACTATGCAGCCAAGTGTCCTCATAAAGATAAGCTTGACAAAGGTAAGGAACCAATTAGATGGAACAAAAAACAGAATGTAAGTAAGAAGAGCTATTATACACATGAAGACAGTGATGGATTTTCAAATAGTGATGAAGATGAACAAGGTAATGATTATAGACTTTTGATGGCCTTTGAAGATAATGATTTCTTGGATGCTATAGATGAAGAAGGTCTTTATGAAGAAATTTCTAAACTTAAAATTTGTTTAGAAGAAAAGAATATGATTATAGATACTCTGACATTCCAACTTGTTGAAAGGGAAAAACACAATGAAACGTTAGAATGTGAAATTGTGGGACTTAGAAAAGATATTGAGAAAACAAAAGCTCTTAATCTTAGATTTTCTAAAGGATCTGAAACTTTAGATGAGATTATCAAAGTGCAACGTTCTCCTCTAATCAAGACAGGTCTTGGGTATACTGAAGAAGAATCTCAAGCATAGAAGCCATCTACCTCCAAAAGTTATCTTGAAGTAGCAAGGAGAAGTGAACAGGTTGACAATCGACAGCAAAGGCACAATGCAGATCACCAGGTAAATCAGGGACAATTTACTTCAAGAATGAACAGAGATCACCAAGTAAATCGAGAGCAATCTACTTCAAGGATGAACAGAAGCTACAACCAACCGCAGGTAAATCATTCTCAATTTACCTCAAGAACGAATGGCTATGGAAATTACAATCACCTGGACAGAAGGCTTGATAATCGTAGGAATTTCTTCAATGGCCAATGTTTCTCTTGTCATAACTTTGGACACAAAGCAGCTCAATGTGTTGCCTACAAGACCATCATGACCAGAGAAGCACGAAATCAAAGGAGTGTGACTGGAATCATGAAAAGAACCTACAATAACTTTTCTGCTCTTGAAAATGAAATAGAATGTTCTATTTGTAACAACTTCGGTCATGAAGATTCTGAATGCAGGAGTAAGTTTCGGCAAACAACTTAGAAGGAGCAAGCTTCATTGAGTCACAAAACATGGAGGAAGAAAGAACTACAACCAGAAAGATGTGGTATAGCCTTATATGCGGAAGGGCAGGAAAATCAGTGGTACATCGACAGTGGATGCTCGAAACATATGACAGGTGATAAAGAAAAACTTCAATCATATAGTGCCTTAGAAAAAGAAAAGAAGGTCTCATTTGGAAATGACACCCTTGCATTCATAAAAGGTAAAGGTTCTGTTCTTTTGAAAGAAAAGGTCAAAGCTGGAAATGTTATGTATGTTGATGGCTTAAAGCATAATCTATTGAGTGTCAGTCAAATGTGTGATCAAGGAAATGAGGTAATATTTCGATCAAATGGATGTATTGTTCGTGAGCTTAATATAGGAGAAACAGTGATCAAAGGCATAAGAACACCAAATAATCTATACATACTCAAGGGAGGACAACAACAATGCTATCTAAGCAAGAATGATGAACACTGGCTATGGCACAAAAGATTGGGGCATCTAAGCTTCTCTCAGATAAGGAAAGCATGCAAATATCAGGCGGTTCGTGATCTCCCTGACATCAGAATTCCAGACAATACAATATGCAAATCATGTCAGTTTGGGAAGCAAACCAGAACTAATTTCCCTGAGAAGGAAGGATCAGCTAGTAGGCCACTTGAACTTGTCCATACTGATGTATGTGGTCCAACTAGGAAGAGGTCACCTTGAGGAGAAGAATACTTCATATTGTTCATTGACGACTTTTCAAGGATGTGTTGGATAGGACTCCTGAAGCATAAAGACGAAGCTTTCGAAAAGTTCAGAGCATTCAAAGCCTTGGTTGAAAATGAATCAGATCGCAGAATCAAATGCCTCAGGTCTGATCAAGGAGGGGAATTTACCTCGGATGAATTTTTCGATTTTTGTGAAGAACATGGAATAAGAAGGGAATTCTCTACTGCAAGGACTCCTCAACAAAATGGAGTAGTGGAAAGGATGAACATAACGGTTCAACAAATGGCTCGTGTTATGCTTGATGAGTCTAGAACTCCCACAACCTTCTGGGGTGAAGCTGCATTTGCTGTGGTTACTATTCTCAACAAGACAAACGTCCGGGTGAACAACACTCAAACTCCTCATGAACTTTGGTATGGTAAGACTCCCACGGTTAAATACTTCAAGATTTTTGGAAGCAAATGTTACATCAAAAGGACTGATGAAAACCTTGGCAAGTTTGAACCTAGAGCAGATGAAGGCATTCTCCTTGGTTATTCTCCCCACAACAAAGGATACAAGTGTTACAATAAAAGACTTGGAAAAATTGTTGAAAGTATTGATGTAGTGGTTGATGAAGAAGGAAACATTCCTAGGCAGGTAAAACCCAAAGATTTCGAAGATGATGAGGACTATCCTTCAACATCAAATCAAACTTATGATGAAGAAGATACCCATGAGGCACCAGAAGAACAGATAAGGATAGAAGAAAAGACTCCATCCAGGTATGTTCAGAAGAATCATCCAGAAACTCAAATTTTGGGGCAGAAAGAGGCAGGTGTACAAACAAGAAGAACTATTTCAGAAGCTTCAAGCTATCTAGCATTGCTCTCCTCCACTGAACCACAAAATGTAAGAGAAGCATGCAAAGATGAATGCTGGGTCAAGGCCATGAATGAAGAACTTGAGCAGATTGAAAAGAATAACACTTGGGAGTTGGTTCCTAGACCAAACGATAAGAATGTCATAGGGACAAAATGGATATTCAAAAACAAGCTGAATGAAAATGGAGATGTTATTAGAAACAAGGCCAGACTTGTTTGTAAAGGGTATGCTCAACAAGAAGGTATAGACTTTGAAGAAACTTTTGCACCGGTTGCTAGACTTGAAGCCATAAGAATGTTCCTTGCTCTTTCTAGCTTTCAGAAGTTCAAAGTTTTTCAAATGGATGTGAAATCTGCCTTTTTAAATGGAGACTTGGAAGAAGAAGTGTATATTGAGCAACCAGATGGATTCATCCTTGGAAATGATCCAAAACTTGTATGCAGACTTAAGAAGGCACTCTATGGTCTTAAACAGGCTCCAAGGGCTTGGTATTATCGTCTGGACAAATACCTCCATCAACAAGGTTTTTCAAAAGGATTAGCAGATAGCAATCTATATGTAAAAATTGATAATGATAAATTGCTAATACTTGTTATGTATGTTGATGATATCATCTTTGGTAGCAATGAAGAAGCCATGAGTCAAAATTTTGCTTTGCTGATGCAGAAAGAGTTTGAAATGTCCTTGCTTGGTGAGCTGACATATTTTCTTGGTTTACAAGTCCAACAAAATAAAGACGGTATCTTTTTGTCACAAACCAAGTACCTCAAGGAGATCTTGAAGAAATATGGCATGAAAGATTCAAAACCGGTATGTACCCCTATGGTAATAGGATGCAGCCTCAGCGCCAATGATGATTCAGTAGCAGTACATCAACCAACCTATAGATCCATGATTGGTAGTCTGCTCTATCTGACAGGTACCCGACCAGACATCATGCGTGTAGTGGGAATAGTTGGAAGATTCCAGACAAATCCGAAAGAAGCACGCCTTCACGCAGTTAAAAGAATTTTCAAATATCTTCAAGGGACACAAAACCATGGCTTATGGTATCCTAGAGATACAGATCTCATACTTCATGCATATACAGATGCAGATTGGGTAGGAAGCGTGGATGACAGAAAAAGCACTAGTGGTGGTGCATTCTTTATGGGTTCCAGATTAGTCTCTTGGTTCAGCAAGAAGCAAAGTTCAATTGCTCTATCTACAGCTGAAGTGGAATATGTGGCTACTGCATCTTACTGCACACAAATCCTTTGGATGATGCAAATTCTGCAAGATTTTCAAATCACTTGTACTCCACCTATCTCTATTTTATGTGATAATACAAGTGCAATCAGCATTTCAAAAAATCCAGTCATGCATTCAAAGACCAAGCACATACCTATCAAATATCATTTTCTCCGAGAACAAGTGCTTGAAAAAAAGGTCAAATTGGAGTATGTTCCCTCCAAGGAACAGATTGCTAATATACTCACCAAACCACTGCCCAGGGAGACATTTGAATACCTCAGATAGAAGCTGGGAGTAGTTGATGCATCATCTTGCTGTTGAAACTTGTCTGTTTCAGAGAAAAGTGGTTGTACGCGAGTTTAATGAGGAGAATCCACGTACATACGCCGGTTTATGTGGATACAGTTGTGTATATGTTGGTTTGAAGACAAACAGTGGGCCAGGTTCAGGATGAAAGGAGTCTGATATGGGTCTGACAGAGACCATCTGGCACAGGTTCAGGGGGAGCATATATATTCTTCTAATAATGCATTGTTGGCATTATCCTAGAAGATCTTGGTTTAAGATCACAGTTTTTTGGTTTCAGGGGGAATAGGTGTTGAAGAAGAGCATGGTTGCTGGTCTGAATGATGATTGACAGATGCTGTTGATGATAGTTGTTGATAACTATCATAGTCTGGTTGTAGATATTTCGTCTCTATGTCATGTATTTCTTTTCTTATCAAGGTCATGTAACGGCCTACTTTGGTTTCCCCACTATGCCTGGGATGGATAATGTAATGTTCTTATTTTATCTTATGTAAACTTTTGGTGTATCCCCACTTGGTTGGGTGAATGAGTCAATCCCCACTTGGTTGGGAGATGGATGTATGTATGAGTCTTTGGTGGTAGGAAGGTCATTTATGATGTATAAAGTTATGTATCTTCTTGTAGAACATCTTCTTGCAGACCTTGCCTACAGTCAGGGGGAGCATGGACAACATAGCAGAGCAAAGATTTCAGCATGAACTCAAGGGGAGCATAACCCTTTGCCCTTGATGTCAAAGGGGGAGAATGACTTTGAGTGACTTGGGGTTGCCATCAAGTCCAAAGGAGGAGATTGTTGGCATTATGACACAGGTTTGGCACTATGACACAGGTGTTGTCCTTGATGGCAACTCACTCAGATGGCAGATCACTGTTCAAGCTCTCAAAATGAAAGAAAAAGAGATATACGCAAGTTTCCTTTGACGAAGTCGCGTATACACGCGTGATTGTCGATCAAAATTCGCGTATGTGTATGCACGCACTTTCATGCACGAAAAAGCATGTATTTGTGGGAAAACTTATTCCATGGTATTTAGTCCTTGGTATTTGGACCTATGGTTTTGGACCATAGTATCTCGTCTGAAGTGTTGAACCCAGATATTTGGTCCAAGGTATTGATTCATTATGGTTTTGGACCATGGTAGTATGTAAGGCCTAAGACTATAAAAGGGGAAGGAGATCATTAGGCATGGACATTGACTTAAGTATTGAATATCTGATGAAGAGCGATATTTGAAATACTGGTCATTGGGTTATGGTGCATAGCTGGATCTAAATCAAGGAGGAACCTGAGCGCAAGAAGAAGGATAAGTACTATTGATGGATCAAGATCTTAAGGCTTGAATAGTAGTATCTTTGTGTGATTTTGATCTGTTATTTTTGGCGCATGACTTGATCTATAAATCTGATAATTTGGGTATAACTGATGTTTGAATAAGTAAAAAGGATGAATTATCTTTTATAGATCTGTATGCAGGTTCAACGAAGAAAAGGTGCGTATACACGTTGGTTTTGTAATTCAAAATAGCGTATACGCAGGTTGGCCTTAATTCAGAAGCATATGCACACAGGTTGTACACATTGAAGTAGCGTACGTCTCTTGATATATGTTTTAGCTACTTCTGTTTATTGTTGTAATGGTCTGGGTTCAGAATTGGTGTCTGGTTACCGTTACTATTTTTTGGGTACAACATTCAGAGAAGTGACTATTTGATTCAGTTTTGTTTGGTGCAAAGGAGATTGGTTGATACAGATATACTTGATGTTTGATTGATGTTATTCATGGATCCAGTCTGAAAATTTATGAAACGTGGTCCCTGGAAGAAAAGAGAAGGTTGTAGCCTTCTGTAGGTCAACACCTACGTACTAGTACCTCAGCTAGTACAAGAGCTAAGGGGGTTGTAGCTCCCTTCCAGGAGAAGCTGGAGAACGAGAGAAGGTTGTAGCCTTCTGCAGGTAACAGCCTGTGTACTGGTATAAGACTACACCAGTACAAAAACATTGTAAAAAGAAGTTTCTAATTAAAAGAAGATAGAGACGAATTGCAGTAGGTGGTTTTCACCCACATTGGGTTTCCACCTTATATCTTTGTGTCCATGTGTGTGATGATCTATTCTGTTTTACTGCTCCTGTTTACTGTTCTTATGATTAATGAAGTATTGATGCACTGATTGAAGATCAACAATTAATGAATCTTAAGTTTTCTTATATACACTGGTTTCTTTAGACACAGTAGCGTATATACGCAGTTTCTTATAGCTGAAGTAGCGTATACAAATCTGATTGTGAAATGAAAAATAATTGATTTGATAATACTGATTCACCCCCCCTCTCAATATTATTTCCAACAACTTTCAAACACAATTTGAAAGTACCCCACTTACGACAAAGAAATGTATTCCATTGTGCAGGCCTGCCATCAATGGAAGCATTACATTCTGGGGAAGGAAACGATCATCCACATAGACTACCGATCGCTATAGTTCATACAGACACAAAGGAAGTTGTAGAACAATCGCCAACAGAAATGGTCCACCTATTTGCAACAATTCCATTTGAACATTAAGTATAAGAATGATAACACCAATAATTTTGTTGATTGCCTCAGCCGATCATTGGTCATGACGTTGATCACTGTGTTCGAATCTTGTGGGCACGAGACATTAGGGTGGCCATATTTTTACAAGAGCAATCCAAAATTCGGCAGCATATACCAGACACTCCTGTAAGGGAAGCGAGTTCCAAATTTTCACCTTCAAGATGCACTATTATGCCACTTGGGACACATCTGTGTTCCTTTAAGTGAGCATTCCAATATTATTTGGGAGGCACACCACAGTCAGGTCGCTAGACATTTCAGAGTAGAGAAAATAGTGGCGGTATTGCTGAAGTATTTTTATTGGACGAAACGTCGTCAAGATGTTGGGAAGTACATTAGATCATGCACCACTTGCGTCATTTCCAAACCAACCATTAAGAAGCAAGGCATGTATACTCCTCTACTTACTCCTAGCCAGCCTTGGGAATCTGTTTCCATGGATTACATGTTGGGACTTCCTTCTACTAAGTGCAACAATGATTTCATTTTCATGGTTGTGTACAGATTCTCTAAGATGGCCATCATGGTTGCTAGTAAGAAGAATATCACAACAGAGGTCACTGCTAATCTCTTCTTTTAGCGAGTATGGGTACACTTTGGGATCCCACAGTCCATTGTCTTAGATCGGGACAACATATTCCTGTGTTCATTTTGGTCAAGTCTCTAGTTGATGCTAGATACAAAACTTACTAATTCCATGGCTTTCCATCCCCAAAATGATAGCCAAATAGAGGTTGTCAACAGGATGATCGTACACATTCTGCGCATGTACAACTTGAAGCATCCATAGATGTGATATGGAATTCTCCCGTATGTCCAACACACTAAAACAGATCTCTCCATAGCTCAACATGCCTAATGAGCACCAGTATTGCAGCAATAATGCTGCAACTCCCGGGGCTTCCTACTTTACTTTTATCAACCTAGTAGTTCGTAACAAACTTGGAAGCGACGGTGCTGTATGCACAAGTACTAGCTCTTACTGTAGGTTGTTACTTGGTCAGCTGGCGCAATATCACTAGGAGCTCAAGCCAACTTCTACGAATTTCTAGAAGAAGCTTTTAACCATGATGAAAGAAAGCTAACTCTACAGAGGCTATTCTATTTGCAGAAAGAGAAAGAAGACTCGAATGTAAGGCAAACCCTAGCAAACTCTACTTTATCCAACTAACCCTACTTTTATAGAAAAAGAGATAGAAACTGATGCGATGAGTGCCATTAACTACTGAAAAAGGTAAATTGCATTTATTCAAGCTACTTCTGAAAAGAAATGAGAAGAAAACATCTTTTTGTGCTTTTGAGTGTTTTTATGTGAAATTATTATGCTTGTAATTTATTTGGTTGTGATTGTGCAGAGGTTTGGTGGAAAAGGAAGATGGACTTGGTTTTTGTAGAGGTGGAGGAAGGTGTGGAGAGGCCCTAAGAATCCCCTAGTACCCTTCTGAAGACTTCCCTTGCAATTAGACTTTGAAAAATCACTCACAGAAAATTCTGCAGGAGGCTGCAGGGGATCTACAAGAGGAGGCTGAGAGCTAATTTTGGAGGTTTTGAAGGTGGAAAAATGATGGGAAAGGGTTACTAAAGGCTAGATGAAGGTGTTGAGGTGTCTAGAGCTTGTCAAGGAAGATCAAGAGGGAACATGATGGTTGGATTTGTTCAAATGGCAAGAGGGAAGCTTATGGAGAAAAATGCAGAAATTAGGGAAAATTGGTGAAATGTTGCGAATGACTTGGGAAATCTGTGAGAAGTGAGCTGATGTTGGCTTCTTTATGGATGTATGGTGAGCTGAGGTGCCCTGCAAGAGATCTGCACATCTACTTATGAAAACTGATCAAAGAAAGGACTAACTATACCATGAAAGTAGAACCTCCTCTAGCTCGACCTAATTTCTGACCTACAAACAGAAAATGCTTAACAGTAACCTTTGAATAGAAAAGCATGCATAGAGATCTATTGTAAAAGAATAGGAAATGATCTAGGCAACTGAATCTGAAGCAATACATTAATCTTTCCAAATCAAGTCATCACACTAGAAATTGCATGGGAGAGCAAAACTGTGTTTTTGGTGGTAGCAGTAGTGCCTTGACCTCGAATCATAGTCCCAGAAAGGGAGAAAGGAGATCAAGGCCTGCTATTGGCCTTTTTGAATCTTAGCCTGTCACTACATTAACCTACTTGAGCAACTAAAACAAAAACAGCTATGCAAACCATCAAAAGCAACCTATTCTAAACAAGGTAAAATGAATCTATGTAACAGAAATTAACTCATGAACTGAAGAAAAAAATGTATAAGTACAAGGCAAGAGGTGCTGGGCAGCTTGGGTTGGGCCCTAACCAAAGAGCTGTAGCCCTCTAAGAGAGATCAGTGTTGGCTCAAAAACTGTTTCATCTCCATTATCAAAATTAAAAGTCACATTACATAAACTGTTCTAAAAAAGGAAGCTCGAAAATGAGCTGAACAAGTGCTGCACAAAAGTGCGAAAATTCTACTAATGACTGGCTAACCTACTGAGGCTCTAAGCCCCCTTATTTATACAAAATGGAGTCCCCCAACAGCCTTCCTAAAATCAAGGAGCTCGGATTCCCAGAATTGGAGATAAAAAACAGTCCTTCTTTACTTGCTCGATTGCCCCTTGGATGCATCAATGTGGCTGCTTGTGCTTCGAGTTGTTGATGGAGGATTCAAGGAAATGGGTCATAAATGAAGGATACACCTCCCTACAAATCCTCTTCACTATTTTCCTCAGATATTTGTTGCCATTTGCTCATAAATCCTTTGACTTTGTCCAAAATTGACCAAAAAATATGCATAAAGCACACATTAGACTACATGGCAAAATGACTAACCCAATTCACTCTATTAGCATAAATATAATAAAAAACATGCAATAAACTAATGAGAATGGTGGATTAAGTCAAATTAAGAGGCAAAATGAGCCCATATAATTACCCATTTCTGGGGCTCATCATCACCCCCCTACTGAATGGGTTGCTTATCCTCTGAGCAACTAGTCTAACTCTTCATCCTTGATGGCTTTGATAGATTCCTTGACATCCCATGCTTCTGATGTGATATTTTCCTCTTTATCATGGAATCCTGCCTTTCTATCCACCTCTTCCCACTGTTTTTGTTCTTCCTCCTCTTTTACTCCTTCCAGCAGTCCTAGCAGCAGTGGAGGACTGAATTTGAGGCCAATCCAATTGGCCTTCAAGCTTTGCATAGAGTGCTTATATAGTGGCACTCTCCTCATGGCTTCCCTCATCCTGTTTGGGGAGTGATACTCCCTGATCTGTAGGCTATGTGGCAATGTGTTCCACCTTCTCATGCAGGCATGAATGCAGTCATCTCCAAACAATCTCTCCATGTCCTCAAAATGTGCAATAGCCTGGGCCTGCTTATCAACATATTTGGGGACACTTTGAGGATTAGCTGCAAGGTGTTGGTGGGCATAGATGAGAGCCATGGGGTCTGCTGGCTCAGCTCTTTTGCCATCATTTTCTGGATTTCTGCTGCCCTTTTCTCTTCATGGCTCATCCAAGATGCCATGGCCATCAGCTGCAAGTCTCCTAACACAGCATTGGGATCCCATAGGTTCATATCAGTAAGGGCCATGTTGTGTAAGTAAAACTCTGCCAGCTTTGCTTTGTCCTCAGCTGAACTGTGATCACACAGATCCATGAATTGGCCATAATCTTGAAAAGGTATGGTGCCTCTCTGGGATAGAGTCTTGATTTGAAATTGGAGCCACTGATCCTTGAGGTACACTGCATATGATTTAGCTAGTTGCCTACACTGTAGTGCCTCCATAGCCCAGTTGGCCATGCAGGCTAATTGGGCTTTCCTTTCCTGTAGCTGCCTTCTTAAGATTAATACCTTATTTTCTACTTGGGGTTCCCTTTCCTATTGTTGTTTTATTAATATCTCACCTTCTACCTTGGGTTCCTTTTCCTGCTGATGTCTTTTTAAGATTAACAACTCATTTTCTGCCTGGGATTCCCTTTCTTGCAACTGCTTTTTTAACATTTCATTTTCCGCCTCCAATTTAACTCTTCTGATGCTTTCTGTATGCCTACCCATGCTTAATTCTTTGCCCATTTTTCTCAATTTGTCTTCCATGTGCCCAATGCCTTCCACCCCTTTTGATTTTGCAATCTGCATCCATGTATGGGTCCTTACTCTTTCCTTTTCCAGCTCAAGGAAAAGAGGGACTGCAAACTTTTGTGGGATGATTTTCCCTCCTTCCAGAAGGTTGTAATAAGAGCCTAAATTAGGCTGAGGGCCAAGCTCTGGTATCTCTTTTGCCTTATCTTTCTCCTGGGTCTGTCCTTTTACCTTCTTTTCAAGATTCTCAGTCTCTTAAAGCTTTGTCAATGTCTCTTGTAGAGTGGTCTGCGCCTCTTGTAGGATTGTTTTAGAGTCCATAAGTTTGATCCTTTCCTTCAAGTAGAAGCTCTAGGGCTGCTCCTTTCATAGGTAATGGGGGTTTTGGATGGAGATTCCTCCTCTTTTGCAGTAGGGACATCTTCAATGATGATGGGCTCCTTTGAAGGTGGCTGAGGCTTCCCCATCTTTATTCTGGTGCTCTTTCAAGCCTTGAAGTACATAGATGGTTGTCTCTTCCTTTTTCCTTTTGGCTTGGCTGGAGTAATAAGTGTAGCAAGAACAGCTGCTGCCTCTCTTGCTAGTGTCTCAGGAGACACTTCTTCCTGCTTTGCTTCTTCTTCTTCATCTACTATTTTTCCTGTTTCTGCTGGTTTTGCTTCTGTTGTTTCTGATTTTGTTTGCTCCTCTGCTTGTTTAGCTTCTACTTTTCCTATGGCAACCTTTTTCTGAACTATCTTAGGCTTCTTCCTTTCAGTTCTTGGCCTCTTATTTTTCTTTGCGGTGGTTTTACCCCTTTTTGCTTTTGATTCTTTCTTCTTTTCTGCTTTAGGCTCATCTTTGGTGGTGTCATGTTTCCCTTTTTCTATCTGGTTTCCTTCTTTTTCTGTGTGGGGTTCCTCTTCTTCCATTTGAGTGTTCTTTTCTTCTTCATGGATTCCCTTCTCAGCTTCTCCTTTTTGTTCTTCCTCTTCACTTTCAGACAGACTAAGGTCATAGGTGAGAGTTTTTATATCATCCTCTTTAGTCATGTTTCTGAAAATCTCCCAGGCTATGGGGATTGTGAAAGTGTGGAGGGCATCCTCCACTAGCAATTTAATTAGCCCATGGTGAGCCAATTGGTCTGGAACTCCTGCCTTCAATTTGGTGCTAGATTCTATTAAGGATTGGAGGAGAAAATATGGAATACTGAGTTTTTTGGATGCAGGAAGGTCCATGCCATATTTGAGTTCATGTAATAGTCTGAAATGGTACCCATAAAATACGTTGTATCTTCCTTCACAGGATATGTATTTCATAATCTGATAACTGACCTCATCCCATGGGTAAGGTATACTTGTTCTCTTGGTGCCATTCTTGTCCTCCACAGAATTTTCATTAGGCTGGAAAAAGGTCTTCTTGGCAACTTGACCTAGTGGTTTTTCTTCCTTGCTCCAGGGTAGTCCAAGTGGGAGACTTGTAATCCTGCTGATGAACTCTGGGGTGATTTCTATAGTTAGACCCTTGAAACTGAAAGTGGCATGGGTTTTTAAGTGAGGTTTTAAAGACAATATAAATTCTTCTGTGACTTCATCATCATACCCATGCAACTTTTCAAGGAAAGGCATCCAATTTGCTCTAGTGAAGATGGCTACCACTTCTGGATGCTCATGCAACTTAGTTGAATTCAGAGGCTCCTTCCTCATAAAACCCCTTTTCATGATGTTTTAGATTCTACTAGAATATCTCAGTTGAAGAGGGAGGTAGCAAGTTTCAATCCTGAAAATAGAGGAACAGCTGAGGTTTTCTTTCAAGAAACACAGTTTTTGTGTGTTTTTTTTTTTTTTAAACAAATTTCAACTTTCCTTCCTTCCAAAATCCATTCTCTAGACTCACATTACTTCTCTGTCTATTTGAGGGAAACAATATCTTAAAAAATAGAGAACATACAAAACTGTGTTTTTTCCTTTTTCAAAATAAGCAGATACCCAATGCAAGTTCACTCTTTACAGGCTTGATTTTCTAGAGTTGCATCATTTCTTTACATAGGAGAATACCACGGAGGAGAAGGAGATAGTCTTTTAGTGCAAAAAGCAAATGGAGAAACTGTATATATATATATATATATATATATATATATATATTTTAAAAACACAGGCAGACTATGTTCTCACTTTCCTTCCCTTTTCAACTCAATACCTCGCTTGGAATCACACCACCTTTTGTATATATATGGAAATGCAAAGTACTGAGCCTACCTTTTTCAACCCGAATTTGTCATGAAATGCTGAGTTTTCTTCTGCGGTGCTGCTCACTGGCCTTCCTGTGGAAAGGCTCCTGTAGGACTGTGTTTTTGCTCCTGCAGAGTCCGATAAATGGAAGGGTTTTGAAACTGACAGAGAACCATTGTTTCAAGGCTTTGGAGGTGGTAGGTAGGTTTCTACAGTCGAGAGCTCGTCGACACAAATGAGAACAAAGGTGGTGAAGGCGGTTGACTGCAGCGTACTTAAGCTTACAGGAGCATTCTGCGGTGACGAGGTGAGGTGGCAGGAAGGGTACGTTACCCTCATCCGGACCATTGGTCCCTACTTCAGTGTCATGATGAAACTTTTATGCCGCATGCCGAAATTATTTCATTCATTCCCGTTAGATTCTGCCACTACCTGTTTTGAGATTTTTTCGAGTTGACTGAACACACGTGCTGATTGCACCCATTGAGCGCTGTTTGAACTAGACGAGGGTGGCCAGTTAGCTGGCCACTGATCTCGTTTAATCGCAACCATCTCAATTATTCATGCAGTTTTTAAATTATAACCATGCAACAGAGGAACGGGTTTAGTCACTTACTTGTTAGTCAAGAATTGTGTGCTACCATGCTGTTGCATGCTCAAACTTTGGCGTTCTATCCATGGATTTCTGCTGCTAGTGCCCGTGGATTTTGAATTGGTGGCTCGACTACCTTGTACTGGTGATCTTCAATCAGGACCGGGCTCTTTGTGTGTTTTATACATCTGTGGCTACACTAACCCTACCTCTGGAGCTCGATTTTTAAGGGGATCAGTTGCTACAGGAATCCTGCAGGATTTCCTGTAGCTGCTTCTCCCTCTAAAATTTTGGCTGAGGCTTGAGCAGGGACTGGAGAGGTAGCTGAGGAAGGTTCTTTCAGTCAAGGAAAAGTAGCTGGTATGCACTAGGTAAGAGTTAAGTTAAGGATGTTGCTTGTTTATTCTTCATTTTTCAAAAAAACAAAAGAAACAAGATTTCTGTGTTTTCTGTGCAGGGAAGAAAGAAGCGAGTGGAAATGCAGTGGTGCAGGTATGGAATGGAGAGTTAGGAGGATGAATGGTGGTAGGGGGGTCCACAGGTCTTCTGGACAAGTTTCTAGCCCTTTGATCCTTTTCTTGACTTGATTTCGAGCTCTCTGTGATTTCTACAGGAGCCTCCTGTAGAATGCATAGAGCCTCCTGTAGGATGCATAGTTTTCCAGAACAAGTGAGACCAGGGATTGGGAAAAGACAAAAACGATGGAGAAATGGTCTATCAGAGGTGTATTCGGCTTGGCCATGTCCCTTTTTCTTCTGTGGCCCTCCTGCAATCTGCAATGCATTCAAAAGAAGTTAATTTTTCTGTTCCTATTTTTTCTTTTTCTTTTTCTCTTTTTTTTTTTAAGAGACAGTTAGGGCGCCTCCAGGAGGTTTTCACCCTAATTGCCTACCCTGGGTGCCTCCAAGGGGAGGTTTTCACCCAGGGATATTTTATTCTCCTCATTTTGCTTTTCTGTTTTTTTTTTTAAATGATGTGGGTGGAGTGGAGGCAGAAACTTGCTCCACTACCAACACTGTTTTACTTAGATTTTCAATGAATTCTTGCTTGGAGAGGGGCTTCCTGTAGATTTTCAACCTATGCCATTGACAAGCATGGGGATGGCTTCTTCATTGATGGTCTTGATCAGAACTGAACTATTGTCATTGCACCTTTCTACTATGTACGGTCTCAGCCATCTTGTCCTCAGTTTGTTCTTGAAATACTTATACCTTGAATCATACAACAGCGCCCAATCTCCTTCCTGGAATTGTTTCTCTTTGAGGTGTCTATCATGCCATATTTTCCTTTGAAGCTGGACTACCTCTGAGTGGAGAAGGGCCTGCAATCTTTGTTCATCCAATACATTTAGCTGGAGTAACCTTTCCCTTTGTGCATGGCTGAGATCTAGGTCCAGCTGAGCTGCCATCTTTAGTGTGTTATATTCAAATTCTATTGACAGCAAAGCCTTCTTCCCATATACCAGCTCATAGGGTGTGAACCCTGTGGTGATCTTCCAGGTGGTGTTATAGGCCCAAGTGGCCTCAACCAATCGATTTTCCCAATCTTTTCTGCTGCTACTCACTACCTTGGTCAAAATCCCTTCCAAGGCTCTGTTAGTGACTTCCACCTATCCATTTGCTTGCGGATGGTAAGGGGTTGAAGTTCTGTGCTTAATTTTGTGATGTGTGAGAAGGTCTTCAATCAGATTGGAGGTAAACTGATTCCCTTGATCTGTGACTAATTCTCTTGGATATCCAAACTTTAAGAATATATTCTCTCTTAAAAACAGCTACTTTTTCTTCTTTTGCTGCCTTGATCACCTTTGTTTCAGCCCATTTTGTCAGATAATCAATGCACATGATGATGTAATATTTCTGCTTTGAAGGAGGGTTGACAGTACCCACAAAGTCCATGCTCCACTTCTCAAATGGCTTTAAAGTCAATTGATGTTGTAGGGGCATCTCATCCCTTGGAGTAGGTTTCCCCATCCTTTGACACTGGTCACATTGGCTGATATATCGCCTTACATTTTGATGAAGAGTGGGCCAATAGTAACCTGCTTGCAGAATTTTGAAGGCAGTCCTCTTTGTTGCAAAATGGCCCTCACAGGGCCCATTATGATAGGTCGGGAGAATGTCAAAAACTTCCTCCTCCTTGACACATCTTCTCAAAACTTGATCTGGGCCAACTTTGAAGAGATTGCCCCCAATCCAAGTGAAAGGGGCACACTTCCTCATGATCTTGCTCTTCTCTTTTGAGGAAAGGTGTGGCGGGAACTGTGGGGAAACCAAGTAATTCGCTATATCAGCAAACCATGGAGAGAGTATTGAGATAGAAAATAGGTGTTCATCTGGCATTTGATCATCCACCATTCCTTCTTCACCTGTAGACAAATCTATTCTAGATAAAAAATCAGCAACAACATCTTCCTTACCTGGCTTATCAACAATGGTTAAATTAAATTGCTACAAAAAAGCAACCATCTAATAATGCAAGCATTTACATCTGGTTTGTTCATTAAATACCTAATTGCAGCATGATCAGTGTGTACAAATGTTTGATAGCTGGTGATGTAGTGCCTGAATTTATTTAGGGAATGGACTACAACCAGGGGCTCCTTTTTGGTTATAGTGTAGTTTAATTATGCCTTCGACAAGTTTTTGCTTACAAAATATATGGCATAAGGCAACTTCTCATCAACTTGTCCTAAGGCTGCTCCTATCGCTTTGTTCGAGGCATTTGCATGAATGTGGAAAGGTAGGGCCTAGTTTGGACCTCTCAAAATTGGGGCTGTCCCCAATTTACTTTTCAAGGTATCCAGAGCTTCTTAATAGTTGTCAGTCCATATGAACTCAGCATCTTTGCCCAAAAGACCAAACAATGGAGAGGCTAGCTTACTGAAATCCTTAATGAATCTTCTATAATACCCTGCTAAACCTAGGAAACTTCGAACATCTCTTACCTTTTGAGGAGGTGGGACCCTTTGGATGATGGAAATTTTGTTGGGGTCCACCTGTAATCCTTGTTGAGAGATTGCATGACCTAGCACGGTCCCTTCAGTCATCAGGAATTCACATTTTTCAAGATTGAGGGACAAGTTCATTTCAATACACTTGTCCAAAACTTTTCCCAGGTTAGACAAAGCTTCCTGGAAGTTAGAACCATAAGGGGTAAAGTCATCCATATAGATTTCCAATACATTGTTATCGGGAAAACTAGTGTCCATTCAGAGCTGCTAGTCCCACTAAGACGGGTAGCTATCTTAGAAACAAAAAAACTAAAGTCACTTGTGTTTTCCTTTATGAGAGATAGATGAGAGAGAAGCAGAGAGTACCAACCTCAGTCTTTCACTAGTCTCCTTGCTCGTTTCCTCTCTCCCTTGATAGAGCTTTCACCACTCCTTTCTCACTTGTCCCGCTTCAAAGAACACCTGTAGAGTCAAGGCAAAAAAATACCATCAAAGCATAGAGATGTATAACCATAAATAATGTAAGATCAGATGTACATTAACCATATAAATGCATATACAAATACAAGATTCAGAGATATACAAGCATATGGAGGAAAACTCAAATAGCTTTATTGATAGAAGTAGTAGAAGAGAGGATTACAACCAGGCTATCTGATCCAACATCATCCTCCCAGCATGAAAGCCCTCTTCACCTCATACAAAGCAAGATCACCCAACAATGTCTTCAAAGAGAAACCAACAACACTTCCTTGCAAATTACAAAATTCCAGCCTCTGGATCTCTAGGATGAGGGATCCATATATAGATGTTTACAGGAGAGTGAGTTAGCTTCTGGGATTTTGATTAGTGTCATTTCACTGATAGTTCTTGGTTCCAATTGGATATTTCATGATCTCTTACTCATCCCTGGGCGAATTCAGAGAGGCAAGTGTCATATGAGCAGTTTCTAGAAGATTCTCTGGGTTTCCACCTAGAAAACTGCTTCTGCCATTTGTCTACTCTCGCTCATCGCACCCTATAGAAGGGCTTTCCAGTATGCATCGCACCCCCTGTGTGTAATAGGTGAGATGCATCACACCCTTAGCATGGAGCAGTCTATATGGTCCAGTTTTGACCAGTTCTGAGTAGTTTTTCAGGGAGAACTTTTGGGAAATGATGTAATCAGTTGACCTTGTTCCTTCAGGGTATGAAACAACACTTTTAGGGGTTTAGAAGCCCTTGGTTTATGGACATAGGTGATTGGGGTTGCAGTGCCCAAATATGTTTATAGCAATTGCCCCCTAAAACATGAGGTCGTAAATCTTCTGATGTCGGGTGAAATGATTTATAATGAGGATTCGAGGTTTTTCGAACTCGAAGGTGACCTGTAATAAGATACAATACAATACATTATCTTCATAATATTTTCATGATCTAGCTGAGGCGGCATTCCCATGCTCAGCTTTATAAATTCATTTTCATGTACATAGGACAGACAATCGCCTGTGTGGTAGACTGATGATTCTGGTAGAGCCATCATCTCTTAGCTTCGATGATTATATGTGTAGTAATGATGTACATTTGATGTCTTTATTTTCCTGAATATATAGCAGCCCGAATGGATGAAACTAGATCCGGGGTCTTCAAACTCATTCAATCTTCACCTGAAGTACAAGTCGATCGATGTGAAAAGATGTTCTGATGTCGAACATGGAAAGACATCGCCTGATTACCAGCCAATGATGTAAGTTGTTAATAGGTGCGAGAGGAATCACCGATAATGATAATGACCCTCAAGGTACTGCAGTACAATTCACATGGTGTGAATACATGAGTTGATGTCGAACACCACACAAAATATTTCGGTTGAAGGCCATTGATGTAAACCTGTTGTCGGAAGTGAGAAACTTGCCATTGAGGCATGCAAGCTTCAAAGTACTGAAAGGGTTGTTCCTAAGTCAACTTCTTGGATAATGAACTAATGTTGAAAAGAAGTGACCTGTCATAGGAGGGCCTTAATGAATCCCACATCTACGACACGGAATGGAGAAAATTATTTTGTGGAGGTGAAAATGATCTGATGATACAAGGTTCAGGGTGGTGGTCATGAAAAATGGAGAGTGAAGGAATTGCAGCGGATGAGGCGTTAGCTAGGTTGGTGAATTCTCTGAGTGAATTCTCTTGAACCTATCGGCAACACTGAAATGGATTGGTAGCGTTAACCCCAAAATGGATGGTATGGTAGACCAATGGTGATATGACCGGTGAACAGAATAACCCAACCCGACTCAATCATGGTGATGGAGTGAAAGTGTCATGTTCAAGAGCGACTTGCTACCAATGAAGCTATTCAAGTTTTCTTCCCTTTTTCCCCAGTCATTGCTGACTAGTACCTCTTTATTTTTGTCAAGCTTGAGGAGGATAACATATGCTTGTTCTATAATTTTCCCTTTGGGCAAACCTGTCGCTATGTTTTAACGAGCTTAGCGACAGTGAAACTCGCTCTTGTCTGCATGGACAAGTTTGTCTCTATTGTTTTAACGAGTTTAACGACAAAGATAACTCGGTCCTTTTCAATTTTAGAGAGTCTAAAAAGAGACGTAAAGGCAACTCCAGTGGTCCTTTTTCATAATGTAATCCCTTAAGTCTGAAAAAGTGTAAAATAATATGAAAGGGATGACATTAACCATATAAATGCATATATAAATACAAGATTCAGAGATATACAAGCATATGGAGGAAAACTCAAATAAATTTATTGATAAAAGTAGTAGAAGAGAGGATTACAACCAGGCTGTCTAATCCAGCATCATCCACCCAGCATGAAAGCCCTCTTCACCTCATACAAAGCAAGATCACCTAACAATGTCTTCAAAGAGAAACCAACAACACTTCCTTGCAAATTACAAAATTCCAGCCTTTGGATCTCTACGATGAGGGATCCATATATAGATGTTTACAGGAGAGTGAGTCAGCTTCTGGGATTCTGATTACTGTCATTTAACTGATAGTTCTTGGTTCCACTTGGATATTTCATGATCTCTTACTCATCCCTAGGCGAATTCAGAGAGGCAAGTGTCATATGAGCAGTTTCTAGAAGATTCTCTGGGTTTCCACCTAGCAAACTGCTTTTGCCATTTGTCTGCTCTCGGTCATCGCACCCTACAGAAGGGCTTTCCAATATGCATCACACCCCCCATGTGTAACAGGTGAGATGCATCGCACCCTCAGCATGGAGTAGTCTGTATGGTCCAGTTTTTACCAGTTCTGAGTAGTTTTTCAGGGAGAACTTTTGGGAAATGATGTAATCAGCTGACCTCGTTCCTTTAGGGTATGAACAACACTTTTAGGGGTTTAGAAGCCCTTGGCTTATGGACATATGTGATTGGGTTGCAGTGCCCAAATATGTCTATAACAGTTTCCCCCTAAAGCATGAGATCGTAAATCTTCTGATGTCGGGTGAAATTATTTATTATGAGGATCCGAGGTTTTTTGAATTGGAAGGTGACCTGTAATAAGATAAAATACAATACATTATCTTCATAATATTTTCATGATCTAGCTGAGGTGGGCATTCCCATGCTCAACTTTATAAATTCATTTTCATGTACATAGGACAGACAATCGTATGTGTGGCAGACTGATGATTCTGGTAGAGCCATCATCCCTTAGCTTGGATGATTATCTGTGCAGCAATGATGTACATTTGATGTCTTTATTTTCATAAATATATCACAGCCCGGATGGATGAAACTAGATCTGGGGTCTTCAAACCTATTCAATCTTCACCCTAAGTACAAGTCGATCCATGTGAAAAGATGTTCTGATGTCGAACATGGAAAGACATCGCTTGATTACCAGCCAATGATGTAAGCTGTTAACAGGCGCGAGAGGAATCACCGATAATGATAATGACCCTCAAGGTACTGCAGTACAATTCACATGGTATGAATACATGAGTTGATGTTAAACACCATGCAAAATCTTTCTGTCGAAGGTCATTGATGTAAACCTATCGCCGGAAGTGAGAAACTTGCCATTGAGGCATGCAAGCTTCAAAGTACTGAAAGGTTTGTTCCCAAGTCAACTTCTTGGATAATGAGTTGATGTCGACAAGAAGTGACCTGTCGTAGGAGGGCCTTAATGAATCCAACATCTACGACATGGAATGGAGCAAATGATTTTGTGGAGGTGAAAACAATCTGATGATACAAGGTTCAGGGTGGCGGTCATGAAAAATGGAGAGTGAAGGTATTGCAGCGGATGAGGCATTAGCTAGGTTGGTGAATTCTCTGAGCGACTTCTCTTGAACCTACCGGCAACAATGAAATGGATTGGTAGCGTTAACCCCAAAATGGATGGTATGGCAGACCAATGGTGATATGACCGGTGAACAGAATAACCCAACCCGACTCAATCATGGTGATGGAGTGAAAGTGTCATGTTCAAGAGCGACTTGCTACCAATGAAGCTATTCAAGTTTTCTTCCCTTTTTCCCCAGTCATTGTAGACCAGTACCTCTTTATTTTTGTCAAGCATGAGGAGGATAACATATGCTTGTTCTATAATTTTCCCTTCGGGCAAACCTGTCGCTATGTTTTAATGAAGTTAGTGACTGTGAAATTCGCTCTTGTCTGCATGGAAAAGTTTGTCGCTATTGTTTTAATGAGTTTAACGACAAAGATAACTCAGTCCTTTTCAATTTTAGAGAGTCTAAAAAGAGACGTAAAGGCAACTCCAGTGGTCCTTTTTCATAATGTAATCCCTTAAGTCTGAAAAAGTGTAAAATAATACGAAAGGGATGACTTTTCGATAGTTTTAACAAGCCGAACAAGACAAGCGCTCGATATTTTTGTGTAATGATCCCTCAGGTCCAAAAAGATTAAAATCTAGAGGAGGGATGGCACTTCTGATTGCTTTAACGAGCTGGAGAGGCCAATTTCTTGGAAATCTTTTCATATTTTACGAGTTAGATGAAAAGAGCTTAAAGGAGACTCGTTTTTTGAGGAACGAGTGATGTTTTTGGATAGCAGTTGGTTCCAGGTAATGTTTGGAACTTTTCAATTATGACAGTGTAAAGAAGGTGGCTAATAGAATCACTCGTCACAACTATTCCTCAAAAGGGTAAACAATCAAGTGGAGGCGTATGATCGACTAAAAAGAGTGGAGGTGATGGTAAGAACATGACTAAGGTTCAAAAGCTGATAATTATGCGATCACAATGGTTATTTACCTAAGGTGGGTTCATTTTTTAATGAGCTTGAACTCTGGGGGAACATTTGCTCATTGCTAGGTTTATTTTTTAACGAGCTTGAACTTCGTGTAAAACTGCTCGTGCTAGTCGTATAATAAGGATGTCCCATCAGTAGGTTCATTTTTTAGGGAGCTTGCCCCATGAGCCTTTCATTATGCAAGCTAGAAACAACCAACCTACTAGTTATAGAGCCTACAAACTAAGAAAAAATAAGGTCGCTTTTCACTTGCATGCAAAAAGGTTTGCATGCCCGCAGGTATAAAGTAGAGTTTCCAGGTCACCATATGGAAGTTCTTGCATTAGCAAGATTGTTCCATCCGCGTTGCAGACAAAACACTCCTTGGCAATGTCCATTGAAATGGACAAAGGTGACTATTGTCAGTTCCAATCACATAACCTTTGACGAGGGAATATTTTTCTAGCCTGATCCATTTTCCTAAACGGACAAGATTGTCAAACTAGTCATATTCCTACGCGGAAACCTACCTTATATCCGGGGTTTTTCTGTCGAAGCAGACCAGGGCGCATGTCTTCTGGGTTTCAGTCACAGTGACCGAATCACTTGCGATCATCAGGTGGACGGACTGGAGATTGATTAGACATTCCTTGTGCAAAAAGACCAGTTAGGGATGGCATTTGACTAATAACTGTGTTTGAACCAGGGAATGAAAGCTGGTCAACTAGGTGGACCACTCTGCCTTCATGTGGAAAACACATCACTCGAAAGAGTGAGGAAATGATAGCTCCCATGCTATAAATGTAGTCACCCCCAAGGAGTAGATTGTAATCTAGAGGTCCTTGGACTACCATCACATTTAGATGAACGGTTTTCCTTCTCAAAGTTATAGGCAAATTTGGAAAGATCCCCAACAGTCGACTGGTTCCTTTGTTGAAGCCTGTCAGATTTCGAATCTTAGGCAAAAGTGATGGTGAACCAAGCGCTTTCCAAGCAGTTGAGGAAATGATACTCACAGAAGCCCTTCATGTATGATAGTACCAACGAGGATCATTCTGTAAGCTTGTACTATGATTTGGAATGGTCCATTAGATGGTAGGCGGGGTCTGTCTAGTAGATTCCAATCGAAGGAAATGACTAGATTGCTTGGAGGTGGGACCAAATAAATGGCGAGATAAATCTCTAATGAAATTCCTTCCTATGGTAAAGGAACGGGAAGATTGCCCCCATGTTCATCGGATTCTGTATTTACGAAAAGAATTTGAACGATGTCGTTCTCATTCTCTTTGGTGACAGTATCATCTGAAGGTGGACCTTTTGAAGACAAGATTGGGTCGACTGCCGTCTCGACCTGTTGACTTTGGTTCGGTGTGGACTCAGAGGGTTGATCTTCAATGATAGGTGCTTCGACTGACAACAACAGTGTTTCAGTCGGATTTTCAACTAGCGATGGACTCGGCAAGAGTTTCTTATACCCAGGAGGAAGTCGCTGCGGTGACGCAGGATAGTTATCCAAGACTCTTTTAGCTTCATCTAGGAAAGGACAACGGTGGAGGACATGATCACCTTCACACAGTCTACAAGGAAATTTAGATCTTCCTTTCTTTCTGTTGGCTTTGTTTTCACTAGTTGATGGTGTGCTCTCAACATGATCGTTAGAGGTTGAAGACACCGGATTGTGCAAGCGAGGAGACTAGTCCCTTAGGATCCATGGGATGCAGGGACAATCTCGATGATAGTGGTCTCCCTTGAAAATCACACATGGAGATTTAAGTTTGGAAGGTGCAGTGTGTGGATTTTCACCAGACAACGCATGGTTGCCCCCTTTTGCTGTTGGATTCTTCTTCTTCTTCTCCTTCCCTTTCTTCTTCTTCTTAGTTACTTGGTTTTTAGCGTTACTAGCTTCACCAAGCGAAGAGGAAGGAGAGGGAGAAACGAACGAAGTAGAAGGTGGGGGAGCAACTTCATTTGGTTGCTGATTGGATTGCTGAGGAATTGTGGTGTTTTGAATGACAGAGGTCGAGAAAAGCCATACTGGCAGGCCAATTGTGAGTCTTGGAAGGGACAATGTAGCCATGTGTGGAGCACCAACATCCCCCCAAGAGGAGAAGGGACTAGGATTCCCCCCAAGGGGAAATCCTTGATTGGTAGACTCCATTTTCTCAACCTAAGACCAACGAGGGAAGAGTGACATTATTCTGATTAAAATAAATTTTATGACGCTTTGACACAACTTTCTTTTTAAATTTTTAAGAGTTGAGAAAAAGCTAAAGATGACTCTAGTTGCCTTCGATTTTTAATGAGCCTGAAGTGACAAGTGATCAGATGGACCTTTTCTTTTAAGGAGTCCGAAAAGGAACGAAAGTGACTACTCTGGAAATCTAGACAGAGGGATTACCAAACCAATCACAAAACTGCAGAATACCTTTTACGGTACGCAGTCAATCTTCCCGAATGCTGTGTTCAGTGCATTGTGATCGATAGGGCGGCAGACACGGCTTCCTAAGGATAAAGGATGTAGCCTATTGTGGTCTCCCAATATATACTCGATGGTACGTGGGAGCACAAGTCTGTATTGGCACTTGTCATCTCAAAGAGTAGGAATCACCCAACCTACGATGAAAGCGATAGTTACCAGGCTTTACGACGCCAGAATACGTCTCTAACCTAGACTTCTAAATGTTGTGCGTTAGGTTCCAAAGCGTTTTTATGTTCAGTGAGGTTTATTTTACAGTTGATCTTTCTTAGGAAGTTTGACTTTAAGGTTTACTGCGTGATGTAGATATAAAATTCCTAAATATGCAATCTAAGATGATAAACAGTAGTTTACTTTCTTTTTGCAATGAAAATCCTAGCTACTAAGGAAAGAGAAATGAAATTCTTTCAACATAGAGCAGAGAGCACACATTAGATGCACTTTTCCTAAATCAATTTCAGCGTACAGTCTAAATGCAAATGCACATGCATGTATTGTTTTTTAGTTTCCTTAATGTGAGAATGAAAAAAAGAAAACTAAGTATAGATCTGAACTATCTTCTTTCAAAGTGACAGTACTAACAATTTTCTTTTCAAAAAATGAAAGTAAGGCCAAGACGACACTTTGCGATTTCGAATTTAAAATTGCTTTCGACACTTGAAATACTATTAATTCAAATCAAATACGATGGCAAAAGTGTAATCGACTATCTAAAAGAGGAATGCTTTGTGACACTCTTTTTCTTGACTGAAAACGACACTTGCGACACTTTCAAATCAAAAGACGACAGTTCGATTAAGCTACTATTTGCAAAGGAGAACTGTAAATGATGAAAAATACATAAAAAACATTCATAATTCATTTTGATGGAGGCTGAATAATGCAAAGGAAGATGGTTTCAACAGAGATATATTGATCATAGACAGCAAAACTACTGAATAAAGCTGAAGACAATGAAGAAAAAACCAAAATCTGGAGGCAGAAACAGTCTCATTCAATCATCGCACCTGTAACACAGGGAAACAGGGATGCATCTCACCTGCAACACATGGGAGGTGCGATGCATCCAGATTGCCAAGAAGAGACAGTGTGATGGTCCAGGGATGAGACTGAGCTTGGTTTTCACTCATAGTTTGCAGCTAAGTTCAGGGATTTAGGCTGAGCTAATGATTGTCAGTAAACACAAAGTATAGGGGCTGATCTAATGAGGTTATTTGAGCTACCACCAGGGCACTTAGGATGTTTGCAAGCTAGATGTTCAGTTCATAAACCAACCCAGAGATTGACTGAAGCAACGTTGATCTACTTTGCAGTTGCATAGCAAAAGTAGTTCGAAGGCTAGCTGGATTGACTTCAGGCTTCGTCTGTGGTTTATAAAGCAAACAACAGTGACAAAACAAAAAAAATATTCACTCCCCAGTGGAGTCACCATTTTGTTATCGGGAAAACTAGTGTCCATTCAGAGCTGCTAGTCCCACTAAGACGGGTAGCTATCTTAGAAACAAACAAACTAAAGTCACTTGTGTTTTCCTTTATGAGAGATAGATGAGAGAGAAGCAGAGAGTACCAACCTCAGTCTTTCGCTAGTCTCCTTGCTCGTTTCCTCTCTCCCTTGATAGAGCTTTCGCCACTCCTTTCTCACTTGTCCCGCTTCAAAGAACACCTGTAGAGTCAAGGCAGAAAATACCATCAAAGCATAGAGATCTATAACCATAAATATTGTAGGATCAGATGTACATTAACCATATAAATGCATATACAAATACAATATTTAGACATATACAAGCATACGGAGGGAAACTCAAATAGCTTTATTGATAGAAGTAGTAGAAGAGAGGATTACAACCAAGCTATCTAATCCAGCATCATCCTCCCAACATGAAAGCCCTCTTCACCTCATACAAAGCAATATTACCCAACAATGTCTACAAAGAGAAACCAACAACACTTCCTTGCAAATTACAAAATTCCAACCTCTGGATCTCTAGGATGAGGGATCCATATATATGTGTTTACAGGAGAGTGAGTTAGCTTCTGGGATTCTGATTAGTGTCATTTCACTGATAGTTCTTTGTTCCACTTGGATATTTCATGATCTATTACTCATCCCTGGGAGAATTCAGAGAGGCAAGTGTCATATGAGCAGTTTCTAGAAGATTCTCTGGGTTTCCACCTAGCAAACTGCTTCTGCCATTTGTCTGATCTCGCTCATCACACCCTACAGAAGGGCTTTCCAGTATGCATTGCACCCCTAGTGTATAACAGGTGAGATGCATCACACCCTCAGCATGGAGCAGTCTGTATGGTCCAGTTTTGACCAGTTCTGAGTAGTTTTTCAGGGAGAAATTCTGGGAAATGATGTAATCAACTGACCTTGTTGCTTTAGGGTATGAAACAACACTTTTAGGGGTTTAGAAGCCTTGGTTTATGGACATATTTGATTAGGGTTGCAGTGCCAAATATGTCTATAACATGCATCATGAACTAGTTCAGCAAATATGCTTAATACTGCTCTCTAGAAAGTGGCGGGAGCATTGCACAATCCAAAAGGAAGGACCCGATATGCAAAGGTACCCAAAGGACAAGTGAAAGTGGTATTATCTTGGTCTTCCAGGCTGATTTGGATTTGGTTGTACCCGGTAAACCCATCTAGGAAGGAGAAAAACTTCTTCCCTGCCAGGCCATCTAACACTTGATATATGAAAGGCAAAGGAAAATGGTCCTTATTGGTGGCCTTGTTTAGTTCTCTATAATTGACACAGATTCTCCACTTCCCATTTTTCTTTGGCACTAGCACCAAAGGAGAGACCCATTCACTATCAGAGATGGGGTAGATGAATCCTACATCCAGTAACTTTTGCAGTTCTTCTTTGACAATGTCCTCAAGGGCTGGATTCATCCTCCTTTGAGGCTGCTAGACTGGTTTGCAATCTTCCTTAATGTAAATTTGATGAGTACAGACTAAAGGGTGCACTCCCTTCATCTCCTTATAGCTCCAAGCAAAAGCATCCAAGTGGTTTCTTAATAAGCTACACAGTTCTTTCTCCTGAGAGGTGGATAGGGATGAGTTGATTTTCAAGGTTCTTTCTGGGCCGAATTCCATATTCTTAACTCGGAGAGAGGTCGAGTTAGCCACACAGAGATCAACTAAAGGATTGGCTTGGGTTTCTTCCACCAGCTCTTCCAATGGCAACACACTAGGGGGTGGATTCTGAATCAAGTTTTCAATAAGATCATCCTTGTTTTGTGGTTCCCCCCCATGGTAGCTTCCACTACACATAGTGGTGCAGAATAGACTTCATCCTCATCTTCCTCCTCCAACTAGAGAGGTAAATCATGTTCTAAAAAAGGTTGGGCAGGAGGATATAGGACTAGCTGCTTCGACATATGCCCATTCTTGATTGTCATGTTCCCAACTCTACAACTGATGTAGGCATCTGCAGTAGCCAACCAGGGTATTCCCAGGATGAGAGGATACCCAGTGAGATTTGCCTTTGGTTGAGTAACCAGGAAATTAGCAGGGTACTCCCAAGAATCGATGGAGACCATTACATCTTCCACAATCCCTTTAGGGGTCACGGTGGAGCAATCTACTAACTGGAGTACTGTTGTGGTCTTTCTTAGGGAGCCCTGAAGGTTGAGCTTGAGCATAATGTCCTTGGTCATCACATTAATGGTAGCCCCTAGATCAATCAGGGTATGGGGGCTTATGGTGCCATTGGTGTGGACATTGACTACAAGGCTTCCAGGGTCTAGATATTTCGGATAGATTACCTGCCCCAACATCAGGTCGGACAATTGTCCTATGACATTGATAGTTGGGGCATCTCTCCTGTGCTTGCATAGATGCCTGAAGCACTTCTCCTTTATCATCTTGTTGTATATAGGCAAATCCTTTGTGGCTTGGAGAAGTGGTATCTTTACACATAATTGTTTCAATTCTCCCAGAAGTTTAGTTTCTTCTGGGGTAGGTTGTGTTATTCCAGATAATCTCTATGGAAAGGGTGGAATGGATTTTAGTTCACTTTCCTCTTTTTCTTCCTCATCCTCCTTAGGGGGAGGCTGGTTATCTGGGGTAACCTTCCCAGATTGTAGGTTAATCTCTTGAATCTCCACAGCATAGGTTGGGCATGATGGTTCCCCCTATATACCTGCTGGGCTTGTCTGTTATTTGGGTTCGGTTCGGTTGAGCAGGTATTTGGGGTTGCCTTGGTGGAGCAGGAGGAAATGGTTGTGGTTGATTAGATGGTGGAGGCAAAAGAGCGGGAGGAGACTTGTACTGGAGCCTCCACCCCTGATGAGGTGCATTCCACTGAGGCTGTGGCTGAGCATAAGAGTGAAATGAATAAGCAGCTGGTTGAGCATGGTATTGAGATGGATATGACTACGGAGGGGGTGTGGAACACGAAGGATGAGCAGGTGGAACCCAAGAAGGCATGGAAGTGGATTGATTGGGGTTGTAATATGTCTGGGATGTTCCTTGCATTCCCTGTTGGTAAGGTCTGGGTCCATGTGGCCTCCTTTGGTTCATGAAATAGAGTGGTTCTGTTAGGCCCCTATACTACTAGTGTAACCCATTATTGTTATTAGTACATCCCCCTTATTATGTTTTTGTACCCATGTAGTCCCCATATTGTTACCATTGTGCCCCATAGAAGCCCCCTATTGTTGTTATTGTGCCCTTACATTATTATTGTTATGTCGACTCTAATTATATTATGACTCCTTAGACTCCTATATATAGAAAGGAGGTCTTATCATTTGTATCATCCAAGAATTTTTCATTTGTGTAATGTAAAGGAGGTTGCCCTATTGAAGAGGCTGAATTCTAAGGCGTTGATCTCTCTTTTCTATTTTTTTGTGAGCTGGTTTCATAACATTTGGTTTCGAAGCTTTGGATTTTAGGGTTTCGTTGCTCCAAATAAGTCATCGTGGAACTTTCGCTATAACTTTTTTTTTGCGACGTTTAAAAAGTGAAAAACAAAACCCATTTGAGATGATATCTCACTGAACCTCGGGTCCAAATTTCAGAGCTTTTTGTGCTACCTTTGCGGAGATATGATCTGAGGAAGTTGGTCTTTTTGCAGACTCCTGAATTACATTACAAACAGGTGACCTGGGGAAAATCATCATAACTTTCTCTCTGAGCATCGGATTGAAATTTTGTAAGAAGGTACAGAAAGAGGATGGACTTTAGTTTCTTGAATATAGTTTTTTAGAGCCAAAGGTCAAAAAAGTGACACGTGGCATGTCGTACAAGTTCGCTCCACTGAACTAGTCTATAATCAAGTCATTATGGGAGATTTGGCATAACTCTTCCTTGGAGAATCCAATTTGGATCAGATTGGTGGCATTGGAAAGAGGATGCAGAGGGCTACTGCAGGTCACAATTTTAGAACTTAAAGATCTGAAAGTACAGAGTTACAGTCGTTTCAAGATCGAGCTCCTAAAATCAAGAAAAAGCAAGATGAGGAAGTTTGATGGCAAGGATCCAGTAAATTGGATACTTCAGATGGAGCAATATTTTGATCTACATGGTGTATCACTATTAAAAAAGGTATGTATTGCATCTTCATATTTAGAACTGGATCAATTTTTATGGTATAAAGGGCTTTGTTCTCGTAAACAACTTGTTACGTGGTCAATTTTCACGGAGGAAATGATAGCACATTATGAGGATACAAAGAGCAACACCTTCTTTAGAGCAACACCACAACAATTGGAAAGAGTAAAAAGGCTTTGTTACATAGTAGAAAGTAAAATTATGGCAAGAAGGAAGTCTACCCCTCACAACTATAAAGATGGAAGTGTTGTTTCTTCTAGCCTTCCACAACCTACAAGGGTTACACCACAACAATTGGAAAAAAAAAGAGAAAAGGGGCTTTGTTACAATTGTGATAGAAAATGCACTAAAGGTCATAAGTGTGCTGAGAAGAAATTATTTTACGTAGAGTATGAAGAGGAGGAAGAAAAGGATCAAGAAACATCAAAAGAAGAGGATATACGCCAGGACCCAACCCCAGAGAAAGAAGAAATGGATCAAACCATATCTTGTAAAGCATTGGCAAGAATTACCACTCCTCAAAACTCTCAAAATAGAAGGAAATATCAAGAAGAAAAAGGTGCAAGAAGTGAAAGATCACATCGGGAAAGAAGAAATGAATCCAACCATATCTTGTAATTCATTGGTCGGAATTACCACTCCTCAAACTATCAAGATAGAAGGGAATATCAAGAAGAAAAATGTTCAAGAAGTGAAAGATCACATCGAGCATCAAGAAATGAACCAACCATATCTTGTAAAGGATTGGAAGAAATTACCACTCCTCAAAGCTAAAGATAGAAGGAACATATCAAAAGAAAAAAAGTTCAAGCAGTGAAAATATCACATTCGACATCAACAACAAGTTCTCCAACTCCAACGTTTTAAAGGATAACGCCACTTTGGTGCAAAATCAAATGAAACAACAGGTAGATCAACATCTAGTGAAAAATGTTTTGATGTAGGTGATTGGGTGTTTTTACTGCTACATCTCAAGCAAGCTATTTATGAGAAGGAAATGTTGGCAATACTATACACTTAAGAAATGGCGACCTTACCCGAATGGGAAGACAGTTCAAGTTAAAAATGGATCATGAAGTCTTAAATACTTTTTGTAGAACAGCTATTATCTTTAGAAGAACAA